>CM061919.1:253601400-253692122 GCA_031002005.1 Vandiemenella viatica
AGCCGGCACGCTTTCTGATGATCATTGTGGTTGATCATTTCTTGCTTTGGAAAAGCGAGATGTCGAGTGGCGTGCTTGCCATTATTCGGAAGTTATGCTAATAACGCGGTCGTAGCCGCTTATTTAGCTTCCATTGCTGCAGTGGCATTGTGTTTGTCGCTCACCGTCACGGCGATGATACTATGGTAATGTACCAGAAACGACGGTCACTATCCAGTGGATTTTAACAGACTTATGTGCCCTTAAGCGACTCCTGGGTTAAGACTCTGCTCCCGCCACTTAAATTCTGAGCTAGCTGGATTTATATTTCAATTCAATTTTTTTAGCATCTTGCTGTTTGTTAATTCAATTTTGATGCTTTTCATTCACTTTATACGGCGCCCCCTGGGATTTTCCTTTGTACAGTAAATTGTTAGCTTCAATTTGATGGCCTGCGTTGCCATGTGATTTCAATGTTAACTTTGCTGTTTTTATTACTTGTTTGAGATATTTCATTCAGTTTTGTTTGCTTACTCCGGCGAATTGTAAACGTCGGGTATTGCTTGTTTTTGCTGATCTAATTGTGTTTAACGTAACGTTAATTACTACCCGACCTTGTAAGGCCATAAGACTCAATAAATGAGGTTTTATTTTGTGTCTGAAATTCATGGTTCTAGTTAGTAACCTATTAGATCCCCTTTTAGCATCATTATTATATGTATCTTTCATTTTTTCAGGAATTATTTTAGATTTTTAATAATTCCCCCCTCCCTTTTTCTGGTTCACCCACCACTGTTTCTATTACAATATATAATGTGTATGGTGCAACAAAATGTAAACATTTTTGTCATCTAATATTTGAGTGCATCTAAGAAATAAACAATAATTGTAACTTGCACCACACAAAACATTGACAAAAAAATGACAAACAAAAAAACAATACAAACAAAAAACAATACAAACAAAAAACAATACAAACAAAAAACAATACAAACGACAAACAAAACACAAACGACAAGCAAATAACAAAATCAGAAAAACTTACCCCACGGTGAAGTTTGTGTTAAATCACTAACTATATATACTTATTTCCTTCAGCTAAGAAACAAACAATAAATATTTGATTATTGTAGGCCATTTTCTTCTACAGTTGCTTGATAAATCAGTATAAAATAAAAAACAATATCCAACAGTTGTAATGGCGTATTATTAAACATCAAATACTAATTTAAACAATAAATAATTTCCACCAGACAAATATATATATATATATATATATTGCAGCAAAGAAAGAAAAAAACTTGTTCCACAGAAAAGTTTATGTTAAATTACTAATTATATATACCTCATTCGTTCAGTTGAAAAGCACCGCCAGACAAAAATATGCAAAAACAAACAAATAACAAACAAAAAGTAACAAACGACATACAAAAATACAAATAAAAATATTATTTAATAATAATATTATATATAATAATAATAATAATATTCATTAATGATTCAACACACACAGAAGGAAAAATAAAAAAATAACAAAACCCAGAAAAAATTGAAAATTGTTTTAAATCACTAATGATACATATGTCGTTCGTTTATTAGAGCGTTGTATTGATGCTGATTTACGGCAACGTTCCGCCTGAGGTCTCCGAGCATTTTTCAGGACGAATTGAAGTTCACTCATGACTGAATATTTTGGTTTTAAATGAAACAAAATTACAATATTTCTGAAAAATCTGGCGACTCATACTTCAGAATCACCGTTTGGTTAAAGAACCATGACTGATTTAACTGGGTGTTGTCATTGGTCTCAGTGATTTTCACGTAGAGTGCCAGCTCCAGTATTTTTTCTCGCAGCGGCATTGGATTTGAGTCCCGAAGAGGTACGGATATTCTAAATTAAATATTGTATTTGTCGTGTGTCATATTCTATGTGGTTTAGCTCAGTATGACGGTAGAATGTATGGTAAGCATTAAACAGAAAAATTATCATTGGCTGCCTCTTTAATATCAAATGCCATTTAATATTCTTTTTACTTTTTTATGGCTTACGCCTAGTCACGTCATTAAAGGCAGGAAAGGAATGGGAGTAAACTCGGCCGTGCTTTTTTGAAGGAACCATCCTGCCATCGCCTGGAGTGGTTTCGGAAAAACCATAAAAACCCGAAATCTGGAGAGCCGGAAAGAGATTCAAAAACTAGTGATTTTAACGAAACTGTTCATGGTGATAAATTATATCACGTTTCTGATAGCTTACGTTATGCTTTGATGTGACATCGAAATGTTGAGAAATTAAAAAAAAAATCAGATAATTTAATTGTTTCGTAACAGAATCTACCATTGTAGTATTGTTTTACACAAGCCTTATTCGAGTCGTAATGTTAATGCCATCGAAAATAACGAAGTCCAGTGCACCATACGAACACTGCTCTACATCTTATTTTATTACCTGTTTTCTATTCTGGAAAATTATTTTTATCCTACTAACCATTTTTACTGATTGTTACAGTTCGTATATGTTATTAATAAACTAATAATCAAATAATAAATATGTAAATTATTTCTGTGTCAGTCCCAAACCACGTTTTATTGATATTCATCGGGAGATTCGTGACAAATTTTAGTTGACGACTAGGAAGAAAAATGACCAATAGTTTCCCTGGTGCACGTTGATGGAGTCACGTGCGCTACTAGTTTAGTAATAAATGGAATGCGGATCGTCTACACCGTGGTGTGGGAGTCTGCGTGTTGGCTCTGCGTGACTTTGGTGCACGCGTGCGTGTCGTATGTGTGCGGCGCCAGCAGCGGCGAGCATGGAATCTGACGTGGAGAGTTTAGACAGTGTCCAGCGGTCAACTGATCAAAACACTGTAACCCGGCGAAACTTAACCGAACTCGGCAAGCTGCGTCTCCCATGGAAAAAAACTACAAACAAATGACAAACAAACAAAAAACAAATTACAAACAAAAAATAACAAAAACAAATGACAAACAAAAAAAAACAAATGACAAACAAAAAAACAAATGACAAACAAACAAAAAAACAAATGACAAACAAACAAAAAAACAAATTACAAACAAAAAAATAACAAAAACAAATGACAAACAAATAAAAAGTAACAAACGACATAGAAACATGACAAATAAAAAATAACAAAAACAAAAAACTGATCCCACAGAGAAGGACAAACAAAAAAGAAACTAATGAAAAACCAAAATAACCAAAAAAAACAGTAACCGCATACTCTAAAGCTAAGCTTGGTATTCGACCCGTAGATTGGTTGACGTTCCGATAGGAATTACATGCTTAGTCAGGTATTGGAAGTAGTGTGGTCAGTTCGTTTGCTCCTTACCAAACCTAACTCGGTAATCCTACCTCTTATAGTGGACCTAGAGTTTAGCGTGGAATCCAAACCACGGAACCGGTCTGACGTACTTCACATTGCACAGCAAGTTGTGAAGGTCGGGTTAAGGACCGATGAAATTCCCCGCCGGGACAGGGATTCGAACCGGGGACCTTCCGATCTCCAGTCAACCGTCTTAACCACTGAGCCACCTAAACTCTGCAGTTCACAGAATTGTGGGTGACAGAGGGTACTTTGCACCAAAACTAATCTGTGCATTGCAATACTGAACAGCGGTCGGGTATAAAGAATTCATGTAAGCATTAGAGCGGCATCTAAAATTATCTATCCTCTCATTGTGACCCAAATACGTTGGTGGGCAAAGTATTTAATCACATTCCGCCTCTTTTCCAGAAAATTCAAACGAATTCTACGTCATGTGTCTGATGGACATTTCCTAACCAATCTATGTATAAATTCTGTGACGTTTCATAAGGCCTGTGGCAACAAGTCACAAATCCGTGTGATTTTGAGTGAAAGAATTTCGATTAGCCGCGCATTCCGCCTCTGTCATCCCTGGACGTACCGTTTCACTTCTAATCCGAACCACGGAACCTCCTGGTATATCTCGTATAATCGCGCACAACCCTTACAAATTCCTGGTCCACCGGGATTTGAACCCGTGATCCTGAATTTTGAGACCATGCGTTTTAACCATTGACCTACCAGACTACCCGAGCACAACTGATGAACACGTGCCTCCTAAGTCACGGGGAAAGGTACAGTGGTTCCAGGGTTCAAATCCCGGACGCTCTGTTTGCACTTTTTAGGCAGGTTTCTGCAGTCTACTAGGCGGCACGTACGATCTCTCATTATGGAGCGTCCATAAACTACGTAACCCCCTCTCCCCCCACGTAGCCAGACTTGGTTTGAGCCTCCACACCCCCTTCTCCCTCTACCCCTGCATGGCACGTAGCTTTTTTCCCTATTGATTCTAAAAGACATTTTGTACTATTTTCTCTTTTCATTTACTATCGTAAATTACATACGGAGATAATTAAATGACTGATATAAATATTCATGTGCTGTTGTGTGTTCTGTATCTTATTTAAACTGTAACCAATAATATGAATGAAAAGCTACATGGATTGGCTCTGAATCCCCCCCCCCTTTTCCACACACACACATTCGTAGCCCATCGTAGCATTCTACCCAACCCCTCCTCCCTCCCCCCAAAAAACCGAGCCACGTAGTTTATGGACGGTCCCTTAGTTGGTAAGTAACCGTTGGAGAATTCATCCTGAATGACACAGCTATGATTTTTTCCAGTAAGCGCCAACGTTTGAAGAGTCTAATTTGATGGAAAAAAATCTTAGATCTTTACTCCATGTCGATGTCGAGGTCATTAGAGACGGAGAGAACTGGAGGCAAATAACGGGAAGTAATTCGGCCGTGGCCTTTCGAAGGAACCATCCTGACAATTGCTTGGAGTACCCACGGGCTGGGTTTGAAGTAACGACATTTACCTGGAATAATTTCGGTAAACCATGGAAAACGGAAAGTATGATGATTGGACTGGAATTTGAACGAACCTCGAGTACGTCTTCCCAAAATTCGAGTCCCGAGCTACATCGCACTCCCCTGGCTCTGATTGAAGGAACTGCATCCTATTTGAGTAAAAACTAATTTAGTCCACAACCCCGATGGAGACATAGTCAGCCATTATGTCAGCGGTAGGAAGCCCAGTTCCTTCCTGGGGGACCTACAGTTTAACATCGAATCCGAAACACGGAACGACATGGCGTGACTCATTTGATCAAACAAAGAGTTGAAAAATTCTTGTACCCACCGGGATTTGAACCCGGTACCTTAGCAGCGCAACATCGGAAGCTAGCGCCGTAACCACTGAGCTACCACACTTAGAAATATGGACATAACGTTTACGGTGTGATTAGGCAATGACTGGACTGATTTGGGGAAACCATGGAAAACCAGAAATATGGATGGCCTAACGGCGATTCGAATCCACGTCCTCCTGAATCCTAGCCAGGAGCGATATGGTGGTAAAAAAAGGTGGAGATATCGTGCCGTTCGTTGTAGTATATAACCCACAAATTATCACAACTACCTCGGCGTGACAGGCGATGCTAAACGTTTCTGTAGTCCATTTGTTGCACGAACTTGGATACTTGTCGCTTACCCGTGGTTTTCCCACCTTGGAATAATCGCTTTCGTACTGTCAGAGGTCTATGAACAGACACGGAATGGAAGCTGAGTAACTGATGTTAGTGACGGCTGGAGTACAGTGTTGTGCCGTGTGTGGGAGTGCGCGGCAGCGGGCAACTTGCCAGACACCTTTGGCAGCGGCAAAAAGTCCTCCTGGATGTATTCTCCGTCCCGTCCGTCTGCAGGGGGCATCGGCCGAGCTCTGGCGCCAACGCACAACGAAACGGCACGGCATATACACCTGCAGTAGTATAATCGGAACTTACTCAATATTTTATTACTATTATTATTATTATTACTCCGCGGTTCACTAAAAGTGACCGAGCGTGGTGGTGAACGGTTAACTCTCTGGCCTCGCATTCGGCAGGACGGCGGTTCGAATCCCCGTCCGGGCATCCAGATTTTGGTTTTCCACGTTTTCCCCAAAACACTCCAGGCGAATGCCGGGATGCTTCCTTCAAAAGAGCCATGGCTGAATTCCTTCCCGTTCCTTGTCCCCAATCCTATCCCGCCTCTAATGAACTCGTCGTCGCACAGGAGTAAAGCCGTATTCAAAACAAAACAAAAAAACAAAAAAAAACTAAATCTGTGTGGTGGAGGGTGCATTCCACCTATCCGAAAGTGGAAGGAATATACGGCATTTGGCAGGAGACGTTCATGAGCTATCTTGAGGCACCATCCCGGCATTCGCCTGGAGCGATCTGGGAAAACCACGGAAAACTCAGATCAGAATGGCCGGAGTGATTTATCGAGAACTACTCCTCTCGGATTTTTAAGTTTACTCGCCCTGCAAACCCTTACCATTCCATTCCCTAATCGCTGATGGAAAAAAAATGAGTACAGAAATAAATCGGTTCTGGCCCTGATTTCTCTTATCTTATTTTCGTGGTCATTCCGAGATATGAATGTTGCTGGTAGTAATATTTGTTTGCTGTCATTCCGAAATAAGCCTGTCGTGAGTTTTGCAATTAGCTGCTGTCGAGAGCAACGCCTTCGGTGTTCCAGGTCTTCCCAACCTAACTCCTTCAACATCGCACTTACGTTATCCCTCCAACTAGGTACAGATATCATTTCTCCTTTGTTGCGTCTAGCCAAAACGGAGCATCTACAAATTATACAAACACGCCTTTTGCTATCGTAGAGTTAAGCGAAATATATACCTTCCTTTATAGTTTGCTTCCAGTTTTAATCCAAATGTAGAATACATTAAACAAACATAAATACGTAATCTATCTTCTTAGTTTGGAGTGACAGTGACGAGAGAGTATAACGAAAACATCCGAAGATGGCCGAGCATAATATTAATTAACATGAAGATTTAATCGAAATACTTACCTTTATTTATAGTTGGTTTGCAAGTTTAATCAAAAGGTATAACCTATTAAAAGCGTTACACAAAATGTAAATTAGTAAAATAGGGGCAGAGAACGGAGCGAAAAATCTTCGCGCTTCATCAGCTGGTCGAACATGTCGGCGTCATAACTCAATTTTTCTTTGGACACCGCGAAGATGTTCCACTCGTCTACGCGACGTCACAGTGTGACAGAAATCACGATTAAAGTGGTATTTTATTATTGTTATCGATACTCCATGTTTTAAATTCTGTATTTACAAAACTAAAAGAAAATTACCACCTTGATTGACTGATAATTTAAAAAATAACTTAAAGTTATAAATAGTCCTTACCATAAACCCAAAACTATTCGACAGTCTCAACCGAATCGTGTTCAGCAAATTCAATAACACACTATGCCTTCTGATGTGTGTCGCCATCTCGATGCGAACTGATAACAAATTACAAATTCGTAGTGTCATGAATGACGCTCTTAGCGACATCTCTTGCCAAACAAATGAAACTTCAGAGCGTCTGCCTTACAGTGATTTGTAAGAAAATGCTCGAAGTGTTTGGTTGTGCATATGTAATATTTCAATGCTGGGAGTATTCCTACGTATTCACATAATAATAATACAGCCAAGTATGAAAAAAAAATAATCTGACTTTATGCGTCGCCGATCTCATTAAAGGCGAGAAAGCACTGGGGGCAAGGAACGTGATGGAATTTGGTCATTGACTTTTGAAGAAACCATTCCAGCATTTGGGGAAACCATGGAAAATCCAAATCTGGATGATCGGACGGGGATTCGAAACCGCGTCCTCCCGAATGGGAAGCCGGAGCATTAATGCTCACCCGCCACGCTCGGTCGCTTATGAACAAGATCAAAATGTAGTTATTGAATAATTTCATGGTGGGTTTAATTGAGGAGACCTTATATGCGTTTGACTATCATATCCACATAGTATGCTTTTCTGAGTACAGTATTTAGGTTGAGAGAACTTGCAGTCGTTTATTGGGTTAATGTGTGAACTGTTGCAATGATGCGAGTCCGCCCCCCCTCCCCCCCCGACAAACAGCCTGCAGGCCAATCAGATTGGCCGTGCGGTTTTATTGCCTTTGGCTGATCAATTTTACCACCACCAGATATCGTCGTGATTATCGCTTCTTCTCTCCATCTTATTTCTATCTGCACTCATTTTCGAGCGTACGTTTCCACAACTAAGGCAGTGATTATCAAATCCCTCCGAAAATTAATTTGTTGAACGGTCCAAACGGAATTTGTTTAGAATAAATCCAATGTTTAATTTTTATCAAATTGTTTCAGACCATCTTAGCAGCGTAATATATGAAAACATGGTCTTTCATACTCCCGACAGCAAAAACAGTTTTCAGGATTGCTATATGCGGTACGAATAACCCACCCTGAAATTCGAGGAATGTACTGTACATTGGGATCAATTTGTACAAAACGCCATGTGGGATTAACAGATCAGTGTCTTCAGTTGTGTTCAAAATGATAATTTAGTTCACATTCCTTAAAGTGCTATCCACATTCAAGTGGGGATGCGAGAATTCAGTCAATGGTGGGAAATGTTTACTTTTATTTATTTATTTTAATGCAACGGAAAAACCATTTTACTCTGAAATAGTTGATGATAACTATGAGTTAAACACAATTATTATTATTTAGAATCAAACTTTCATTTATCGAACAATATTAGGGAAAGAAAACGGATAATTACTTGAGAAGTTACTAATAGATACTCGCAAACTGATAGACAGAACACACAGCTAGAGAAAATAAAAATAAAACATATAATTACTGAAATAAAACAGAAACGAAATAATAAAAAGAAAACCAAATAACAATCGTTTCTACCAAGAACGTCTTCGCAGACTGCATACGTATGTCATTTCTCTCTTAAAAAACAAAGAGGCTGTCGCTAAAATTGATTATGGTACCTAACTATCCAAGAATATTCTTTAACTTCCCTAACTTTTTCACGCTGGTTGCTAGATTATTCCATGTTATTGTGACAGGTTTACAGAATGTCAACGAAATATACAGTGAATTGATTCCACTAATCGATCACCAAATTTTCGTATTTCGCATAAATAATGTTGTGACCTTGAAAATAGAATAGTAGTACATCTGCACTTGCCGCTGGGAAGGATAAGGTTAGAAACAAAAATCAATCGATGAGTTTTTTTTCCACTAGTCGGGATCCGAACACGGGACTGGCGTATAAACGCGGTGGATATCTTATTTTACCAGATTCCCTGCTGTGAGGAGTTAAAAATAATTTAAAAAATAAAAACTTCTATAGAATCACCTGAAACAGGTGCAACAAAAATAAATATCCCGAAATTCCAAGTTAAGATACTACAACAGTGTAATCAAACCGGAGGCATTATACGCATCGGAAACTTTGATTGTTTGGGGTATATCATTGGTTGAAGATACTGAAAAGTAAGATAGGAAAATTTTAAGGAAAATGTTTTGCCCAGTTTGTACTGAAGGGATTTGAATGAAAAGGAAATCACATGAAGTAGATCGGCATACGGAAAAAAAATTCAGACACATTTAGGAAAAGACGAATTAAATTCTACGGCCATATTATCAAAATTTATAACAGCAGACGAACCAAAGGAATTCTCAACCTGGCAATTTCAATGAAAATGGAAAAACTATTGGCTAATTGAAATCGAAAAGGATCTCGAGGAAATTGGAATCACAAAGGATATACACGACAGATGTAGATTTAGTAGCATGGTCGAAAACTACCAATTTTCCAACATTAGGACGGTAGAACGTAGGAAAGATATGAACGAGAGGATAAAGAGATCCTGGGAAAAGAAGAAAAAACACATCTGCTGAATAAGTTCATTCGCGCTCCTTAGTTGGCTATAACGATGAAAGAAGAAAAAAGAAAAGCAACGAGTGTTGACAGGGCACTAGAAACATACGTACGTCTCCTGTGTATACTGTTAAATTATACGCGGTAGTGTGTGCGAACTATATTGGAGTGTGTTAAGAGGAAATGAAACAATTAATAGGAAAGCACCAGGCATTTCTAATAATCTAGACCACAAATACCACAGCTGTGTCACAGTTTTCGAAAATTAGTTCCGCTGGGACACTGAACCACAATTAGAGGTAATTTATCGTCAATTACAGTGGAACCGAATTGTTACTGATTTATTCCTCGCACTTCTACAAACCATCAATCATTGGTACAACAATTCCGGCTGTAGTGTCTTAACCATATGACATTTCAGAAAGTCACATAAGTTATTTTTGTGTAAAATGGGAATAATTAATTGATATGCGTGTGTGACAAAGATTAACTGGCGCAACAAACTTAAAGTTGGTATAAGCTCTTTAGAGTGATGCCAAACAGTAAAAATGTATCTCTGTACCACACTATTAGCTAGTACCTATAATGTCTGTTACAGTAAAAACAATAAAAAAATCATCGAATGACATTGTTAACCGGGAGATCTTAAAGGATGACAGGGTTTTCAATTCGCCCCTTGGCTAACTAATCCAATCGGCAAACCTACCGAGTACAGGAGAACTGCAGATTAACTTGGAATCCGAACCACGGAAGCGTTCTGGCGTTCTTCACATTACACAGCAAGCTGTGCCAGAGGTGAAGGTCGGGTCAAGGGCTTAGGAAATCCTGGCTTAATCCGGGATTCGAACCGCGAACTTTCGATGACCAGTGAGACGCATTAAACACTGCGCCACTAGACATTTTAGCGAGTTAAGAGAGTATTTACAATTCTAAAATACTATTTAATAATAATTCTACTCTTAAAAAAAAAGTTTTCACATTGGAATGTGTATTTTTCTCCTGGAGGCTCCTATTTGTAGTCCTGGACTAAGTTTCGATTTGCTGATTTGCGCTATAGGTATTATGAGAACTTGACAAAAGCACATCATTGACATGTCAGTGGGAGGGAGATAAATAAGAGTTGTAGCTCAGGAATTTCCTAACACTAGATAAATTAATTGTTCAGCGAACTCGTACATTATCCGCTTCGGAATGATAACATTACAAGTAACAGCTGCATTATTTCCTTGTTGCCTTACCCCTAGTAAACGTTGAGGTTATTGTCCAGGTTACTAGAGGCAGGAAAGGACTGGGGACAAGGAACGGGAAGGAATTCGGCCATAGGCTTTTGAAGGAAGCATCCCGGCGTTTGCTTGGAGTGATTTGGGGAAATCATGGAAAATCCAAATATGGATGTCCGGACGGTGATTCGAACCGGCGTCCACTCGAATGCGAGGCTGGTGATTGGAAAGGACTTGGGGCAAGGAACCGAAGGAATTCTGCCATTAACCATTAAAGAAACTATCCCGGCATTGACATAGAGTGAATTCCAACACTGAAAACCGAAATCTCGATGGCCAAACGGGAATTCGAATCCCCGTCCTTCGGAATGCTAGCTCAGAGCGCTACCGATCACCCACCACGTTCGGTGGCAATTGGAACCTGAATTCGTTGTTCAAAGCGTTGTTGTATTCGAAATAAGACGTCATTTAAAAAAAAGAAGTTTTTATTTTTATAAAAATTGTCAAGATTAAAAGGCAAAACATTAACATTTACTAGATAATGACAATCATATATATTATTTCTATAAGGTATTTTTTTGTCACAAGCCTGTATCTTCCTTCATACTTAACCGAAATCAATGAATGAGGTGTCATTTTAAAGCTTATGGTCCCCACTTTGGCCACATCACATTATAAGAAAGGAATTTTCGGAATTCGACCCTTAAAGGGCAAAAATGTCAATATTTCTAAAATGCTGTTTTCTGTGTAACAAGTCATTTATCTCCCTGTATATCGATCTGAAATCGTTTAATGAAGTATCATTTTAAAGATTAAGATTTCCGCTTTAGTGACGTCATACATTAACACAGAAATTTTTCGGAATTCGACCCTTAAAGGGCAAAAGGATCAATATTTTTGCAATTCGTTATTGTGTCACGAGCGATTTATCTCCCTTAATATCTAACCGATATAGATAAATGAGGCATCATATTAAAGACTAAGGTCTCCGCCGTGGTAACATTATATTTCAAGGAAGGAATTTTTCGTAATTCGACCCTTAAAGGGCAAAAGTATTAATTTTTCTAAAGTGCGTTTTTTTTTTTTATCTCGAGCCATTTATCTCCCTGGATATCTAACCAAAATCGATAAATGAATTGGGATTATAAGGAGTTATGTCTCAGCTTTGTGAAATCATATTTTAAGAAAGAATGTATTTGGAATTCAACCCTTAAAGGGAAAAAGTATAAATGCTTCTATAACGCATTTTTGTGTCACGTGCCATTTATCTCCCTGGATATCTAACCAAAATCGATAAATGAAGTGGGATTATAAGGAGTAATGTCTCAGCTTTGTGAAATCGTATTTTAAGAAATAATTGTTTTGGAATTCTACTATTAAAGGGAAAAAGTATAAATTTTTCTATAACGTATTTTTGTGTCACGAGCGATTTATCTCCCTTATTATACAACCGATATAGATAAATGAGGTATCATATTAAATAATAAGGTCTCCGCCATGGTAACATTATATTTTAAGAAAGGAGTTTTTCGTAATTTGACCCTTAAAGGGCAAAAATGTTAATTTTTCTAAAATTAATTTTTTGTGTCTTAAGCAATTTATCTCATTGGATATCTAACCAAAATTGAAAAATCAAGTAAGATTATGAGGAGTAATGTCTCAGATTTTGTGACATCATATTTTAAGAAAGAATGTTTTTGGAATTCAACCCTTAAATGGAAAAAGTATAAATGCTTCTATAACGCATTTTTGTGTCACGTGCCATTTATCTCACTTGATATCCAACCGATATAGATAAATGAGGTATCATACTAAAGATTAAGGTCTCCGCCGTGGTAACATTATAATTTAAGATAGGAATTTTTCGTAATTCGACCCTTAAAAGGCAAAAATGACAATTTTTCTAAAATGTGTTTTTTGTGTCTCTAGCAATTTATCTCCCTGGATATACAACCAAAATCGATAAATGAAGTAGGAGTATGAAGAGTAATGACTCAGCTTTGGTGACATCATATTCAACCTCACTTTTCACCGAATTTTTTTTTTTTTTTGCGAAATTTTCGCATGGGTCGTCTAGTAATGTATAACTTTAATTCTTTACCGTTGAATTCTGATCAATTCAGTGACAATTAATTTTATTTTTCCCTCCAATGGATAATAGGAAGACAGTTATGCGAATAATAATCTTCATTTCTTCTCATGTATAACTTCTGGTGAATTCCTGGTATTATTAAAAATTACTAGATTTTTCCTCAAAATATGATCATAAAGTTATCGTAATATTACCAAAACTAGGAAATTGGCTAGAGTATGTTTTATAAAATACATTAAAATACAATCAGAAATGTCGAATCAGTGTTTACTTCTGCACTGCAGCTCAAAAAGAAGGCAGGAAAAAAATATGATTTATCCTAAAGATCCAAACCTTAGTTATGAGGGAAATCGCATACGATTCTTAGTTGTACGATGAGAGAAAATACTTCCAAGACTTCCCTTTCTTGTATTGTGTAACGAAACGGACTAATGTTGATTTTACACTCCATAAAAAGTATGTGGAGAGGCTGTGAAAGCGACGATAAGGCAAATCAATTCCGCAGAGAGCGGCGCAAAATGACGAAAGGAATTCCGGCAGGGGCTTCGCGCACGGGGACGGCCGACTAGAAAATTATATGGAAATTGATTCATGCCGCCATCCGCGAACGGCGGCAAATTTGCCGTGGCGCACAATGCTGTTGTCAGACCGGGAACCGCTTTCAGGAAGATTAAACGAAACACAAACAAACAAGCGCGGCCGGGAGGGGTCGGCGGTTCGTTAATCAGGCCGGGGCTCGAACCCAGGTACCGCAGCCGTCCGGGGCCCGGCCGCCGCGTCCCGGCTATGACAAATGATGCATTATTGACCCTATATATTCGGCCGGCGCAGCGGTGCACTGCGGGGGCGGGAGGGAGGGGTGATATGCGGGGCGAGCACGCACGCACGCACACGCGGGTGGGAGGGGGTCACTCCCGTCCCTCGGCCGTATTGATTTCCCTCCCCCCCCGCACGCCGTGCCGCGTGGGGGTGGGTGGAGAGGTAGCCAGCCGGCCTGCGAGGCGGGCAGGTAGGTGGGTGGGTGGCTCCGCTGGTTTATAACATATGTGGGAGCGCGGCCGGTGACGTCACGAGGGTGGGTGGCGGTATAACGAGCTAGGCGCGCCGCGCGCTGTGACCTCGGAGAGCGGCAAAACGCCGCACGGGAACAGTCGACTGTCGCATGCTGCGCGCTCACCCGTCCGCAAACCCCCCGCATACACCAGGGACGTTCGGATGAAGATCATCATATATATTATTTCTACAAGGCGTTGTTTGTCATAAGGGGGCCTCCATTAATTACGTGAGATGAAATGGGGGAGAGGGGGTTCGGCGAATTCTAACCGGGCGGGGGGCTTTTGAAATTCTTGAAGGACAGAACAGCTAAAAAAAAAGGTCCACTACCGACGCGAAAGTCGACTGAAGTGTGCGTATAAGGTCTAGAAAAGAACGTGGATATCGCCTTTTTAGAGGGTATAACCGTCCTTGGTAGCATGGCAGCTAAAGGAAAAAAACCAAGGATTCAAAAAACTTATAGGTTCATCAGCAGGGGGAGGGGGGTCTGACCAGAACTCACCAAATCTCACTAGAAAGGGGTTTTAGGAGGTTTTTCGCAATCACATAGGTGAATGCTTGGACCATCCCCAAAAGGGGCGTCGAGGTGAAATGGGGGGGGGAATTGGCGAAATCTTACCAAGGGGGGGAGGGGGGTGATCGATAGAAATCTCTCAACAGTAGAGCTAAAAAACGTCTACATAAGACGCAAATCTCAACGTTAGGGCGGGGGGGGGGGGTTGAATGTTATAACCTCCCTTGAAATCTGGAGAGTTAAAAAAAATTAATAATAATGGACACCCCCAATCCCTGTTTAATAAACTTCACATCTGAAAAACAAAAAGTACACTAAACGTACAGAACACACAAAGTTACACGTTTTGCAGAAAGATGGCAACACCAAATTTTCCTCCAATACGTTAAGCACACCAGACCTAACAGGCCCGGTTAGACTTCTGGAAAGAACTCGCTACCTCCGACTCCCCCTCGTGGTTACTGGTAGCCGAATCGGAAGGGGGTGGAAAATAGATAATATACAGTTAGAAAAATTTCAACTACAGTTATATTGCAATTTTCAATAAATCATTTATTGTTATGTTACATTACCTGTCATACCTCAAAAGAAATATGCGGCTACAAACCATAAGTATTTCGCGAAGACGAAAATAAGGAGGAAACTAAAAGTGCATCAAACTGAAGAACTTTCTCACCGAGTGCGGTGGTTGAGCGTTAACGTTCTTGTCTCGCAGTCGGGAGGATACTGGTTCGAATCCATCGTCGGACATCCAGATTTTAATTTATTAATTTTGTGAAATCACTTCTCGAAAATGTTGGGATCGAACCCACAAAAAAGCCGCATCCAAACTCCTTCACGTTGCTTGCCCACTAACCTCTCCAGCCTCTCGTGTCCTTGGCCTCGAATAGGTGTGAAGCCCAAAGCAAGGAGAATATAATATAAATTAAATGCTTTAGAGCTGGAAATATGGCTTATATATACAAGGGGTGACTATAAAATAACGAGACTGATGCTTCTACTGATGTATTACGCATGCGCCAAAGGCTAAAGACTGACAGATGAATAGCGTGAAGCCTTCTCTTTTGAATGTAGTGCCTTCTGTATGTGTGAGGAAATAAATCTGGCCTTGGCATTCGAATCTAAGCTGATACTCTCTATTTCAACTGCTACTCTTTTTCCCTGACAACTTTATTTTCTGAATTATACTTATATTCATTACTATTATTTATACCCTTATTATTATGTCTATTATTTGTAAAATTATCTTCCCATCTAAATGTGTGGATCTATTTCAACAATCTCTCGCTTATTCCATTTTAAGGGCTTGTTATGTCACAACGTTAGTACAAGTTAGGAAGGGATGGAGGATTGCATCAAACCAGTCGGAGACAGTGCTCGAAATTGACCGGGCTTTAGGCGTAATTACACCTGAATTTTTCGTTTTACTCCTGCAATCTCAGTCAAAGGCGTACAAAATACGCCTAGGCATCAAAAATTAAATTAAAAAATAGTTTAGAACTTCGTGTTCAGTTTTGCGTGTTCAAGGTTTAATTCAATGAATGAATTTCAATTATAATTAATGTCGTATTGTTGATCTGTGATCCGTTTCTGAAGTCCAGAAGATGTGGCAACAGTGTAGGAAAAGTACAACGAAGAAAGAAAGAAAAAAAAATTCTAGTGCGTGCGTTAATAGTTTAACGAAGAGAGTTAAGATGTCTCGTAAAATTACTGACTTTATACCAGTTGTAAAGACAAGTAGCTACGGTATATTAAATAATCTCAATGTTTTTGTATCAGCGATCTTGCTGATAAATTGTGCTGCAGAACTCTTAGAATTTGTACATCGAGAAAAACATTTTCCAGTTTTTAGTTTACATGATGATTTATTTGTATTTAAAAAGAAATAATCCTCTGACGATGAATTGGAAAATATGTAGGAAACAAGTTACCTGTGGAGATGAAGATCGGTGTGTAAAATTCAATAATTGTATTAACATATTTCACAATTTTGGTATGTAACATGTTGGCACACCATATTATTTTTTTTCTAAGCCTATTTACAATTTTAAATTGTGTTGGAGTAGGTTGTAAGCTATAAAATCTGTAATTTCATAATTATAGTATAATTACGCCTGAAAATTTTCATTTTACTCCTGAGTCTGAAAGTTAGGAGTAACAAATACGCCTGGATTTATAAATGAATTTCTAGCACTGGTCGGAAAACTGATGACAAAAAAATCACGTTATTTTATAGCCTCACCTCGTATGTATATTACTGCCCTATGTGTTTCTATCATTTCAATATGTTTGCGACAATCGAAATGAGGGATAACACAGGGCGCACACAACACTCAATTAAAACCACCCATGCCCTTCACGGGACTCGAGCCGGGTATCATTGGCAGCCGGAGCTGGCACGTTAGCCCCTCCGGTAGCGGGGCCGGCCCGGTACGTAAGAGGGTTGCAATCAGATCTACTTGTCACCTGGGCCCCACTACGTCAGCCCTTGTCCGCCGAATTAATTGTTGTTTTGTGTGGGTCTTTGTTCTAAATTAACTGCCAATACTCACTGGGGGGCCACTGTGATATCATTTTAATTGCCGTAATTTAATTAGGACAGCGACGGGGAATATTTTTTAAATGTTTTTTCCCTACCGTCCGCGCCTACAGGTTATGAATGTATAATAGCGTCGCAAAATGTAATGCAATCGCGGCTTGATTGGGCTAATTCCGGCATTGTGTCCGTGCTTAGCGCACAATTCCAAATAATCCACGTATTTTAGTCGACAAATTAAAAATAAATCTCGCGGCAGCAGGTAAGGAAGGTGTGCCAGGGCGTGTTTTTGTTTCCGAACGGAACAGAATGAAATTAAACATACGGGAGTGTTTGCTTTGGTCCGCTGTATTTCCGGAGAGGCGAGTTGGCTTTGACAGAAGCATTTCAAAATAAACCTTAATTATAACCGGTGCGAATCCAACAGGCCGTGTCCGCACTGTTACGTAATTTCCACACACGAATTCCGCAATAGTTTTCATAATTATAAATTTCAAGCAGATCTAAAAATTCTCCTAATTGGCCGAAAATACAGGTAATATTGGCTAATTACGATATACTAGTTTAAATGCCCGCCAGAAATGACGGGTATCACCTATGGTAATAGTAGGGATTTTTTTGGAGAAAGATTCTAAGTAAAAACGAATTACGATTAATTATATATTAGCATAAAGCCAAAAAAACGCCACCAGTTGCTTAAAAGTTTTTTATTCTTTAAAACTTTACTACAGTTTCGACAAATACAGGTTTGTCTTCTTCAGAAGTATGACACCTGTTTGAACAATTTTTAACTTAGTGTCCTTGTATTTACTATCTCTTTTTCCTCAACAGACAATTACACATCCTTTTAAGAATATAAGTGCTATTTAAATCAAATGCTATTATTTATTTGAAATTCACACTCTCCTTTAGCAATATAAACGCAGATAATGATGAACGCAGTTATTTATTTGAAACTTCCTGATTAGTAAGCAGCGCGTTGGTGGTGCTGAGTATAACGAACACTTCGGGCATAATCGGACTCTCCGAAGCGTGCCGAGATATGGAAGCCACCTCCAGTTTTTGGGCGTAACGCATTTTATTAACGTGGATGAAATTTCGAGAAAATTTTTCGATAAAACCAAAATAAGTATTTTCACCGAGCTTGGTGGGTGAACGGTTAACGTTCTAGCCTCGCATTCGGGAGGACGCCGGTTCGAATCCCCGTCCGGGCATCCAGATTTTGATTTTCCATGGTTTCCCCATATACTCCAGGCAAACGCCGGGATGCCTCCTACAAAAGGCCGTGACCGAATTCCTTCCCGTTTCTTGTCCCCAGTCCCATCCAGCCTCTAATGACCTCGACGTCGACGAGGCGTAAAACCATAAGTATTAAAAAGTATAAGTATTTTCAACAACGTTCTGTGTATTTATGTTGTAACAACATTGAAACGTTAATATAATGTTCTCGGGAATGTAGTCCAGTGAACAAGGTGTTTACACTCGATATTTCCACGATCAAAACCTCAGTTGCCATCTTCCGGTGTAGAGAGATAATGGAGATTTTGATCACCGAAAAATCGTTTGCAAATTCTAAACGCGAAGAAAAACTTCGTTCTCATAGAAAATTAAATTATGTGATATACAGTCGAATTCCTAAGCTATTAGACCAACCTACCGAGCATTGTGGGTGAGTGGTAACGGTCTGGCTTCGTATTCGTGAGAATACTACAACGAACGCTACATCATTTGTTTGATGTTATGTCCTTTGGGAACGAAGTCTGATGTATTGTTTCTGTATGTTTTTTTTTTTTTCGAGTTGCTTGGACGAAATAAAAGTCAAGCAAAACGTTTACCGACGGCGTCGTTGTTTGAGAAGTTAGCTGCCATTGTAAAGTCCAAGAGAGAGCGTAACGTACTCTCTTTTTTTTAACTGCTTTACGTCTCTCAACAGCGAGGTCTTTAGAGACGGGAAAGGATGGGAGGCAAGGAATGGGAAGGAATTTGGCCATGGCCTTTTGAAGGAGCATCCCGGCATTTACCTGGAGTGATTTGGGAAACCATGGAAAACCCAAATCTGGATGCCCGGACGGGGATTTGAACCGCCGTCCTCCCGAATGCGAGGCGAGAACGCTAACCGTTACACCGCCACGCTCGGTGTAACGTACTTTAGCATAAACCACTTGCCGAATTGAAAGATCTGAAAATCTTCATAAACCGATTAACTGCATTACTCTGTAACGAATTAGTTAGTTATTACTGCGACAGAAGCTGGCCGCGGTAGCTCGGGGCTAGCGAGCTGGCTTCGCGTTGCAGGGGTCGCTTGTTCGAATCCGGCCCAGGGCATGGGTGGTTTTAATTAAGTGTTTCGTCCGTTGTGTGTTGTCCTGTCACTTCTTACCATCAGTAATAACACGAGGAGATTCTATATACACACTGGAGGAATAAAAGAATGCTGGCTGAATGGCTACAATGCCGAATGCCATTTTTTTTCCAATTATTTGACAGAAGAACAAATGAGTGATTCCATAAGGCTTCTGTCTTTAGCACAGAAGGTATTTGGCAATAAAAAAAATAATATATATTGTGTGCGTGGAGACTTTCCCGGCGTACTGAAGCAATGTAGTCTTCACGGGTGTGCAGCTGGATGGTGTTTTGGAAACACAACGTTTCGACAACCAGCTCGGCTGTCTTCATCAGGTGTCCGGTGTCTACAGGCTGTTCACGCGGTGACTGCCAGCTTTCGTCAGCCTGTAGACACCGGGTCACCTGATGAAGACAGCCGAGCTGGTTGTCGAAACGTTGTGTTTCCAAAACACTATCCGGCTGCACACCCGTGAAGACTACATAATATATATTATTTCTAAAAGGTGTTTTTTTTGTGATGATCCATTCATAGCTAGCCAAAATCGATAAATGAGGTATTATTTTAAATATTTAATTCTCCACTTTGTTAACATAATTAATTAAGAAATATTTTTTTTCTAAATTCAACCCGTAAATGGCAAAATTATGAACAATCATAGTCATGGGTATGCGACAGCTCGAGTCAAGCTGCTAGACCTCGCTGGCGTCTATAAGGTGCGATCGCATTACCGATAGATAGAAGCACTAAAAATCACAGAGGTAATCATAACTTTTTTCTAGAGTAAGGAGCTTTCCGGGTATTTTTATTTCTTTTAAGGAAACATTCCATCATTTCTAATTGATTCGTAATACAATATAATTTGTTTACGTTGAAATACTCCTACTTCTTCCCGACGTTTCGACCAGGGCTTAGGTCTTCATCAGGGGTCGTCTACCGAATCTGCTACAGACTGTGATCTGCTGGAGACTGGCGTGCCGGTAGACGGTCCCTGATGAAGACCTAAGCCCTGGTCGAAACGTCGGGAAGAAGAAGAAGTAGGAGTATTTCAACGCAACATTAATCCAGTAAGCAAATTATATTATATCAATATGATGGCTGCGAAAACAAAAAAATCTTTTATGATTCGTAATACGTTGTGTTTTGTTAGGTACCTGTTTTAGTTGACAAATAAACAATTATTACAGATCAGTCGGTTCTTCTTTCACTCCTTCTACCAACCACCAACCTCGCTGATCATCACATCTTCTTCCTCACCACCTTTTCTCAACATTTTTAGGGCTTCCTTTGATGTGTTTTATTCTTCGTTGGCGTGGTCAGATTTGGAGCTTTGGTTTTAGGGCCTCATTCCCTTGCTGGCGCAAAGCATTTTACGCCTTCTGCAAGTCGTACTAGGTACTAATGGGGAGAAGACAGGTGTTGCCATCTGCCCGTGAAACGTGTAACTATGTTCTTTGTGTGATAATTGTAATTTTCTGTAGTCTATGCGGTGACAGCCAGCTCGCGACAGCTAGAGGAGACCTGACACCTGACGAAGATGGCTGAGCTAGCTGTCGAAACGTTGTGTTTATACAACACCATCCGAGAGGATTAAGCTGCATCAGTACGCCGGGCATGTCTCCTCTCACACAGCAATTGTATTTTTGTGTGTGAAGTGTATAGTTTGAGGCAAATATTGGGGACCGTCGCGCCATTCGTCTTGATGGTTGCGGAAAACCACATAAAAATCGCTGCAGAACTGACAGTACGCGGGTGCCTGGAATCGTACCCGGTCCTGTTGCACCTTCCCCATCCCTCACACTGGCAAGTCCGCTGTTTCTCGTACAACATTCGGGAAATTTTCGCACCAGCCATCTAGTTTATTTCCAAATTTTTCATTAAACTGAAACCAAAAAAATTGACATATATCACGCAGTATGTTGCGTCTTGACTTTCTGATGAGGTTCCCTTCCCGCGTACCGTCAGGTGAACTTAAGCAGTGACAGAAGTAAAAAAAAGTGCCGTGAGAAAGGTTGCTCTTCCTGCAGTAATTACTTACCACGGGCACCGTCCAAAGTACCGAGAAAACTTTGCGGCGAAAAGTTGGCGCGCGGCCTTATGAAGAAGCCTGGGCGCGCAGAGTAAATAAAATATTCGCCCGCGCCGCGTGTTTACACGGCGTGGCTCGGCGGCGGCTTCTCTGTCCACACGGTCTGTCCGTAGGCTGCCAGGTGTCTCTGCTCGCGGCTAAATTCCGCAGCACACGAGTTCAGCAGTCAGTTCGAACAGAAAATGCAGGAGTCGAGGCAGAAATTCCTCAGTGTTTGCCAGCTTCCTGCGATACATTCTCCTCGAGAAACGGCTCCATATTTCCCGAGCCTCTAGTTTGCTTAATACATGGCTACAACCTGCACGGATTAAGACAGTGGTTCTCAACAGCGACGTTGAAATGATCGTAGCGGGCATTTCTGATTCAAGGCTATAACATTATCACTAACACCCAATCATTTATTATTATTATTAATATTGAATTATATAGCACTTATTAGTTATAAGTATCCTGAATCCCTGTATGAATGTTTGGGTTGTATCTTGATTTATGATAATGTTGGTTTTCCGGAGTCTGTAGTTTGTTTGGTAGCTGGGGTGGCATAATGTCGTTATCTAGTTATGTAACACTGGGCAGCACAGCTGTGCGGCACCGACTGTTGATTGGGCGCCTGCATTGTAGCAAAACAGGGCGCGGGCAGTCTGTGTGTCGTGCCGCTTGGAGAAGGTTGTATACCGCGATCACAGTCTCTTCGTACTAAAGCTAAAACAGCTTGTGAAACGTATAGGAAACTTGTGTCACTCTAACATAAGTGTTTTAGAAATTATGTCATTGGGCTTCATTAATTAAATTCAATATTATTTCTACAAGAACGGTGAGTTTTTCATTCCATAACTACGTCAAAATACCTATCAATTTGTTTATCCAAGCTAACGGATTGAAAGTGTTGAAAGAGAGGGGTATTTGGGCCCATATCCTTTAAACAACACGCTGACGTCAAATGCCAGGAAAGCTCACATGTCGCTAACACTTCAGGATAAGCTCACATGTGGCTAACACTTCAGGATAAGCTCACATGTGGCTAACACTTCAGGATAAGTTCACATGTGGCTAACACTTCAGGATAAGCTCACATGTGGCTAACACATCAGGATAAGCTCACACTTGGCTAACACTTCAGGGTAAGCTCACATGTCGCTAACACTTCAGGGTAAGCTCACATGTGGCTAAAACATCAGGATAAGCTCACACTTGGCTAACACTTCAGGGTAAGCTCACACTTCGCTAACATTTCAGGGTAAGCTCACATGTGGCTAACACATCAGGATAAGCTCACATGTGGCTAACACTTCAGGGTAAGCTCACACTTCGCTAACATTTCAGGATAAGCTCACATGTCGCTAACACATCAGGATAAGCTCACACTTGGCTAACACTTCAGGGTAAGCTCACACTTCGCTAACACTTCAGGATAAGCTCACATGTGGCTAACACATCAGGATAAGCTCACACTTGGCTAACACTTCAGGGTAAGCTCACATGTCGCTAACACTTCAGGATAAGCTCACACTTCGCTAACATTTCAGGGTAAGCTCACATGTGGCTAACACATCAGGATAAGCTCACACTTGGCTAACACTTCAGGGTAAGCTCACACTTCGCTAACACTTCAGGATAAGCTCACATGTGGCTAACACATCAGGATAAGCTCACACTTGGCTAACACTTCAGGGTAAGCTCACATGTCGCTAACACTTCAGGGTAAGCTCACATGTGGCTAACACATCAGGATAAGCTCACACTTGGCTAACACTTCAGGGTAAGCTCACACTTCGCTAACATTTCAGGATAAGCTCACATGTCGCTAACACTTCAGGATAAGCTCACATGTGGCTAACACATCAGGATAAGCTCACACTTGGCTAACACTTCAGGGTAAGCTCACACTTCGCTAACATTTCAGAATAAGCTCACATGTGGCTAACACATCAGGATAAGCTCACAGGTGGCTAACACATCAGGATAAGGTCACATGTCGCTAACACTTCAGGATAAGCTCACATGTGGCTAACACTTCAGGATAAGCTCACATGTGGCTAACACTTCAGGATAAGTTCGCAAAGCAAATTTTAGGGACGTTGAGGACCAATCACAGCACCCTGCTTTTCAGTATTATATCCGGCTTTAAGGGTTGAATCAAAGAAGTTTCTCATTACATTCCCAACACCGTATGTAGCCAAAATAGAATTTAGCGTAGTCGGGAAATTACTAAATTGTCAGTAGTGGTCCGTGGTTATTTAAGATCACTCATGGAAAATTAGGCCCCAAATATCGAAAAAAATTAGTGCCATTGCACGGATCTCAGCCCTCTTAACTAATAACTTTTTCCCCAATAAGTTTCTCTTCTTCTCTCGTTTTGCCCAACTGAGGTGCGCGGATGAACTTATTTAGCAGATGTGTCTTTCTTCTGTTCCCAAAATCTCTTCATCCTCTCGCTGAGCTCTTTCCTACGTTCCTCCGTCCAGCTGTTCTTTCTCCTAATATACGGCAGGTTGGCAAATTGGTGGTTACTAACCATCCCATGAATTCTGACTGTGTCCTATATGATATCATAATATGTTTTTGTTAATCAAACAATGAACAATACATAAATGTTGTTAATACCTTTTAATATAGTATAAAAAATCTGTTCTTATTCTTCAGTATATGATATACTGTACTTCAGCTCAGAGGGTCACCATCGGTGACTGTTCGAAAAAATGAGTTACGACCCAAAACAAGTAGGAGTACTATAGATTACAAGAAGAGGAGTTCGTGTATATTTTCTTGCGGGAAGGAGATTGTAATTTTTATCGAAATGGAGTTGGGAACCTATGGTTTAAATCACACCACTTGCAAACATACCATTTTGGTCAATGTCACAAGACGATTTAGCTTAAACATCTAACAAGGAGTGGCCAACAGATTTCAATCTTAGTGATTGAGAACCACCAAACATCGGATCATGAAAAAGGATTTAGGTCAACACTCCTTAGACTTCATCTTTTTTTTTTTTACTTTTTGCTTTACGCCTTGTCGGCAGTTAAGGTAATTAGAGGCGGAATTAGATTGGGTACAAGGAGCGGGAAGTAATTTGGCCATGGCCTCTCTGTAGAAAGCATCCCGGCATTTGCCTGGAGTGATTTGGGGAAACTATGGAAAACCCATATCTGGATGCCCGGACGGGGATTCGAACCCGCGTCCTCTTGAATGCGAGGCCAGAACGTTAAGCGTTCACCCACCACGATCGGTTTAAACTTCGGAAAAAAAAAGTAGAGATCAAAGGTATGGTAGCGTATCCATTTTGGACTAGGGGGAATCGCAACATTATCACAAATGAGTCGTTTTTATAAATATAAACAGTGTAATCGATACTAATAGTTTTTGTGAAATAGCAGAAAAAATAATTTTCAGACGAGACTTATATTCAAATATCGTCCAGCACCTTACAATGTGATCTTGCAGTCTGGTTGATAGCGAGTCGAAAATCACATTTCTCCGCAACCCCTAAAAAAAAACTAATAGCTTGCGGACGCTATCTACATATTTATGAAGATTACTCATTTTTATTATCTTTCGATTCGGCCTAGTCCGAAACTGATACGGCGCCATTAACTTTGACCTCGACTTTTTTCTAAAAGTAATCAGTGTTAACGTTAATCCCTTTACATGCCCCGTTTTGAGTGGTTCTCAACCGGTATGCTGAAGCTAATTGAAAACGATTGGCCTCTCTTTGTAAGTTGTTGTTATTAACGCCCACTAATAACGCGTCAAAATACACTTTTCGCCGACTAGTGGAAAAGTTTAGACGCTGCACACACATCACAACACAGAGTTTATTTACTCTCGTATCAAAGCTTGTAACTTTAGCAACCACAACCGTGTTCCACTTCAACTAACAATATTAACAGAATATTAACAGAATGTCGTGCTTCTTCAAATAATCGGTTGAGATAGATGTTTTTCCATCTGTTAGAACATTTTATTTCTAGGGCTTTCATCAACAGAAGGAAAAAATTAGAGTAAAAAAAATAGTTGGCAGTGATTGGGGACTGAAGACAGAAGTGGAAACTTAAAAAACTATGAATATCATACGCGCAACACGTCATACTTATAGCTACAGCTATATTAAATAGTAATAATTCCGCGTGGTCGTAATGACCTGGCGACAAGGTTTCTATTGGCTCTGCATTACGACCCTATCTTAGCCACATTAACCTAACCTGGCAGTCGTATCAGGTACAGGGGACCTACAGTTTTACGTGAAATCTGACCTACGGAAACCCTCTGGCGTACTTCACATTATACAGCAAGCTATGCCAGAGGTGAAAGTCCGGTTAAAGGTTTACGAAAATCCCCGCTGAGACATGGATTCGAACCGGAGATCTTTCATTCCTCAGTCACACACCTTAACCACTGAGACGCCAGACAGCTACAGATATACTGCTAACATTAGCATATCGGTGCCGCAAACTCACAAGATTTTACCCATTCAAAAATCCCCCAACGCACCTAAAGAAATTTTCACTTCAAAAACTGAAAATCTAACATGGTCCACAACCCGATGGTTGGTCGAATCTTCCAGAAGGAGATGTACCAAGCTATTGTGTCGGTGGCAGGAAGAACAATTCCTTTCTTCAGGGGCCTTCAGTTTAACGTCGAATCAGAAGCATGGAACGTCCCGGCGTAGCTCATATAATCAAATACAACTCCTAGAAATTCCTACTCACCGCAGGATTGGAACCAGCAACCGGATTGATAAACTTTCTGAAGTAAGCGCCTTAACCGCTGAATTATCATACGGCCTTGTTTTGATGTATACGTTTGCTAAGTACTATCGAAATCGGATAAAAACTTGTTGTTTGGTGAACAACATTGACAGAAATTAAGATGAAGGGGGAATGGAGGAGAGGGTTTATCTTCCTGTAAAACAAACGTAAACAGTATTTTTCTATTTGTTTTAGAGTATACTCATGCAAAGTTCCATCAAAATTGGATAAAAACTGTGTGTTCCAAAACATCCAACGCGCACCACGTCATATCATGACGGTGACGAGAATTTATAGATTAACCTCCAGTCTACAAATTACTTATAGAAGTTTTCATTTAAAAAAGATGTGTGGCTGCGCGTTAAGGCTTCACCACGACGAGTCGCGGAGGTACTACGGAATCAGGTTCGACTTGGCTCGAGTTGGTTCGAGTTGTTTCGAGTTGGTTCGAGTTGGTTCGGGTTGGTTCGGGTTGGTTCGGGTTGGTTCGAGTTGTTTCGAGTTGGTTCGGGTTGGTTCTAGTTGTTTCGAGTTGTTTCGAGTTGGTTCGAGTTGGTTCGACTCGGCTCGAGTTGGTTCGAGTTGGTTCGACTTGGCTCGAGTTATTTCGAGTTGTTTCGAGTTGGTTCGAGTTGGTTCGGGTTGGTTCGAGTTGGTTCGGGTTGGTTCGAGTTGGTTCGGGTTGGTTCGAGTTGGTTCGGGTTGGTTCGAGTTGATTCGAGTTGTTTCGAGTTCTGAACCCGCGTTCTGGCTTTCCTGATTAAGATTTATAGGCGGTTTTTCGCTATCATCCAGACGAATGCTGAGTCTGGCCCAATCTCCACCTCATAAACTACACATTACACAAACAAAAATACACTTACCACACAATACACAAGTTGCACATTTCGCAGACAGGTGGCAACAAAAATATTCCACCCTTTCACATAAACGCTCCAGATCCTAAGAATCTGGTTCTAATTACGAATGGACCTCACCAAACCCTCCCTCGTGATTCACATCGGCAACTCGCGGTGTCTACGTAATCTTTAGCGGCTGTAGCGGGAGAGAGAGAAAAAGAACATTAGCTCCGATTAAAGTTCTTCATTAATCCCTTTCTTAATAACAGTTATAACACTAACCCAAGCTTTTCGTACCGAAGTTCAAATCTAGCCGCATTCGTTCCGAGAGTACTTAATATGATTTTTAGCCGGGTTACCGCAATCACGTAAACGTGCGCTGGAATGGTACTCAATTTTCGCCTTAGAAACTACACATTTCGCAAACAGAAAGGAAATACGATAGAGACCGAAATTCTTTAGACACGGGGACTGTTTATTAATGTTGTCGATTTCTACCAAATGCAACGGCTACACGATCCTTTCTCCAAAACATGAAATTGCCTCCTGAATTAATAATAACGCAGCACTGAATTTTTCCTTCTACAACATTATGCGAATATTATGTCGCACGCTTGGTATTCACCCCGTAGATTGGACCGAGTGTGGTAACGCTCTGGCCTCTCATTTGGGAGGACGTGGGCTCGAATCCAAGTCCGGCCATCCAGAATTGGGGTTTTCATGATTTCCTCAATTGACTCTAGGCGAATGCCGGGATGATTCCTTCAAAAAGTCCTTGGCTGAATTGCTACCCGTTCCTTGCCCCCAGCCCTTTGCCGCCTCTAATGACCTCAACGATGCATAAAGCCATAAAAAAACGAAGGTTGGTTGGATCCTCCCGAGGAAGGTATATTAGACCCGGTATCTGAGATAAGATTGCCAGTTCCTTACCTCCATACCCTGTAATCCTAGTGGATAAAGAGGACCAACAGTTTAACAAATGATCGAAAAGAAGGAAGCTTTCTGGCGTATTTCACATTACACAGCAAGCTGTGCCAGAGGTGAAGGGCCTATGAATATCCTTGCCGAGTTGGAGATTCGAAAGGGGACATTTTGAACTCCAGTCTGATGCCTTAACCACTGAGCTACCAGGCTGCTCGTGTTGTATGTACTCATGCCAAACACAGCTCAAAAGTAATTTCCCCGTATTGTTTTCATATGTGACCCGTACCTGTAGCTCTCCTTTCGATGCACCCCTGCTGTAATTAAGATCTGAAATTGACAAACGTGGATGCTCCCCTGTCCGCCAAAAAAACTAAAGCCCAGAACACAGCGACTGACAGCTCTCGGGGATGAGGACACCAATTTTGGGGATCAGTATTTGATTAAAAAGCCCTCCCGTCCCGGCGGTGACCGCAGAAAGAAGAGAGCACAAGGAACGCCACACCTGTCAGCGCCAAGATGAAGTTGGGCCGGACATCTGTGTTCGACACGCCGCAGATCAAACGGCCCGCTCTCCGTATGGTTATTAGCTGTCCCTGCCAGGAGAGCGACGCAAATAACTCCCCATACGCAACTTTCGCCGTCAGTCTATCAGTAGCGCCGAATTTCTATTCTAGTATTTCAGTCTGTCATCACATATCACAATCGATACTAATGTTATAAATGTGAAATTAACTCTGTTTCTCTGTCTCTTTCTTACGTTTTCATGACTAAAAGGCTGAACCGATTTTGATAAAATATGACAAGGAGATACTATTTATCACTAGGAAGGATATAGAAAACTTCTTATGGATAAACAACATATTTTGTCATGAAAGTTTGTAAACTAACAGAACGGTGACAGGCAAGTGGATGACGAGTGTAAGGTGTAAGTCTCTCTAGTATTACATCAGTTGCTGAGGCTTCGTTTGTCTCGCAGCCAGTTTGTGCATTCCCGGCTCATACTCCGTGCTTTCTGAGACACCTTTTACGTAACAGCTTCCTATATCCAATTCTAACAATAAAATTGTAAGTTCACGTGTACGAAGTCACGAGGAACAGCTAGTCAATAATAAATTGCTGGAATTACGCGGTAAATATCCCCTGTAAAAGAGCTTTGCTGACTTATACAACAAAGTGCCAAGCGTCGAATTGTTAATTTGATGACAACAATAACTCGCACGTCATCGAAAGATTCTTGCCTATTGAAATACGAGCTCCCCCCATCCGCACCCTTCTTCCACATCCCCATTTCCCCCCCACTTTCCATCCTCCCTTAAAGTCACTTTTCCATGACAGAGATCTACACAGTATTGGAATTTTAATAATAGTCAAAGAGAAACAGAATAAATTATGATGTGACATTAATTAGCCTTCAAAAACAGCTACTCAAGATTCTTTGTCGTCCAGTTAACGCAAATAGAATAATTACTGCGGTCAACAAGAAAGGAAGACACTTTTTTTGCACCATGATGTGAAAATATCTTTAACGGACTTGGTGGGGCCTTAATAGCTTATTTACAGGGTTTGATGTTACCACCAATTCTTCCCCTAATGTGGCTTAGCGTAAAGCGATTATACCAACATTGATCTAATGTAGTATACACAAACCACGAAGCGTTCTTCGGTTTTTCACATTAACAATACAGTCTTTGCTAGAGGTAAAGAACGAATTACGGACCCATTAACATTTTCAGCATTCATCCTTCGATTCACATGGGCAAATTAACATTGAACCATGAGACTTTTTACTGTTCCAAATCCGCTGTAGTTGACACTGGAGCTATTCAAGAGACTGGTTAAACCACAAAACCGATCTCGTAGAGTCATTTGTTTCATCGAGAGAAGGGGGAGGGAGGGTTGGCTTCGACCTGAACTAGCCGTATCGAAAATCGAATAAATAGAAGCCACTTGTGGAACCTGCGCTATGCTCATCACAGGACTACTTTGCGTGTGCGTGTCTGACACTCGTTTTGGCTTGTGTTTATCGATTAGCCTCTGCGGCGACAGCTCGTCGACCCAATTAATATCGAACCCATTTACGGAAGGCGCACGGAAGGTCCAATGGATTTGCATTCCAGGCAACAGCAATGTATGGAGGGGAAAAGTTAACCGCTTTGTCCGGTCCTATTCCGATCTCTAAGGTAGGATTCAATATTGTTATAGTTGTCTAGTGCTAATAATGCCGAATTAACCAAAAAAATTCATAATACCACTATGATTGCGATGAAAACATTTGTAGCTGGTTGAACAGTCGAAAGGCCAACTGCCAGTGTTTTTTCTAAACAAAATACAGTAGTTTTAGTGTTTCTTAGTGTTGCAAGTCGGTACTATGATCTGCACACTACTAACATTCGATCTTATGGAATCTGTAAACACAATCACGTTTGCTAGCGGCTTGGATGATATAAAAGTGAAGTTTCACTAATTTTTTATCCAATTTTTTCGTCACTCATCGAGTCCAGAGCATGAACTAGCACTTCAAGTCTGCTGGCGTTCAATGCTTGTAATTTATGGTTTCACAGTGATGAGAATTAATGATCAAGTCAGTGACCCTAAATTATGTTTCTAAGACATTCCGCTCCCTTTCGTGTTTCTGTGACTTGAATTTGTGAGTTACTTAGTCACCCACAGTCATACACGGCCCTTCATTTATCCTAATTACTACCCTTGGATTTCCAAAGTTCAGAGTGTAGCTGTAACAAATAATAGGTTCAACTATCGCATAAATACTATACACCTTAATAATTTTGTCTAGTCGCTCAAATCCTCCAGTTTAGTGCTATGAAATGTACGAACTCTTCCATTAAGCAATTTATTATATCTAAAACAACTCTTTCACACCACCTTTACTTTTTATCTTACCCACGAAATTTATTTCAAGAGAAAACTACAGACAACTGTACAGCGATATTTGTACACATCCCGCTTGCTTAACGTATCAAGATGTTAACAGTTACTCAAAACATTTACTTCGATAGATTTTCGGATCATTTTATACTGAATCCATTTTAATTTTCAACTCGTAGCTTAATTGTCAGCGTAAGGGTTTCATTCGTTGCATTTATTTATGCTCTCTGATCAAATGTTAAGTGGGCCAGAGATACTCTTAATCCTTTCATGCTCTGCGTCGCAGACCAACAACCCTTAAAACATTCGAGCTAAAATTAGTAATTGACGTAGTAGATTTTTTTATCACAAGAAAATATTACAAGCATTACTCAACACTGAAATTACAATCTTGCCAATTATACTAACTTTCCAGAGATACATCAATTACAAAGGTTCGCGCTTTCGAATGTGGCCACGGAAATTACGGTTTTCTCATTTCGAACGGATTAATTGGTTTTCGCTCTACGTCAAAACAATCATATAGTTGGAAAAGCTCAGAACTTTTACTTTTTTGTAATGAGGAATATAAAGAAAATACTTTTACTTGCAACATTGCTAAAGCTCAATATTTTTATAGTTTAAAAAATCAGTCAAGTACAACTTTCATTTTTTTCTGAAGTGAGACTTTTTGGAGAAGAGCGAATCATCACTATCTTTGGCTTCCCCGGACGTGTATAATCGCAGATAGTAACGTACGGAAGGAGATATAAGGCTAAAATATGGCGAGAAGAAGAATGATTTTGGCAACAGTGCAACAGCTGGCACTGAAAGAATACAGGCTGCATAAAACGTTTAGGGTAAGACGTTATTAAACTGGAACCTTCAAAAAATATTATATTGATCTGAAATTTGGTACACGTATTCCATGGGAAGTATTATTTGACAAAAAGTTTAGGAAGAAGCGAACAAATAAATAGAAACTAAGTAAAATCACTCGAAATGTGGGTAGATGCATACATGTTATTACGCAATAAATACACGTTATTACCCGTTAACATTTATTCCATGTGTTTATTAGTCTTAATTCTTGGTCCAGGCTGCATTTCAACATAACCACATACTTAAGTGCTCCGTATCAGCCATCGGTTACGGAACAAACCATTTTTCATCGTGGATGGTTGGCTAACTATCTCAGGAAATGCAATGTGTCCACTGTACGTAGGTAATAAAACATTTCCTTACTACAATATGAATGCGAAAAGCAGTTTTTAAAACAAGAACGAGGACCAAGAAACATTTGGAATCGCATCAACAGCTAATAAAGTGTATATCTTACGCAATACTTTAAATTCTTCCAGTGTTTTCGGTAAATTGTTCATCATTTCCATTGGAATAAATTACTAATAGAAATGATGAAGAATTTAAAGGAAAAATTAGCAGAGGGCAAAAATAATTGAGAGGAGGAAAGGAGAAAGCCGGGTGTATAGGGAGATTGCCGCCGGAGCGTGTGCTGCTTCAAAATGTTATCAATTATTATTATTATTATTATTATTATTATTATTATTATTATAACTTGTGCGCATATTCCCACATTTCGAGTAATTTTACTTGATTTCTATATATGTGGTAGCTTCTTCCTACACTTTTCCTCTCAGGAACGTATGTGTCAAAATTAGACCAATATGACAATTCTCGTAGGTTCCGGATATTTAACGTTTAGCCCTTTCACGTTTTGGCGTATACAGAATGCAAATTGGATACAATTCCATCACTTGTCTAGTACTACCAGAAGGTCACAAATGTTAATTTAAATCACACAAGGCCGGATCATAATGCAGACTTAGTGTTTAGAATGAGACTGCACTCTTTGCGACAATTAACCTGGACTTCAACTATTCAGATCTTATGAGGGAGCGTCCATAAACTACCCCATTTTGGCCTCCTTTGAACCCCCTTCCCTGCTCTCCTCCCCCCCTCCCCCCCACGCAGCTTGAAGTGGCTTTTGCCTCTATACCACCCCTTCTCCCTCACTTGGCTTTCCTTATTGATTCCGGAAGACATTTTGTACTGTTTTTTCTTGTCAGAATATTGTAAATTACACATGAAGATAATTAAATGACGGAAATAAATATACACATGCTTTTGTGTGTTCTTTATCTTATTTTAAATGTGACAAATAATATGAACGAAAATCTACGTGGCTTTGCTTCGAAGAAAATCTCCCCCCTTTCTCTCTCTCTCTCCCCCCTCCCCCAAGTAGCCCAGCGTAGATTTCTAAGCAACATCTCACCACCCCCACCCCCTAAAACGAGCCACGTAGTTTATGGATGCACCTTCATGAAACGTATGTTTCGAAATATATTGCTGTATTTTGATTATGTGTATTACTTTGGACTCGCTTTCCTGCTAGATTCTTATCAAACAGCCGAGTTCTTTGTTCCCTGCCGCGAGCGTGATGAGCAAGTGTCTGGCAGGTGAGGGCGCGGGTTATCTCCGTGGTCGTCGGGTGCAGCGGAAGTGCGGTGGTCGCCACTGTGCCCCTGTTGGTGGCCCACTTCCGGCGGGATTTCAATACAATGGGACGCCAGCTGGGGGAACTCCAAATTACCAGACCCCTCACCTCCGCTCTCCTTACCAAACCCAGAGTACGCTTCGACCACATCCTTCAACCTCAACGCGCTTTTCTAATACTTTTCACAAAATTGGTAAGATAAAAATGCCAATCACCGGATCACCGTCCGACCAGGATAATTTGGCGGCCATCATATCCGAGCGGAAACAGTTTTTCTACCATACAGTACAACCGTGTCCTCTCATTTCTCAATACTGCACTCATTAACACTTTTGGTTAGCAATGACATCAAGGAAATAAACGTCTTATGATGGGCAACTCAATCACAAGCGTGGTGCCGCAATTTGATGATGCATACGTATGAATTCAACGACAAAAATCGAAAGTGAAAAATAAAATTTTCGATACCTCACTTCGTTCTAGATATCTATTGTTAAAAAATGGTTATAGAACTAGTTCCCTGTGCCTTTGGCGACGTTCCTCCCCCACCTCCCCTTGTCCAGGCGTCATTTCAAAGAAACATAACTGCTTAGAAGACATCACAATCTATTATGCATGTCAGGTGTCTAGTTACTTGTGGCTTTGGGGAAAATTTTTTTCTGATCTTGGCCACAGTTCAACCTAAAATTTTAAATAGCATATCTCGAGAACTAAGCGAACTATCTAAAAACTTTATTCTTCACTTTAAATTTTTCTACGACCTTTTTTTTTTTTTTTTTTTTTTTTTTAGGACCGAAAAGGAATTCTGCCATGCCCTTTTGAAGGAATCGTACCTGCATTCCCTGGAGTGATTTGGGGAAACCATGGTAGAACCCAAATCTGGATGGCCGGACGGGGATTCGAACCAGCGTCCTCCCGAATGCGAGGCCAGAGTGTTAACCGCTCATCCACCACCCTCGGTATTTTTCTTCGAGTTACAAAAACAATCCATCATCAAATTTGACTTTTGGCGGAATGATCTTCTGGTCCGCCCTACATTTCAACCTAGCCACGTCACTTCCGAGTTGCGATATCTAGAGAACTAAACGAGATATTAAAAAAGGGTTAAAGAAAATTATTCATCACTTTGATTTGTCGCGTAATTTAAGAATCCATCATCAAATTGCGGCGGAGCCATAGTTATCCTTGAATTCCCCAATGGTGCTGGACGTACCCCTTCCTTCGTGCAGTTAGCTCCCGCATCCACACACAGATTGAATATAGTTACCTTGTGACCATCTATGACGGTGCTGGACACGGGGTTAGCTTGCTCAGGTACCGGTGTTAGCAAAGATTTCATCGTCCATTTTTTTTTTTTTTTTTCTTTTACTTATGGCTTAGCGCCCCGTCGACGCCTAAGGTCATTAGAGGCGGGATGGGAGTGGGGACAAGGAACGGGAAGGAATTCGGCCATGGCCTTTTTGAAGGAAGCATCCCGGCATTCGCCTGGAGAGATTTGGGGAAAACCATGGAAAACCCAAACCTAGATGCCCGGACGGGGATTCGAACCCGCGTCCTCCCGCATCCTCAGTTACTCAGCCAATGGAGTAGGTATTCAAAAAACGAGGGTTAAACCGCAAAACATCTCGGCAATGCTTATGCACTGCATATGATGACCTGTCTGATGGAACGGGACGTTAAGCTCAAACCGAGCGTTGTGGGTATGTGTTAAGCTCTGGCCTCGCATTCGGGAGGACGTGGGTTCGAATCCCCGTCCGGGCATCCAGATTTGGAATTTCCATCGTTTCCCCAAATCACTCCAGACAAATGCCTGAATAGTTCCTACAAAAGGCCATGGTCGAATTCCTTCATTCTAGCCCTTCCTCGCCTCTAATGGCTTCGACGTCGACGAGACATAAAGACAGAAAAAATTAATCTCGGCAGCCTCCTCGGTGTCGTTCAGAAGAGTAAGCTTGAGTGGCACAAAGGAGAAGAGAATAATCACGTTATCATCACAATCGTCCTCAAATACAATGACACTAAATGGGAAAGACAATGGAAAACTACCTCAGTCAAACTTTGCTTGGAGTTTCTACATCTACATCTACATATATACTCTGCAATTCACAAAATTGTGGGTGGCAGAGGGTGCTCAGCACCAAACCTAATCTCTTTGCTGTGCATTCCAATCCCTAATGGTACGATGGAAAAAAGAATTCATATAAGAATCAGTCCGGCACCATATTTCTCTAATTTTATCTTTCCTGTCCTTCCGACTCAAATAGGTTGGTGGAAGAAGTATTTCACTACCCTCAAAAGTGAAAGTGGGAGTACGCATGTTTACCAATAAGCTTAAACGAAACGTGTGTCGTCTATCTACCAGAGACTCCCAACCTAGTCTACTAATCAGTTCTGTGACGCTTTCATAAGAACTGTAGCAAGCGGTCACGAATCGAGCGGCTCTTCTCTGTACTTTCTCTATACTTTCGATCAACCCCTTACGAAACGGGTCCCAAATGGCACAACAATAATCCAAATGTGGACGCACAAGAGAGTTGTACGCTATCTCCTTTGTTTGTTCATTACAATTTTTCAAGATTCGACCTATGAATCGCAGCCTAGAATTTGCTCTACCTACTAACGAATTAATGTGTATGTCCCATTTCATGTTCCTTTGTACTGTTACTCCCAAATATTTCATAAAATTGACCATACCAATAACTGTATTGTTTAACTCGTATTTCTGAACAATTGGATTCTTTTTGTTAGTTATGCTCATTGTCTTGCATTTTTACAATTTAAAGTAAGTTGCCACTCAGCGCACCAAGCCGAAATAGCATCCAGATCGCTCCGAATTTCTAAGCAATCGGGCAAATTTCTTACTTCCCTATAAATAACCGCATCATCAGCAAACAATCTAAAAAGGCGTTTCATGTTGTCTCCGAGATCGTTTATAAAAATTAAGAAAGTTTCTTTGGTAGCCTAACACCCTCCACGTCTTAATTTAATTACTATAGAGCACATGTCCTACTGACAATTTCCCTGCATACTTGCTTTCCTATTCCATCATTTTCCTTTCTTTAATCTTATAATTCATTGACTGCTATAACACCACGGAACTACTTTTTCCCGCTACGGATTTTATTTTATTTCTGTGTTTCTGGTAAGTAATTCATCATTTCTTTTCGTAATTTGTTTCAATCTTTAGCTCCCTTATCTACAAAAGACAAAGTTTGTCATTGTTTTATGCCAGAAATTTAGTTCCAGCTTATGGGCGTGATCATTTCTTCCCTCTCATGTTCTGTTCCTAAATTTTATATCAATATCCATCCACGGCTTATCACCAATATACACCTTATAGGCCTATACTCGCAGCAGTATCTTCAGTCATCTTCCAATGTGTGACATTACCAATTTGTACAGTATTTTATATTTTTTTCTTTCTCTGCTTAGTAAATAATTAATTTTGTATTCGTATTATGCGTTTAATAATGTTTGATTACATTAATGTGATTAATTGTAATTAAATGTAAATATGATTCCACAGATTGTAGCATGGGTAGTGAATGGGATGCTCTTAGTTTATAAGTCTTGTAATAATGCATCTTTGGCCGAGTGGAGTGTGGTCGCGTGCTTGCGCGGAATGGTTCACGTATGAGCTCCGCGAGTTCTATTTGTTTTCATTAAATGTGTGTAATGTTGAGATTGCGATTCAGGAGTATTAAAGTAAATGTGAGGATTAATTAACTGTGTTATGATTTGTTGAAGTCGTATTAAGAAATCCTTAATATCGTGAGCGTGACTGCTAGCACGGTATTAATTAAGTGCTGGTAATTGAAAGTAAGACCAGTGTGGCTAGCGGTGTTAGAAGTAGACAGAGGGCCAACTAGCCACAACACGCCGTATAATTGGGGAGTACGTCACGATAAGCAATTATCTCCCAATTAGCAGCTTACAAATGGATCCCATCCCATCTCCTTCGTCGCATCAGTTACAAATGTAGCTACCCTTCTTTTCATTCCCTCAAACCCTTGTAGCTGATACATAAAATGTGGGTCCGATACTACCCCACCGTATTCAAACAACGCTCTGACCAAGGTTTTCTATCCCAATCCCCTTACTTCCGTGGTACATTCCGTCGTCACACCTTCCAGTATTTGAAGGACTTTGCAACATCCTCCTGTCACCTGCCAAATGTGTGCTGGCCAATTGAGTTCACTATAAATGTTATACGAAGACATTTACCATTAACGTTTTTAACAAGCAATTCCTGCACCATCCTTTATTAATTTATTTGTGTATCTAATCGGCTAACTCTTTTTGGCATTTGTCACCATATGTTTACACACTTCATTAGTCATCCTGTCCATGTTACCTACACCTCTGAAAGCAGTCATGGCAATCTACTCCAGTTGAACGGGCGAAATAAACAATTCCTGAATGTCTTAGCCTTGAATATCTCCATTTATATTCAAATTATTGCAACATGAAGCGAATATGTAAAACATATCACCATAACCATTCACAAAGACGTGCAGTTTTAAGTAGCCACTCACATATCCCCACCGAGCGTGGTGGTGTAACGGATAGCGTTCTGGCCTCGCATTTGGGACGACGGCGGTTCGAATCCCCGTCCGGGCATCCAGATTTGGGTTTTCCATGGATTCCCAAATCACTCCAGGAAAATGCCGGGATGCTTCCTTAAAAAGGCCATGGCCGAATTCCTTCCCATTTTGCCCCCATCCTTTCCCGTCTCTAAAGACCTCGCTGTTGAAAGACGTAAGGGAGTTAAAAAAAAAACACATATCCCTCTCCCGGTAAGCGACTTTCGAATAAGTCTCATTGACAGTTGGAAAACATTCGCCAGGGGGGGGGGGGGATCGATTTTTTCTTAAACTAATAATTATTATTTAATAAATACGCCAGTACAACTATTGTTGGATATTATTTATTTCATGGACGCGTTTCGCCTCTCGTCGAGGTATCTTCAGCGTACAGTTTTTATTTACATTTCCGTTATGAGGTGTGGTTGTTGGTCGCCTGTGACCTCAACCAGCCTACTGTTTACACTATTACACTTAATTATAGAATTTTGGTATAATTTTGATCTTATGACTCCATTAGTAGTCAATTTTGAAGCATAGTTTCTGAGCGATCGAAGCAGCGAGAAAATGCCAGTGATGTGTAAATATCCTTACAGGCTGGAACATTTAGACGTATTAACCCGAATTTCACGTGTGGCAAGTATGGTTCGGATTCCGTCTGCCTCCCCCTCCCCCCTAGTTTTACAGCCTAAATTTGACTGCGGTATGAGTTGTTCTCGGCCTGGATTGTTGTTATATATGTTAGACTCAAAGATCGAAAACGCTCTTTGAGCGAAAGAAACGACCACAACGGGTTGTGACTTATCAGTATCTAACTCTTTGCGTTCATGACGAATCGGTCGAGTGGACTTTGGTTTGGGGGGACTTGCCTTTAGTGGATTTTGGCTTTGGGGGGGGAGGCTTGAGTCGGGCAAAAGGTAGTATTTATAGTCTCCTCAGGCCTCAAATCCGTAGAGCTAAAAAAAAGGTCTCAAAAATTACAATGTCGGAGATGGAACTAGATACTTCAGGGGGGGGGGTGCTTGAGCCCCCTATCCCCCCCCCCTGGATCCGCCCCTGTATATATATGATTCTTGTTATCCGTCGAGTTACAATGCTAACAATAAAAACAAACAAAAATGCAAGTCGTTATATGTGTGGAGAATGCGACCTGGACCAGACGTGAATTTCGCGTTAGCCACAACGAGATCTGTTTGTAAGCGCCATAACGCGAATAACATGTTGTGGCCGTTTTCAAGAAAACGGTTGTGGCTTTTTTTCGCCCAGTGAGCGTAAAATACACAGTATGTCCTAACGAGAAATAAATTTACGGACTGTCGGATAGGTGTGAGATCTCTAAGGAGTAGTCATTGCGTTGAGAGAGATCGTCTTGTGTTGGACAACCTGTCACAAGTAGCTGACCTCGGTTGCAGATGGTTGGCGCCGTCTTATTGTATGTATGACCACGTTAAGCCTTTGTTTAGCTTGAATTTTGCCGTAGATGTGTAGGTAGACATCGTGTTACAACTAGGGGACCTACGGTTTTAACGTGGAATCTGAACCACGGAGCGTCCTGACGTAGCTCATATGATCAAACACTACTTTCAAAATTCCTGCGCCTACCGGGGTTTCGCACCCGGGAATGGAGCAGCTACCGTTCTAAAAGCAGGCGCTTTAGCCACTGAGCCAGTTTTGGACGCGCTGTAACCGGCAGCAGCGACACTTGCGGCGTGGCGGGCTGTACCTGGAGCGCCCTCTGTCGTGTGGAGGGTGACTCAGCCGGGGCCGGGGCCGCTCCCCTCGCACTCTCCACACAAAAACTGAGTCACGCTCGCCCGCATCCAGCGGCACGTGGAGCACATCACTACCCACACGTCACCACACACTAGCAAGGCCGACTACGGGACAGGGAGAAGAGGACCCAATCTTGGTTGAAATTACCAACACAATCTGTTATCGATATGATAAACTGCATTAGGATCCACGGCAATACAGGAGGAGGGCTGGTAGTGTACAAGTCATGAATTTCTGATGAGGCGTGGGAAGATATTAGTGGAAGAATTAAAGAGTAGTGCACGAAATGGAAAAGATGACCATGACCACAAACAGGCACTCGATTTCAGGCAGAAGAGAATAGGAAAATTTTCTTTTGTTGATAAGGGAGTCAGGTATTGAAATAAATTATGTAGGAAAGTGAAATATAATTTAATAACAATAATTCCGCGTGATCGTAATGACATGGAGACAGGGTTTATATTGGCTGTGCATTCCGCCGCTATCATAACCGCTTCAACCTCACCCGGCAATCCTACCGTATACAGGGTGCCTACAGTTAAACTTGGAATCTGAACCACGGAAGCGTTCTGGCGTACTTCACATTACACAGCAAGCTGTACCAGACTTGAAGATCGGGTTCAGAGCCTATCAAAATCCCCGCCGAGACAGGGATTCGAACCATGAACGCCTTATAGGTTGAGCAACCAGACCGCTCAAAATCAGCAATGATCATACGAGCTATGAATTTCTTATCAGTTTCACAGCTGTGAACCAACTTCCTTTTGGGATGGTTACTACCCTTAAGCTGTTTACACAAGGCCGTTTAGCATCAGATCATTTCACTAATCAACCTAATGCAACAATACTCGTTTTTTTTTGTTTTTTTTTGTTACCGAATAACTGCAACAAATTTCCTGAAATCTGGTTTAGTGTAGTTGGTATTGTATCCTGGTGGCATTGATGCTGGGAAGTGATGACTAGAATGGTATTAACCAGATTTTAGTAAATTTCACTTGCAATAATTTCCGATTCAGTTACATTTCGAAGATGAGTGACCAATTTAAAATCCTCACCCACATTACAATTACGGATAAAAAAAAAAAAAAAAAAATCGCAGTCTATAGCCACTCAGACATCTACATCTGCGCTTTACTTTTATTCTCTGTAAGTTTACATGATCATTTTCCAGAGTAAGTGTATTTGTTCCACAAAGTACAGACGACACAATACGGAAACAATACCTACAATTAACCACCTGTGCCCGTCGCCGGACTCGAACTAACGACCGCTGCAATGCGATGCTAGCACGCTGCCCCCATTCCTATCTTCTAACAACTTCTTACTTTCGTCCCGTTTCCTGTTAGTGGGTCGAAGATAAACGAGTAACGTAGTTTTCTGTTCTATATTATTATTATTCTTTTTTTCGAGCACATCGTATTTTACCTGTGAAGTATTTGCGATTCTAGTCACTATTTCAATGTTTCCTGTCTTTCTCTACGTTGTCATCAAAGATATAGCTACAATAACTTGAAAAATGGTAGTGAAGGCAAGTGGTGATACTAGTTTCATGAAGAAATACGAGTGAAAACGTTCTGTGAACATATTAAAAGTATTTTGCTGCACATTAGGATATTTTCTTACGTAAAATAGAAACACGTGATCGTCGCATGGTATCACTGTTTATGATTACTGAACGTTCAGATTGTAGTATTGTTATTTAATCAAAATGTTACTCACCGAGAGTGGTGGTGTAACGGTTAGCGTTCTGGCCTCGCATTCGGGAGGACGGCGGTTCGAATCCCCTCCGGGCATCCAGATTTGGGTTTTCCATGGTTTCCCAAATCACGCCAGGCAAATAATAGGATGCTTCCTTCAAAAGGCCATGGCCGAATTCCTTCCCATTCCTTGCCCCCATCCTTCCCCGTCTATAAAATACCTCGCTGTTAAGAGACGTTAAGTAGTTAAAAAAAAAAAAAAATGTTACGAGAAACAAATAATTTACATATTATAAATGAACGCGTTGTATCTCCGCGTTGTATTTTTGTTAATGTTTCTCGGGAAACTAATATAGTCTTACGACTACATCTGATGATGGCGACGGAGTCTTATGTCGCCGAAATATTGTGTATAAATTATAGTATCACTCCGTTGGTTTCTCGAGAAATATTCATATCTTTATGTATTGTCAGATCTATACAATAGCAACGTCTGTCTGTGTTTAATATGTCTGTTAATACTGCTAACTCTGCCTTCATACTCAACAGGAATACTTTAAATACGTACGGGTTAAACCTTTGTTTAGCTGGAATTTTCTGTCGATGTTACAGCTAGGGTTGTTACCCTAGAGAGGGCCCTCATTTTAAGGTTGAACCCGAACTACGGAGCGTCCTGGCGTAGCTCATATGATCAAACGCAACTCTCAAAATTCCTGCGCCTACCTGGATTCGAACCCGGGACCGGAGCAGCGAACAGTTTTAACTGTTTTATCTTTGGAGTGCCGATGACGCTCTCTTCAAAAACTACTCGCACTATTCCAGAGTGTAAAAACCACCGTTTGGACTGCAGACAACTTCATAGTACCGTGAGCTAAAGAACCTACCGGTTCTAAGACTTCCACTGTGTTCATCGTACGTCGAACGTGAGAAAGGTTCCCTTTGTGCTAGTGGTGGGTCCATTTAACGGTACTCCTGCGCGGCGCAGTGCACATGTTGCTGTGAGACAGGTGCGCTGCACACCTGTCTCACTCGTGCACATGCACGGAGGTACAAAAACGCCGCCAGCTCACGCAGTAATAGTCTAGCTATTTTCTTCTCCGCCGCGTGCGTGATGGTTAAACTCCAGTTTTAACAATTACCTAACGACCACCTTTTCATATGTTCCTTACTAGGCTTTTCTCCTACTCTTGGGCTCATGGCGTTCTTGTTAGTTTCACCCTTAGGAGTTGCGTTGGAAAATATTGATTTGCCGAGCTACAATTAATACTAACAAAAGGCTACTTTGGTCATCGTGTATATTACGCTGTGGCGTCACTCACCCAGCCATCTTCGACGGGCCATTAACGACCAGAGATGTGGCAGACCTCTGTTTACAGATAAGTCTCTTATAGTATAATCTACGAATGAAGACTACCTTTTTTGTTTCTGTAATGGTTCAATGTGTTTTAAATTGCAAACCAACCATAAATAAACGTGTTTTGTCTGATTAAACATATTAATTATTAGTTGCTGTTTATTTATATTCGCACCATGTAGATGTTTTCGTTGTATTATCTGTCCATAGCTGTTGCTTTTACAGTGAGATCGAGTATATATGGCGATACATTGAATGTCTTAATACCCATCTGATAGAAGCATTCATTTTCTAGCAGCAATTTTAGTGAAGGTTTTGATTAAATTAAAATGCATCCTGGGTCAGAATGACAACTGTCATTAGCCATTACAGCAGAGAGCATGAGTAATTTAATAGCGTTTAATAATTTAAGTTGCTTTCATGAATACCATGTTACTGATGTCATTATTTCAGGCCGGTAAAAGCAGTTCCACATTTATCTCGATTTATGTAGTATGACTCAGGACTGAAACTAATACTAAGCAGTATAACATAAGTTGTAAAGATTTTTTTAATTTTTTTCATTGAGGCTCTGTTGCTGATTTTATTATTTCTATTGTGTACTAGAAGTTCCAACCGTATAGCGATGTAAAATGTAACCGGAATCTGTGAAAAAGTTGGGCGCTGGAATCAAAGATAGAGGGAGGACACCATTTCTATACATTATATTGGAATTGACATAGGATATTTTTTTTCTGTATAAATAATACATATTGTCGTATAATTTTGAAAAATTACCGATGGGTGATTGACAGACTCATAGGATGTGTAAATCTCTGTAGTACGCTCCCATTTAGTTGTTTGGTAGCTCAGTGGTTAATGCGCTTGCTTACTAATGTTTGGAGCGTGGTCTCCGGTTCAAATCCCCGTGGAAACAAAGACTTTTAAGTTTTGTTTTTAATCATGTGAGCCACGCCTGGACGTTCAGTTGTTAGAAACTGTAGATTTTACAAATTTTGTGTTGCAATGCATGGCAAATCGTAGGTGATCTAACAATGCTGCAGGTGTATACTTTTTTACGCTATATGCATCCCTCAGGCGTTGTTTCTTTCGTAGTCAGTTTGTGTGTGATCTTCACTGATAATATTATAAATGCGGAAGTAAGTCTCTGGCTTTTTGTTACGTTTTGACGACTAAATGGCTATACCTATGATGATGAAATTTGGCAAGGAACTACTTTGTATCTGTAGGAATCATATAGAACTTTTTTTCGGTATGAATAACAGTTTTAGTTACGAAATTTTGTGAACTTATCGAATGGATGCGTGTGTTAGTTTGTAATGTTACGTCGGTTGCTCAAACTGTTTTTCTCTCGTAGTCTTTTAGTGTTTGTTTTGTTAGTAAATTTCGTTTAGAGACAAAACTTGTTATTTAGTATAGATGTCGATTTGTTCTTCACTGTACTATTACTTTGTGCCTGCCTTAAAGTTTTTGGCACCAATTTTGTCATCTTTTTTTTATGCCAGGTCTGAGGTGTAGCATAAGTAGCTAAAGTTATTAGAACCTAAGAATATGATGCTCATGCTGAAGATTGAAGAAAGAAGAAAAGAGCAAGCTGAAATCAAGTTGCCCTCAGTTAAACCTCCCCACATACCCGCACCTTCGTTTGTTTTTCTGTTTTTAAATATGTTGGAAATTGATCCTCTTCATTAGACAGGTTCGACGGTAGACTAATATAGTGATGGCTTTCCTGTCATATTATGCCGACGTGGTGGTGCTTGGGACAAATCTTACGCTACTAACAACTTTCTATATCCAATTCAGGAAATGAAATTCTAAGCCCACGCGTAAGAAGTCACAGGTAACAGCTAGTGTAGAAATATAACTGGATGGAACTAATTTTACTTCTTACTGTGACATGTGTAATTAAAAGCTTCTAAATATTGTAAATATTTATCGTTTACAGAACACTTACTATTTTATGTAATTGTAATGTTTTATATTACTTTTAAATCCCAGATTATCATAATAGTACTGCAAATCTTTGTCTTACTACTTTTGTTTTATATACCTAAACGTTACTCTGCTGTCAAGTATCCATAGCAAAACGTCATTATCAGTTCATGGACGTCATTATCAGTTAGTGTTTCAAAGAACCGTTCGATGAATACAATACGTTAAATAATTACATGCAACACAAAATATGTCAAGACATAAAACTGGATGTGGCTGAAATTCATTTTCTAGTCAGGTAACACACTGAGTCATACAAATTAAGAAAGACAGGAATACGATTATTTCAACGATAAAAAACTTAAACAAATCCAAAACGATTTTGACTAATGTGTGGAGCCGTACCAGATACGTAGTGTAATCAAATGAAGCATTTTTGTTTTGTTGCGAATGCATTTTCGCAATTTTTTTACGCTAAAATGCTGAAGTGATACTCGCTCTGCGTTATGGTAGAGCTCACAAACGATTCTTATTATTATCTATATTAAACACGGATTCATTTCCTGCAAATACGGACTCATCACCACCTTTCAATACTGACCAAGGAAAAAAAACCATACTTTACTAAAATGTATATAATTTCTAAATCAGAAACGATTCCTCTTCCTTTATTATTTTCTTATTAATATTTATAATTTCATAACTTGAAAATTTGAAACGTTGGAATATATTTCTTATTCGTTAAAGTTCTTTCTGTAATTCAGCATTCAGTTGGGAATTTATGAACAACGTGTAGGCGATTCGTTCAGATGTACTGTAGTTTGCTAGTACAAGTAGTAACAGTCTGAAGATATTCATCATGACGCCAGGATACATTAAGGCCTACAGTCTCCAACAGCCGTTTTGTGGACATAACTTATAAATGTCTGTCGAAATACTGTTTAAAGCATATATGGGCAACCCCCGGCCCCCGGGCCGGATCCGGCCCTCCACCAGCTTCAATCCGGCCCGCGAGAGGTTCAGAAATTTCAGATACAGAGCATACCTTTCCGAAGAAAAATATCCAAAGCTGAGAGTTTTCGGACGAAAAATAATTTGCACATTCGGAAGCACGTATAAATGTGAGCAGCTTTTTTCAATCATGGAAATTAGTAAAAATAAGCATCGTACTCGGTTTAGATCATGGTTGGCCAACCCGCGGCCGCCTTGAAGATTTTTCCGCCCAGCGTGATTTATCACATTTTTTCAAATTATATTTAGTTTATAATTGCCAATGTAGTGAAAACCAATGTATTTAAAAAATAGATTATTTGTGCATCCATATATTTCAAAATTAACTGTCGAAATTATGAGAAAAAAATTTCTTTGATTTTAAAATAATGTTTTTGCGAATATATGACAAATATTGCCTGTTTTATTTATGAGTTTACAGTTATCAGTACGCGGAATAATTATGTTATATTCTGCGAACTCATAATACGCGCGCATTTCGGAACATCTAATATAATATACACTATATAATTTTATATGCGGCCCGCGGAGTTATGACGCATTTCCAAAGTGGCCCGCAAGATCATTTGGGTTGCCCATCCCTGGTTTAAAGGAAGCTATGTCGCCAGCTAAGTAAATGTAAGGGTTCTTTGGCGCGCGAGAGGAGCCGCGTGCTTCGAGGCGTCCGAGCAGGTTGTGGGTAGTCTAACTTGCCGCTTTGAGAGATGTTATCCGTCCCGCGGCGCGGCGCGACTATTGGGTTGCCTAAGCAGCCGGCGAGATTGATGGCTGGCGGTGGCTACTGTACTGAGCAGCGCTGCCCACAAAAAGAAGTCCGCGGCGTTGCCACGTTCTCCTGGCCTACCCACCCACTCGTGGACAGCATAGTCGGGTGGATCGAATTATTTCATGAAACATAGACGTAATTAGTTAAATTTGTTTAATATAACATATTTCTCGCAGTAGAAATATCTCGTCAAATAAGATATAAGGTTGCCCATTGTACACTCGGATACACCGAGATGGGAGGAAACCAATAATGGCCTCCTACCTATCATTCGGGAGGACCGGGGTTAAACTCGGTTCGGCCATCCTGTCTGAGGTTTTCCGTGGTTTCCCTCAGACACTTAGGCGAATGCTGGGATGGTTCCCTACAAGGCCACGGCCAACCTTCCATCCCCCTTCCCTCCCCGTAGTAGTAGATTGGCTGAAAAGAGTCCCCTATGACTCTCCAGCAGCCCGCCTCCCAGCCTTCTGCTGGGAGGAATGAAATCGTTAAAAAAAAACAAAAAAAACACTCGGATATAATTAGTGATAATTATATATTTTAAGTAACTTTTTGCAGTAGAAACAGTTAAATGAATAATTTATAATGTTGCCTATTGACCAACAAAAAGTGTAAAGTTCGATAAAATAAAATCTATAAATCCATCACCATCAGTGAAACCACAGATAAAGCTACAAATCGTAGCGGGGCTAGGGATGGGTATTTAAAAAAATATATCCATAAATATACAACGATATTTACAAACACTATCGATATATATCGGGGGGAAAATATCGATATTTCGATATTTTTCGCTAAAGAGAGTAATTATTTTTTAAAAAAATAATAAAATACATCAACATATTTAAGAAAATTCTGAAAATTAAAGACTCTGGTAGAATATAAAACTTTTATTTATTATTTTTTCTATCAATCAAACCAGTATTCGTCTGATAAGGATATCAAAACGACTTTCTATTTTATGTGTTTCCCCGTCAATCTACTACTGTTGTTCGGTACAGCTATGTTGACTGCGGAAGCCACTCTTTCGGACGACACAGAAGAAGCTTGACATATAAGGTATTTCAGCGCGATTTCCGAAAGCACTGGCTAGGAGCGCTGGCAATTCACCCAAAACTTTACTGGGTCTGATTTTCTGTCTATTAATGGTTGGTCCAGATATTGCTTAAGCTCATTAGGAACTGAGCCAGAGCTTGGAACGTCTTGCATAACAGTAGTGCTAAGGGATAATAGCTTTTCATGTGTGGACCAAATTGATGTTTTATCTGTGATATCTTGTGTTGCTGCTGTAGACCTTACTTCTGGAGAACGTTGTCCTCATCGTCTAAGTTCCAAGCGAATATTATTACTTATTGTAGAAATCGCATTTGACACACCTATTGGAGAAGAAAGTATATACGTTTGAAACGAGGGTCCAAAATGGTAGTTGCTGTAAAGAAGCTATTTCTTTCTAAAGGACTTAATTTCTCTTGAATTCTTTTGGAATAAAGTCTCTTTTACCGTGAATCCTAAAGTGGTCGAAGGAGTACCTTGTTCCGTTACTTGTCGAATCAGATTTGTAACAGGAATGGCTAAGCTAGCAGTCACATAATTTGTAAAACTAACCTCTTCAGTGGCTTCTTTGAAAGGACCAAGAAGGACAATAAGGACATGTATTACATTAAGCTGTGAAGTTGCAACCATATCAGGTGTGTTTATATTTGACTGACTTTTTGTTGCTAAGATTTTAGCTACAGTTGCAGAGAGTTTGACAAATCGTTCTAACATATTAAAGCAGGAGTTCCATCTGGTGCTAACAGCTTGTGTCAAAGTTGTTAAAATTTAACAGCTTTTTTTAACCTCTGCACCGCTGATGAAGCTGTTATATTTGACGAATTCACTTTTTTAAGACACTTTCAGAAGATTGGATATGTATGTATATTTTTCCTATATACATGTAACGATTAAATTGGATACTGAATTGCGTTCGTAAAAAAAATATCGAATTGGTGTTTAAAATCGATACACCAAAAACAATATCGATATATCGAAAATAAAAATATCGGCGATAAATATCGATTATATTTACAAAAAATATCGATATATCGATACATCGATATATTTTGCCCATCCCTAAGCGGGGCTGTATAATGCCATTGAGGCAGTGAGAAAAAAAAATCGGGTGGAGATGGTGTTTTTGCTAACCGAGCTAGGTGTGCTCGTCTCGGTTCAACAGGAGTGAACTATCCATTGCGGATAAAGTAATCCCTGCAATTTTTTGAGGGGCAGGGGGTTGATGTTCTTCAAGAGGTTTTACCTTACCACCGCGACAATTGCGGTGTGAACCGGTCAGGACAATCAATTTTTTTATTATTATTGTTATTTTTTTTTTGTATGGGTAAAGGATCTATGATCTTCAGTGACCCTGTAATATACCATTCTGATTTCGGTTTTCCATTGGTTCCCGAAATCACTCCAGGCGACTGCCGGGTTGGTTCCTCTTAAAGGCCTTGGCCGAACTCCTCCCAATTCCTTTCCCGTTTTCCCTGAAAGGACATGTGCAACCGTACAACAAATCGCCTAAAAAAATCGGGTTGATTGACCGAGTGGGGAGGAAAGCAAATTTTCCCCCTTATCTAACATTCAGGAGGATGGGACTTAAATCCCGTCCTGTGGTTTCTCCAGTCGAATCCCGGGATGGTTCCTTTCAATTGCTACCACCGACTTCCATCCACCTTCCTTCTCTTTAATTTAAGTCGGCCGAAAAGGGTCCCCGGGATCTTCCAGCAGTTCGCCTCCCTGGCTTTACCTGGAAGGAATGAAACCTAAAAAAATATATGGTGAAGTGAATTATTTCATAAAACATGGACATAATTAATTAGTGAGAATTAAATAGATTAGTTCTCGCCGTAGAAATATTTAGGGTATAATATATAAACTTGCCCATTGTTCAGCGTCATGGCAGGTTGTTGTAGACCTGCTGTAAGGTTTCTGGGTTGATATTTACCTAAATCCAATTCCAGTTAGTCTACGACAGGTCTGCAACAGCAACAATGAAAAATACACGTGAAAGCCATAACAACTTGGGAAGTGTGGTTAGTTATGATGGGGCATGTGAAGAGGACGTGAAACATCGATTAAACCAAGAGAAGTATGTCATACAAAAGTTAAAAACCCTACTGGGCCGAAAAACAAAACTCGGTATGTACTGAGCCATTGTGGAACCAGTTACCACTAACATGGCAGAATGCTATTACAGAGAAAACCCGCAAAAAGATAGAAACAATGTATATGGATTTACTTCGAAGAGATACGTGTCTAAATTAAAACATGTGTTGTATGAACAAATTAGGGAGCATACTGGAATCAAAGACACAATAGTCCAGAATATTTAGTCAGAATGGACGAAGAAAGAATACAAAAAAATAGCCTTTGATTATCAACCGACAAACCGGAGACGACGAGATAGACCTCCAATTAAACGGTTGTAAGGTGTCGAGCGATATTGCGAAACAACAAACTGCGAGTATAGAACTGAAGGAGGCGCACGGTGGGCAAGTTTGAGATGCTGGTAGTGGCAGGACACTGGGAAATAGAAAGAAAAAAGGTCTTCACCAGGACAATATGCTACCACAGGGCGCCTGGCTATTAACTCCGTGGGAGTGCTGCCTGTGTAGGTAGCAGGTGCGGTTATAAAAGCTTCACATCGTTAAGAGTTCATCAGATTTTCATGACTCTAGTGATTGAAATTGACTGGAAAGGGAGGGTAGGGGATAAGACGTATGAATTTACTCATATTTTTCTTTGCATTAATGTAATCGTCACATTAAACAGATGACACAATGTCGTGTTTGGGCTCGTGCTGATTCAATTAATTATTGGGAGTTTATATAGAGGCATAGAAAGTTCTGGATAACAACAACTATCGTTTCTGCAACGCTAAAAATTTCATATAAAATAGAAATTGTACAAAAACAAGATTTATTCAAAATTAGCTGAAATGATTTTTTTTTACGGTTTGTCAACGACGCCGTCATTAGAGGCGGGAAATGACGGGAATCAAGGAAAGAAAATTGGCCTTCGCCTTTTTTTAAGGAACTATACCGGATTTCTTCTCGAGTGATTTGGGGAAACCATGGAAAACAGAAATTGGATAACCGGATAGTGTTGGAACCTGCGACCTCCCGAATACAATATTTTTGAATAAAAATCCGTCTTCTAACAACTGTTTTTTTATTTACTTGTATCTACCAGACGCGTTTCGCCCTTCTGGAGTGGGGCATCGTCAGTGGCTATAAATAACATAATATTATCATCATATTTGTGTATATAATTAATGTACATAATTCATATACATATGTTCCTGCTTTAAAATTTTAACGTCTGTATGTTCAATCTGCTATAATTATTCTATATATTGTTTTATATTATCCGTGTTCAAACATAAATTCACTTCTTAATACTAAATTATCTCTATTGTAACCATAGAGATAATTTAGTATTAAGAAGTGAATTTATGTTTGAACACGGATAATATAAAACAATATATAGAATAATTATAGCAGATTGAACATACAGACGTTAAAATTTTAAAGCAGGAACATATGTATATAATTAATGTACATAATTCATATACACAAATATGATGATAATATTATGTTATTTATAGCCAATGACGATGCCCCACTCCAGAAGGGCGAAACGCGTCTGGTAGATACAAGTAAATAAAAAACAGTTGTTAGAAGACGGATTTTTATTCAAAAATATTTATGCAACAACTGCGGAACATGGCCTACAACAAGATTACTGTCCCGAATACAAGGTCAGAGCGTTACCGCTTCCCCGCCACGCTCGGTAATAAATTAAAATTTCGTATTTTTAATATCGTATGGGCGAAGTAAAATGCTGTAAAATTTACACTTAAAATACAATGGCTGTCACATTATTCTCAATTAATTTTTTGAATATTATTATTAGTGTCCAGATGCTGTAAGACTTTTAACAAATTGAAGATTCCACGTTAAACTGCAGGTCCTCTATCACAATGGCTTAGTATGCCTCCCTCGTGTTATGGACTAAGGTAGGTATTAATTCTACTCATTTGCAACAAACTACTTACATAAGAACGAAGTTTCTCTCAGCATTGAGAATTTATTAAATGTTCTCGGGTAACTAGCCGAGTTAACGGAAGTGTTATCACGTGATATTTCAGCGATCAAAATCACGGTCGCCATACCAGAAGATGGCGACCGTGATTGTGATCGCCGAAATATGGTGTGATAACACTTCGTTAACTCGGCTAGTTACCCGAGAACATTTCATGAACTAATTATTTCTTTTGTTTACTAAACAAAAACTTAGTGATTCATAGTAATTGCAATTAACGAGAACTGTGAACGGTGACATTACAAAAGTGCTACTACTATTACTTGGAGTGCCGGTGTGTAGGAGCTGCAGGTAGGGCGCTGGCAAACAGGTGTCCGTAACCTCCTGGGGAGATGTCGTAATCGGAGTGCGTTTGCCGTCTGGTTTCCTCTGTCCCGCCTGGCAAGATCTGCGCCCACCTGCCAAGCTCCGTCTCTCTCGCGCGCCAAACACGGTCACTCAAAGCAAACGCTCTCGCCTCGCCTCGCCTCCCTACTGACACCAGCCAATGCGGAATCTAACAAATCTGGTTTTCTATTACAGTCCACGTTATTTACATTTTACAATATCCTTTCCCCAAAACATTTACATCTAAAATACCCCGCACTCATTAATGACCTTCGGTTTCTGTCAAGGACAGCCGGTGTCTGCAGAACTTTAATACCTTCGATGAGGGAACTGTGCCAAATAGAAAATGGACTCGGATGGAAATAGGGCATGGTTTAAAGTTTAAACTTTTTCGACCAAACTCATTCAGCGAATTCGGATAATTTTACTGATAAATGTCTTTACCCATTTCTTTGCATTGTAACTGCAGTCTTCACTGCAAACCGAGCGTGGTGGGTGAGCGGTGACGCTCTGGCTTCGCATTCGGTAGGGCGCGAGTTCGAATCCCCATCCGGCCATCCAGATTTGGGTTTTCAATGGTTTCCCCAAATCACTCCAAGATATTGGGGGGATTGTTTGTTGAGAAAGGCCATAGCCAAATTTCTTTCCTGTTCCTTGCCGCTAGTCAATTACCGCCTCTGATGACCACGTCTAGGAGGCGTTAAACCATAAGCAAAAAATAAAAAGCAGATTTTTGCCGGTAGTTGATATATTAATGGCTCTCTAGAAATTTAGGCTTAAAATTTATACTCGCTTATATTATAACATAGAACTAGAACGGTATTCATTTTATGTGAGCAATTTATACTAATTTATTTTGTGTTTTGATATATTTAACTCAGAGGGGTATGTTACCTCAGTGGTTAAGGAACTTGCTTTTTTAAAAAATTCGCTGCTCCTGTCTGAGCTTCAAACCTCGGTGGGGGCAGGAGTTTTTTTTGAGAGTTGTGTTTGATAATATGCCAGTACGTTCCGGGGTTCGGAACTGTAGGTTATAGAGGAAAGGAACTGGCCGTCCTACATCTGGCACAATGGCTTAGTATGCCTCCTTCGGTAGGATCCAACCAACTTTCAGGTTGTGGATTAAGTTACATAATTTTTATTTATTTCATTTATATTTAAATTTTTTATATTCTGCGTGCGAACCACTATCCCATCTTCACGGAGCATAGGTTGAGAATCGCTGGTTTACTGATGGTTATTCAGATTGTGTTAGTTTCATTCTACCTAACTCAGTATGAAGTAAGAAAAATAATTTGACCAAATATGAGACGCCTTTTTGAGTGATTTGTGTTGAAGAGCTAATTCTTTGATGGGTTTATCTGATTTAAAAGAATTTACTGTTTTCGCAGCCCTCATATTGGCACAAATAGCTTCACGAGTTTCACGCCGCGTCTAAATGCTCATCCTTCTTCTTCCCGACGTTTCGACCAGGCCTTAGGTCTTTCTCAGGGGTAGTCTGCTAGAGACCAAAGGTCTGATCGAAACATCATAAAGGAGGAGGAGGAGCATTTCGACGGACCGTGAAACTTGTGATGCTATTTATACCGGTTTATCTAATAGGTTAAACCATTTTGTCGGCAGTGTTCAGAACGCAGCTGTTCCTGACTCTGTGGGGGAACCTTCCCTCGCCCTTTTACAGTCGCAGCCTTCGCTACTTTTCTATTAAGTCTCCTTGTGTCTCACAGCTGTGCCTGAAACACAACCATTGTTCGAGGCTCATCAGCTACGCAAATCCTATACCAGAATCACCGTCCGCATAGGATGAAGGTTAGAAAATCATCCACTCTCCATTACAGCCATACTGTTCGTTACTGCAGACATCGAACTAACTGTATCATCATTAGCACCTTCCAGTTACCGGCTGGATCTGCTTTGTTTACAAGCCTCTCCGTTTTCATCTTTCTTCCGTCACAACCTTAGTCCGGTCCACTCCTTCACTTCTCCCAACCATCTAACAAGCAGAGCCTTTCCATACCCCTAGTGCATATTCATGTCAATTATAATAAATCCTGAGAAATATATAAAGTAACTAAATAACTTTAAAAAGCGCAAAGGGGCTGGTATAGACAATATCACTGCAGATATAATGAACATAGTGGGATACGACATTCTACCTTACCTGAAAATGTTAATTAGATTTACTTGCTGCGTACCAGAGGATTGAAAAATGTTATAGCAGTTTCGTTCCATAGAGGAAGGGTGACAAATAGGCTCGAAAATTACAAGGCGATTACTTTGACATCAGTGGTAAGTAATTGAGAGATTTATATGCAACCATATAAGAAATGTATGAAAGGAAAGATACTGGTTTTCAGATCGGCATGGCTTTAGGCAAGGACATTCATGGGAATCTCAGTTGGTGGGCTATGTGCAAGATATTTGGGTGAATTGGACAAACGGAAACCATGTTAACAGTGTAGTACTCTATCTTTCTAAGCATTTGTCAGAGTGAGCCATAAAACGTTATTAAATAAGGTTGTAACCATTAGGATAAATAAAAAAGTGACTTGCTGAATGAAGAAATTCTTAAAAGGTAGAAAGTGAAGCTTTACGATAGGAAATGCAGTATAAAAAGAAGTGGAAGTGAAAAAAGGAATGCCACAGGGACCAGTGTATTGACACCACAAGTATTCATTATTGTAGTTAATGATTGTGTTAATAGTTTATTTTTTTGCTTACGGCTTTACGACTAGTCGTCTTCGACGTCGAGGTCATTAGAGACGCGAAAGGATGGGGGACAAAGAGCGGAAAGGAATTCGGTCATGACCTTTTTGAAGGAAGCATCCCAGTATTCTGCTGGAGTGACGTGGGTAAACCGTGGAAACCCCAAATCTGGATGGCCAGACGGGGATTCGAACCCGTGTCCTCCAGAATGGAAGACCAGAGCATTACCGCACACCTAACACATTCGGTTTAATAGTTTTCAGTCAGCTGTCAGGTTACTTGACTCTGACATAACCATCCTCATGAGATGAAATACGTTGCCAAATCATCCACTCAGTATTACAACACAACTATTGCTTACTGCATACATTAAGCTAACGTAAGTGTACATTCATGTTAAATCATGCACGAGAGATCAAAGATTATATTCGAGAATGAACAAACATCAACTAAGAAAAAAAATGAAGTTGTCACCGATCCTGGTGGTTGAGTGGTAACGTTCGCTCCCGCCATTCAGAGTCAAATCACCGTCCAACTATCCAAATTTTGATGTTACAAGGTTTTCCGAAATCACTCCAGGTGATTTTTTAAAATTTTTTTTTGTTAACTGCTTAACGTCTCCTATAACAACTAGATCTTAGAGACGGGAAAGGATGGGGGGCAAGGAATGGGAAGGAATTCGGCCATGGCCTTTTGAAGGAAGCATCCCGGCATTCACCTGGAGTGATTTGGGGAAACCATGAAAAACCCAAATCTGGATGCCCGGTCGGGGATTCGAACCGCCGTCCTCCCGAATACGAACTCCAGGTGAATGCCAGGAATGTTTCAGGAAAAGATAATTGCGGATGTATTCCTCGTTATTTGTCCCAAATCCTCTCCGACCACTTTATCGACGTCGACGGGGCTTAAAGCAATAAGCAAAAACAAAAGAAGTTGTCAGTTGCGCAGGGTCTACTGTATACAGACTGCTTGAGGTCAGGAGAAGGAGCACCCAATCCTTCACGTCACCCTCCGCCGTTTCGCTATATTACAGCAATCTGCGCCCCCACGCAGGGAGACGTTGACGGGGTGAAGTGTCCTCCGGCCCCGGCGGCCAGCAATCAGTCGGCAGTGTTTTTGTGATCCTCGACTACTTAAGTCACCCCACGGGCGCATCCAGGGGCCGTTCATTATCCCCACCCCTCACTGCGTCATCCGGCGGAGAGAGAGGAACCGCCTCAGTTCAGTCTGCGCGAGATTTCTGGTCATCAGTGACAGAATGGGCAGAGCTCCATTACGGTTTCACGCCTCATTTATGTCGAGGACATTAGAGACGGCAGAAGGTTGGGAACAAGGAACGGACCGATCGTGGTGGGTGAACGGTTAACGTTCTGGCCTCGCATTCGGGAGGACGCGGGTTCGAATCTGCGTCCGGGCATCCAGATTTGGGTTTCCCATGGTTTACCCAAATCACTCCAGGTGAATGCCGAGATGCTTCCTTCTACATCTACATCTATACTCTACAAATCATAAATACTGTGGATGGCAGAGGGTGCTAAGCACCAATCATAATTCTGTGCATTCCAATCCCGAACAGAACAAGGAAAGAAGGAATGCATAAATGAATCAGTACGGCATCTTATTTCTCGAATCTTATCCCTCCTTTCATTGCGACCTAAATAGGTTGGCGGAAGAAGTATTTCGTTGCACTCGTAAATTAAAGATTTTCGCATATTCTCCAACAAATTCAAACGAAAACGACGTCGTCTGTCCGCCAAACAATCCCAACACAACCCACGTATTAGCTCTGTGACACTTACGTAAGGACTGTAACTAGCAGTCACGAATCGAGCGGCTGTCCTCTGTACTTTCTCTAATGTGTCAATCAGTCCCCTGCGATACGGATCCCTAATTCCACAACAGTATTCCAAATGCGGACGCACTAGTTAGTGTTTTGTACGCTATTTCCTTTGTATGAGCATTACAACTTCTCAAAATACGACCTATGAATCGTAGTTTAGAATTAGCTTTGCTTACGAAGGAAGTTATGTGCAAATCCCACTTCATGTTCCTTCAAAAAGGCCATGGCCGAATTCCTTCCCGTTCCTTGTCCCCAGTCCCATCCCGCCTCTAATGACCTTAGCCGTCGACGAGGTGTAAAGCAATAAAAAAAAAAACAAACAAGGAACGGGATAGAATTGGGGCATGGCCGTATTTGAAGGAACTATTCCAGCAGTCGCCTACAGTGATTCGGGGAAACGAAGGAAAACCGGACGGGGATTCGAACCTGCGACCTCCCTAACGCAAGACCAAAGCGATACCACTCACCCAGAACGTCCATAAATTACGTCACACATTAAGTGGGGGAGGGAAGTCATAAGCGTGGTGATGTCACAAACATAATCCGTATCACTCTTTGGCGTGGTTGCCGCGCGTGTTCACGCTCCCTGTACCTACTGTATCATACGTCGGCCGCCTTTGATCTACGCCGAGAGGACAGCACTTTCTTTGAGGCTTTGACAAAATGTCACTTCCGCATACTTATTTAAACGATTGTGTGGCATCTGTGGGTTATATCTTTCATCATACAAGAACAACACAAGCAATCACATAAGGAGAAGCCAACAAGAGGTTTTGGCTATCACGAAGATTTGTCCTCAAATAATTCCAAATAGACAAGGAAGTTCTTTAGAGATCGAACATTCGTCCTCCCGAATGCCATATCAGAGTGTTACCGCTTACCAACCAATCAAGGTGAGCATTTCCGGTTTGTGTGCGCTGGAATTGGACTTTCAAAGACATTTACACATAAAAGTGCACTTTCGTTCATGCCAACGGGAATCCTGCTTAGTGAATAGTCTGTTATTATTATTATTTTCGTTTGTCCCCATAATGGAGAAAGATAAGCAATCTTAACTGGATGCGTTCAATTCCTCTTTGGGATGTTCTTCTTGTTGGACCAATATTTTTTCATCCTTTCACTGGTGGTTTTCTTTTCTTCAGCGTTTAGATCTTTCTTTTTTTTTTCCTCTGAAACAACTTCCCATGCGTTCACTTTCTTTTTTAAAAGTTTTTGGTCTGTGACGTCTCCCTTAGCAATGCCTAGCAATGCCTACAGACTTAAGGTCTTTCTAGTCTATTATAATAACAATTTATTTTTATTTATTTATTTTGTGTCAGAAACGTACATAAATATACAGCAGCGAACATCAGATTATACTGGACCAACTCTTGGCCACTTTCAGTGTATTTTTCGGGGCCTTATATAAATCTTCTTCGGTCCAGGAAGTTGGACACAACCGATAGGGAGCGTCCATAAACTACGTAGATCCATTTTGAACAACCCCCCCCCCTCTTCTCGTCACTCCCACGTAATCTGACGTAACTTTTGTCTCTATCTCTCCCCCCCCCCTCCCCGTCCTCGCATGTAGTCCTTTTTCTTATATATTCCAGAAAACATTTTTTTTTCTTTTGTCAGACTATCGTAAATTACATACGGAGATAATTAAATGATTGGCATAAATATTCACATGATGTAGAGAGCTCTGTACCTCATTTTATCGTGACAAATGATTCGAATGGAAAGCTACGATGCCTGGCTCGGAAACAGCCCCCCCCCTCCCCCACGTATCCTAGCTCAGATTTCTAGCTGACCCCTCCTCCCCCTAGACCGAACCACGTAGTTAATGGAGGCTCCCATGATAGAGCAGGTGTTGAACACTCTAATCTTCTCTGCAGTCGCACTTCATGTCATCGATCTCAGCATCTTGCTAGGTTAACCTTGGATCTGCCCGTTCATGATCTCAACATAATAATTATGCATTCATATTATCACATTCTGGAATCGTCTGATGTTTGAGTGTAGGTTCAAAAATGCAAGGAGTATAGAAAGTTTGGCTTATGAGTTTATAGCTTATACTCGGTTGTTTAATATTCTGCGGACCACCTGTCTCACCCTCGTGGACCACAGGCGGTACGCTGACGACAGGTTGAGAAACGCTGCCCCAGAGCGAAACAAAATGGCCGACCTTTCCTCTGGAGTAACGAGTGCAGCTGTCACCTGGTATTTGTCGGGTTGAAGCTCGACAGGTGCCGACCGCATTGCGCTCGTGGTCGGAAGCCCGCAACACTCCCCTAAGACTAACGGCGAGCGCTGATTGGCCCTCACCACACTGGTACAGACATCTATATCGACAAACTTCAATGTGTACTGTCAGGTTTAAGATAGCCACTAGCTTAAGGAGCTTATCGTTAGTATCATTCCCCCGCTGATCCAGGGACATAAACAGAGTGTTCAGGAACGAAAGGATAATGCTGCAACCGGAGATAGGTCACATACATACTATATGTCAAAACTTTTTTTTTTTTAAACCTGTGACTTCGTTCGGTTTATTCTGTGCCATTTAAGATCTATTTTTATAAGTTTTCTTTTATCGCAGAATAGGCATTCCAAAAAGCACTGTACACAAAACCTTAAAAAATATATATATAAATTGCACCCACATCACGTGCAGCGGGTGCAAACTTTGCTACCTGCTGACCACCCGCGAAGAGTAGAGTTCAGTAGGAAAATGCTGAGGAAAATTAGTGAAGGTGGTTCATTTTTAGACAAGTTAATGTGGAGCGACGAGTCTTCGTGCAGAAAAGACGGCTGCTTGAACTTGCACAATCTGCGTAGCTGGCTACTAGAAAACCCCTCACGCCAAGACCGCTCTCAAACACAATTTAAATCAACATTTTGACTGGGATATTAAGCGGGCTAGTGGTAGGCACCTATGAGCTGCCACAAACTTTAACAGGAGAAATCAATTTCGACTTTTTACAAAACCAGCTGCCGAGTCTTTTGGAGGGTCTACCAAGTGCAGACCACTGGTGTATGTGTGTAGTTACACCCTCAAGTCTCATGTGTAAATAATAATAATAAAAAAATCAGGGTTCACAAAGTCTTAATTTGTAGAAGTGGCATGGAATAAAATGTTTCAAAAAATATTTTAAAAAAATCAATATCCAGAAAATGGTGAGACGTCTACTAAAATAAAATTTTGTTATACGAGGCGCGTCCAGAAAGTAAGTTCCGTTTGGTAATGAAATGAAATTGTACACAGATACAGAAGAAATTTTTATTGCACAAAATTCTACAACTCTTAAACTACGTTTCCACATAACTGCCGAAATTTTGCAGGCATTTGTCATAACGTGGCACCAGGTTTTGTGTACCTTCTTCATAGAAATCTGCCGCCTGTGTCTTCAACCAGTTGGAAACAGTTTCTTTCAACTCGTCTTCATTGGTGAAGTGATGACCGCCAAGGAAAGACTTGAGATGTAAGAACAGATGAAAGTCGCTAGGAGCGAGGTCAGGGCTGTACGGAGGATGGTGAAACACGTCCCAGCCAAATCCCTGAACGAGGTTTTTCGTCACGTTTGCAGTGTGTGGTCGTGCGTTGTCGTGAAGCAAAACAACACCTTTTGACAGCAGTCCCCGGCGCTTATTCTGAATTGCACGGCGCAATTTCCGAAGTGTCTCGCAATAAGCATCTGCTTTGATTGTTTGACCACGCGGTAAGAAGTCAATGAGTAGGATGCCTTTCCAGTCCCAGAACACTGTGCACATCATTTTCCGAGGTGTCATGATTTGCTTCGGCTTAACCTTTGGTGGGGATGAAGTATGCCTCCATTCCATTGATTGCCGCTTACTCTCAGGGGTGTCGTAAGAAACCCACGTTTCATCTCCTGTGACTATCCGTCTCAGAAATTCTTCGCCGCTTTCAGCATAACGGGTCAAAAACTCAAGTGCACTACTCATCCGTTGTGTTTTGTGTTGCTCAGAAAGAATCTTTGGTACCCAACGTGAGCAAAGTTTACGGAATTTCAGTTGTTTGGTAACAATTTCATGCATCAGTGATCGTCTCTCTAAAGACCTCGCTGTTAGAGAGACGTTAAGCAGATAAAAAAAAAGAAAAAAAAGTGAGCTGAGTTGAGTTGAGTTGACCGCTAGTGCGAATGGGCCTTTAGGCAACATACAGCAACATTGTCGTGCTTGTCGACTAATTGGCAGCGGAATTGTGTGATACGGGCATACAAAAGCTGGAGCAACTTCTACAAAAATGCTTTACTCGAAATGGTGATTGTGTTGAATAGTAGAACGATGTTTAACCTTTCAAATGATACATTTGGTTTTGAAAATAAATGTTGCCATCTATTGTGAAAACATCTAAGCGCTTGCTAAGTATGGCGATAGCTGGTCGAACTTTCTTGTGTTACAAAATACCGCCACATTAGAATCGCTAATAACTACGAGACTAATAATGCGCTGATAACGGTTGAGACCACAGCCGGTAGAGCATGTCTGTGCGACTCCGTCGTACAGCATTTGTTTTGCCAGTGACGTCATCGGACTAGTATGAGTGCATGTTGGCGAGTGTTTCGATTTAGAGTTGTGTATAGTTATTAATTAGTGTAGCGTGAAAACACTTTCAGGGTAGGACGTTGATTCAAGAATCACTGTAAAGAGTTCGCGAAGCTCTACTAGAAGCTAAAGTGAGACAGTAAAACTTTTGGTTAGAATATAAGTAGGCCTAAATATAGATATTAAATTGAAAACTACAAAAAAATAAAGATGTCGTCCCATACGAGTCGTAAAGATATTCGGAATTACAGAAAACGCAAATCAGAAGATAGATCGCGTCAAGAGGAATCCAAGAAATGTAAAAAGTCCAGGGCCGAACAAATGCGAGAATTCGAAAATAAAGTGAAGTGTACGCTTTTACCTACCACAGACATCTGATACATGAGGTAGACTTATAATATATCTATTCTGTAACTGTTATACTACTCTACGTAACCACTGTATTAATACAAAATACTTGTTATGATTTTTATCGCGACGTTTTCATGAAAAATCTACTGCGCGTACCAGAACAGTGCCTTTCTGTATGTTTTTTTTTTTTTTTTAAATCAGGGTATCTTACTTTACGATTTGCCCTCGTAGGAGAGTATCAGAGTGTTAAGGTTTATTCGACAAATTTGTTGGTCAATCTTCCCGTTTGCATCAAACAATAGCGCAAACGCTCAAACCAAAGATCAAACAATTGACTGTAGTTACGGGTATTTTATATATATATATATATATATATATATGGCTCTACTCATTACAGGCGGGATAGGACAGGTGACAAGGAACAGGACGAAATTTGGCCATGGCCTTTTGAAGCAAACATCGCGGCATTCGCCTGGAGTGAATTGGGGAAACCAAGGAAAATCCAAATCTGGATACCCGGACGGGGATTAGAACCGGCGCCCTCCCGAATGCGAGGCCAGAACATTAACCACTCACCCACCACGCTCTGTTTCGGTTTTCTGATTATCGGGACGTGACGCGTGTTGCAATGAGTAATAAAGATAAAGCATCTTTGTCGTTGATTCTAGCATTGTGTATTAATCTATCTATATATATAAAGATGAATGTATGTATGTTTGTTCTTCATACAAATCCACAGTTTTCATCCGATCTCGGTGAAACTTTGCACACTTATCCTTTGAAACAAGGAGAAAAATACTGTCTACATTTGGTTGAAAAATTATCTGTATAAATAATACACGTTGTCTTATAATTTCGAAATATTACTGAACGGCGATAGACAGACGCGTTGTATGTCTAGGTCTCTGTACTGGCTTTCGATACATCGGTCAGGTAGCTCAGTGGTTAAAGCGCTTGATTACTGGTGTATGGATCGTGGTCTCCGGTTCAAATCACCTTGGAGGCAAAGATTTTTAAAAATTGTTTTTGATCGTAAGAGTCACGCCTGAACCGTCGGTTATTCGGATTGAATGTTAAACTGTAGATAACACAAATTTAGGGGTTCAATGCGAGGCAAATCGTAGGAAGTCTTGCAATGCTGTAGTGTACACTTTTTTACGTTATATTGATCCCTCAGGGGTGATTCGCAATCAGTGTGTGTGTGATCTGCAGTAATAATACTATAAATGCGGAAGTATGTCTCAGTCGTTTTGTTACGTTTAGACGACTAAATGGCTATACCGATATTGAGGGAATTTGACAAGAAAATCTGTAGGGAGGGAATATGACATTTTTTTTCGGTATGATTAACAGTTGCAGTCACGAAATTTTGAGAACTTATCGGATGGTGACAGAGAGACAGATATGTGTGTTAGTCTGTAATGTTACGTCGGTTGCTCAAGCTATGCTTCTCGCGCATTGTGTTAATGTGTAATTTGTTAATAAATTTCGTTTACAGAAAAAACGTATTATTTAGTATAGATGTCGATTCTCTCTGACCAATTATTTTGTGTATGCTTAAATGTTTCTGGCACCAGTTTATTTTGCATTCTTTTTTGACATGTCTTGCGGGCGTAAAATGGTCTAAGTTGTAGCTCTAGCAGAGCACGAGCAGCTAAAGTTATTAGAACCCAAGTATCGAATGCTCATGCTGAAGAAAGAAGAAAAGAACAATCTGAAATAAACCTGTCCTTAGTTAACACCCCCCTCCACCCCCCACCCCCTCCACCTCCATTTGTTTTTCTGTTTTTAGATATATTGGAAATTGATTCTCTTCAAGAGATAGGTTCGACGATAGAATGATGGCTTTCCTGTCATATTATGCCGAATCGGTGTTGTTTGGGACCAATCGTTCGATACCAACAACTTTCTATATTCAATTCTGGCAAATATCTTAATCCACGCGAACGAAGTCGCGGGTATCAGTTAGTTAGGAAATAAAAGGATAGACGGGTATAGAGAATTGTTGAAATTAAGAGAAAAATATACACACATTACAATAGAGACCTCAAAAGTGGAATAGGAGTGATGAGAAAACCAACACCAAATCGGGATACACAAAACATGCAAGGAGAGCTGTTCCTGATCAACAAGTAATTGTCATAACCAAAAATTCTCACTGATGATGCCCCATTCAGATGAGGCGAAACGCGTCTGAGAGATAATAAAAAAAAACCTTGCTAAAAGACGGATTTTTCATGTAAAATTTATACCCACGAAAGTTTATTAGGATAAATATAGGTGGTTATTGTGGGTTGTGGAGTGCAGGCAGCATCCTGCGAGCGAGGCAGCTGCTGTGTGGAGTGTGGAGCGAGCCGTGCCAGCCAGCAGTCCTTTGTTCCGGCGCGCCAGGCACCGCCGTCCCTATCTGCCGTACCAGACAGACCCTCCGCCCCGCGTCGGCCCCCCTTTTTTTACTCTTCCAGCCCCAAAACTTCTGTACTGCCGGAAGAGCGCGGGGGCCGAGTGTCGGGGGGAGGGTGGAGAGATGCGCGCCGCTAGGGGGCCTCCACACTGCAGCGAAGGACCGAGGGAAACGGAAAACAAAAAATAAAAAAAGGGGGCGCCCGACGGGGAGATCTTGAAAGGTAGGGAGGAAAAAAATGAGTTTCTAAAAAAGTGGGCGGGATGGCGTGTGGCGCAAAGGGGATGAGGCAGTGGGTTGTGTCGCCAGCGGCGAACTGGCTGCGTCATGAGAGGGTGAGGGGAGGGGGTGACTGCGACTCTACGCTGTCTCGCTGGCGAGCCTCGATCTGTGGCCACATCTGCGCTTGCCTCGCTTCATCAAAACGCACGCGTTGACCGCAGTGGTTTATGCTAGATGACTTCAGTTTCATAGTAAACTAGCGTTTAATTTTTATTTCGATTGAGATCGAGTACACACGTTCCGTGTCAATGACACCTTTCCGTGTCATCAGTTCCCAACACCCACCTTGATAATCATTTCGTTACATGAAATAACAACTCCGACGAATCACTTTCCACTTTTGTTTATTTTTCCGTGCGCTCTGTTATAACATTACACAACAAGGCGTCGTGTCGTCCTAAGATATTAAGCGTACACAAATGTTCCAGCGATTAAACTCACACATTTCCGAAAACTACTGACTGCCAACTCAACTTTGTTGTCCATCTCTGCGCGCTTAAATAGACGCTTCAGAAACATCCAGAATAACTCACAGTTCCGACCGACGTTTCTCGAATTCTAACAATACTATAACAATTAAATCGATACAAAAATAATTACAAATGGTACAAAATCACACACATTTATTCGAAAACAACTTGAAATGAAAGGTAATACTGTTTACACGCATTTACACAAAAGTATCAACACAAACCACTCCAAATCGTCGCAGATTGTCCTCGAAACTTCGTAGCTCACACGTCCTGAGATATCAAACTTACACAAATTTTCCAGCGATTAAACTCTCACATTTTCGAAAACTACTGACTGACAACTAAACTTTGTTGTCCATCTCTGCGCGCTTAAATAGACGCTTCAGAAACATCCAGAATAACTCACAGTTCCGACCGACGTTTCTCGAATTCTAACAATACTATAACAATTAAATCGATACAAAAATAATTACAAATGGTACAAAATAACACACATTTATTCGAAAACAACTTGAAATGAAAGTTAATACTGTTTACACGCATTTACACAAAAGTATCAACACAAACCACTCCAAATCGTCGCAGATTGTCCTCGAAACTTCGTAGCTCACACGTCCTGAGATATTAAACTTACACAAATTTTCCAGCGATTAAACTCACACATTTTCGAAAACTACTGACTGACAACTAAACTTTGTTGTCCATCTCTGCGCGCTTAAATAGACGCTTCAGAAACATCCAGAATAACTCACAGTTCCGACCGACGTTTCTCGAATTCTAACAATACTATAACAATTAAATCGATACAAAAATAATTACAAATGGTACAAAATCACACACATTTATTCGAAAACAACTTGAAATGAAAGTTAATACTGTTTACACGCATTTACACAAAAGTATCAACACAAACCACTCCAAATCGTCGCAGATTGTCCTCGGAACTTCGTAGCTTACACGTCCTGAGATATTAAACTTACACAAATTTTCCAGCGATTAAACTCGCACATTTTCGAAAACTACTGACTGACAACTAAACTTTGTTGTCCATCTCTGCGCGCTTAAATAGACGCTTCAGAAACATCCAGAATAACTCACAGTTCCGACCGACGTTTCTCGAATTCTAACAATACTATAACAATTAAATCGATACAAAAATAATTACAAATGGTACAAAATCACACACATTTATTCGAAAACAACTTGAAATGAAAGTTAATACTGTTTACACGCATTTACACAAAAGTATCAACACAAACCACTCCAAATCGTCGCAGATTGTCCTCGAAACTTCGTAGCTCACACGTCCTGAGATATTAAACTTACACAAATTTTCCAGCGATTAAACTCACACATTTTCGAAAACTACTGACTGACAACTAAACTTTGTTGTCCATCTCTGCGCGCTTAAATAGACGCTTCAGAAACATCCAGAATAACTCACAGTTCCGGCCGACGTTTCTCGAATTCTAACAATACTATAACAATTAAATCGATACAAAAATAATTACAAACGGTACAAAATCACTCACATTTATTCAAAAACAACTTGAAATGAAAGTTAATACTGTTTACATGCATTTACACAAAAGTATCAACACAAACCACTCCAAATCGTCGCAGATTGTCCTCGAAACTTCGTAGCTCACACGTCCTGAGATATTAAACTTACACAAATTTTCCAGCGATTAAACTCACACATTTTCGAAAACTACTGACTGACAACTAAACTTTGTTGTCCATCTCTGCGCGCTTAAATAGACGCTTCAGAAACATCCAGAATAACTCACAGTTCCGGCCGACGTTTCTCGAATTCTAACAATACTATAACAATTAAATCGATACAAAAATAATTACAAACGGTACAAAATCACTCACATTTATTCAAAAACAACTTGAAATGAAAGTTAATACTGTTTACATGCATTTACACGAAAGTATCAACACAAACCACTCCAAATCGTCGCAGATTGTCCTCGAAACTTCGTAGCTCACACGTCCTGAGATATTAAACTTACACAAATTTTCCAGCGATTAAACTCACACATTTTCGAAAACTACTGACTGACAACTAAACTTTGTTGTCCATCCCTGCGCGCTTAAATAGACGCTTCAGAAACATCCAGAATAACTCACAGTTCCGGCCGACGTTTCTCGAATTCTAACAATACTATAACAATTAAATCGATACAAAAATAATTACAAACGGTACAAAATCACTCACATTTATTCAAAAACAACTTGAAATGAAAGTTAATACTGTTTACATGCATTTACACGAAAGTATCAACACAAACCACTCCAAATCGTCGCAGATTGTCCTCGAAACTTCGTAGCTCACACGTCCTGAGATATTAAACTTACACAAATTTTCCAGCGATTAAACTCGCACATTTTCGAAAACTACTGACTGACAACTAAACTTTGTTGTCCATCTCTGCGCGCTTAAATAGACGCTTCAGAAACATCCAGAATAACTCACAGTTCCGGCCGACGTTTCTCGAATTCTAACAATACTATAACAATTAAATCGATACAAAAATAATTACAAATGGTACAAAATCACACACATTTATTCGAAAACAACTTGAAATGAAAGTTAATACTGTTTACACGCATTTACACAAAAGTATCAACACAATCCATTCCAAATCGTCGCAGATTGTCCTCGAAACTTCGTAGCTCACACGTCCTGAGATACAAACTTACACAAATTTTCCAGCGATTAAACTCGCATATTCCGAAAACTACTGACTGACAACTCAACTTTGTTGTCCATCTCTGCGCTTTTTAAATAGACGCTTCAGAAACATCCAGAATAACTCATAGTTCCGACCGAGGTTTCTCGAATTCTAACAATACTATAACAATTAAATCGATACAAAAATAATTACAAACTGTACAAAATCACACACATTTATTCGAAAACAACTTGAAATGAAAGTTAATACTGTTTACATGCATTTACACGAAAGTATCAACATGAACCAGTAAAAATCGTCGCAAATTGTCCTCTAAACATCGTAGCTCACCTCAACACTTACAATTACAAACTTTCAATCAATGTTTCATACATGATACTGTCCTTGAACATATCATACAGCATTTACATAGCTTCACTCCATAAAACAATCTTCATTTACACAAATTCACAATTAATTACATGAAAAATATACAAAACCATAATTAATCGACTCCCACTTGTTATTAAAATAATAATTCATAAACAAGGCTGGGTCAGAGAGATGTTATAAACTACTTTTTCCCTTTACGAATTTGTACTTTAAACTTCTTCAGTGTTTTTGGTAAACTATTACATCCCTTGCTAATTTATTCAATTTCGCTCTGCTTCACCCCCACGGATCCCAGTATCCGTAGTAATTCATTTCATTTTACTTCTACTACCGAAACATAGGCGTTTGTAATATAATATCGTTGTAGCCTTTATCTTTTATTGCTATGTTAATCTTTGATGTACTGGTTCGATTATATACTGTAGCGTGATCTTTCACATGTAAACTAATTGAATCATTTTGCAGTTCCATCACCCGCATGGGCTTTCATATCCGTAGTAATCCTCTTGCCTTTTGATTTTCTTCTAGCAACAGAGCATAAATGTTTGTAATGTAATATCTTTGTAACCTTTATCTTAAATTAAATTCTCACATATTAGTGTGTTAATCTTTGATGTACTGATTCGATTAACGTGGATGTATTCTAATGTAATATATTTCCTAAAAGTAACTAAATAAATAACCGAAGCTGGTAGTCCAAAAACAATATTAACAGAATCGAAAAGGTTTTTTGTGTGTGTTGTAACGTGATCTTTGACGGGTAAAATAATTGACTAACTTTGCCGTTGCATCACCCGCATGGATCTTGATCTCCGTAGTAATGCATTTGCCTCTTGTTTTTCGTCTAGTAGCAAAGCATAAAAGTTTGTAATGTGGTTTCTTTGTAACCTCTACCGTAAGTTTCATAATTTCTTTACGATTACTGGGGTGTTAATATTTGATGTCGTACTTAGATTAGCGTTTTCCCTGTATCCAAACGTACTGGAATATTTCAGAAATGTAAAGAAAAAAGTAAACAAAGTTACGTAGTACAAAAACAATACTAGCAGAATCCAAAGAATGAGCTGTTTAAGTGTGATGTAATGTGATCTTTGGTAGGTATCTCGTAGAGGTGTGTTCATCTGAAATGCAGAGTGATCTGTAGCGCCTGTATGTTCTCGGTACGATCTAATTACTACATCTTGCTATGTACTGCAGCTTCGTAGAGTTACTACTGCACATTTTAAGCTAGTCCATAAGTATGAAAGTAACATTCGAATTGGTTCGATAGGGATCAGGAAAAACCTGGACAAAGGGGCAGACATACATTGTCCGTTAAAAGGTTTATAGTGTGTTGTGGAAACACTAATCATTTTCGTAGCACCTCAACTCGGTCAGGCAGGAAGGTACGTCCAGAACGTAATAAATTAGTGTAGTGGTTCAATGGTTCATTCGGTAAGATTAGGGTTTAGCGTTCAGGAGGACGTTGGTTCGTATCTCCAGCCAGCCTTACAGATTTCAATATTCGATGGTTTCCTGAAATCGTTCCAGGTGAATGCCGGAATGGTTTCTTCGATAGGCTATGGCTACTTCGTCCATCGTTCCGCCAGGTAGGAGTAATTAGAACCGAGCCTGGAGGGTAAACTTAACGTTCGAGCTTCTCAATCGGCAGTATGCGGGTTTAACCCCACTTTCAGTCACGGATGGGCGGGATGGTTCTCCCAACAGCCTGATGTAGAATTCCTCCCAGCCGGTCCTAGAGTTAGCCAATAACATCTTAACATAATATTCGGCAAACCATGTGACGAGAGCTGGTGGCACATACTGGACCATGAACCCTCGGTATTCAAGGTCAACTAAGCGGCCAATTACAGTTGCCACCAGCCCTAGGAGCTAGCGAATTGCCAGGATCGCCGGTACGAGTCTGGACGTGGGCATGGGCGGTTTTAATTAAATGTGTTTGTCTTGCCTTTTTTTGTTTATGGCTTTATGCCCCGTCGACGTAGAGGCCTTTAGAGGTGGAAAAAAACTGGGGCAAAAACGTGAAGGAATTGTGGGCCATAATTCTGCTGCTTGTAAGGATCCAATTCCTTACTTATTTAATATAAACATAATTTCCGGTTTCGGATTAGTATTGTAAGCTTTTTATTTATACCCAATACCGTGTTCAATGGCAGAATGACTTTATATTACCTTAGTTATTTAATGACAAAAATATGCTTTAATAATAAATTACACGATCAGTGACATCGTGTACCTTATATCCTCCAGTGAACTCGACATGCCTCAAAGTCCTAATAAATAAATGAAGTACAGTAACAATCACTCTGTCATATTATCCTATCATATTGCTTCCTGAGGAGATGTGGAGATTCACAGTTCCTAATTAGCCCAGTGTGCACCAGAGAACTTGGTAAATCAGAAACCTCTCCGCAGTGCTTATGGAGCATTGTTAATGGTGATCGATAGGTCGGATGGGGACATTATGGTGTCTTCCCACGGCCAGTGGTTTTGTAGGCCGCGCCATGCAGCCGAATCGTCATCATCACGCGCCACAGGCTAGCCCTCGCTACCTCGCTGCCACCTCCCCACCACGTTCCCTAGTGTCGTTTCAGCTAAACCGGCCGTTTGACGTTTACTGACTGGACGATGGATAGAAGCGCGCTATGATGCAGCAGAGGCGGCTCGCCTCCCACGGCCCACTGTTCGTCCGGCAGAGTCACCCGCCTGCCCTTTTTTAATCCTCGTTTACAGTGAAGTCATTAAAGGCAAAAAGTGACCGGGGGCAAGGAATGGGGAGAATATTATCCCTGGTCTTTTGAAAAAGAAAAGCATCTCGCCATTCGTCTGGAGTGATTTGAAGAAACCATAAAATACCAAAACTGGATGGTCGAATGAGGATTCGAACCCACATCCTCCCTAATGCTAGGCTAGAGCGTTACCGTTCACTCACCTCTCTTGATGCGTCTTTAGTATTCGTAGGCTTGAACTATCCGGCACCGGGTTTTTCCCATTCCTTTCTTCCAGCTTTCATTGATTCACAACATAAACAACACACTACAGTGAACATTCACACTGAGTACTCTTCCATAATCGTTGACGGCAAGGTTAAAATTTTCAAGAGCATAAAGTATACACCAACCTAACGGTTGGGGAGGAGAAAAATAAGATTGCACTGTAGTCTGTCTTCACGCGTGTTAGCACTAAGCGTGGTGGTGTAACGGCTAGCGTTCTGGCCTCGCATTCGGGAAGACGGCTGTTCGAATCCCCGTCTGGGCATCCAGATTTGGGTTTTCCATGGTTTCCAAAATCACTCCATGCAAATGCCGGGATACCCCCTTCAAAATGCCATGGCCGAATTCCTTCCCATTCCTTGCTCCCCATCCTTTCCCGTCTCTAAAGACCTCGCTGTTAGAGAGACGTTAAAAAAAAATCCTGTTTAGCCAGATGGTGCCGTATAAACTCAAAGTTTCGACAGCTGGCTGTGCAGTCTTCATCAGGTGTCGTACAGCTTCAGCTGGACGTCACGGCCTAGCCTGGCGGTGACGTTCAGCTGGCAACATCTGAAGCTAAAGGACACCTGATGAAGACATCAGAGCCAGCTGTCGAAACGTCACAGCCTAGACTGGCGGTGACGTCCAGCTAGCAACATCTGAAGCTAAAGAACACCTGACGAAGACAGCAGAGCCAGCTGTCGAAACGTCACAGCCTAGACTGGCGCTGACGTTCAGCTGGCAACATCTGAAGCTAAAGGACACCTGACGAAGACAGCAGAGCCAGCTGTCGAAACGTTGTGTTTATACAACACCATCCGGCTGAACACCCGTGAAGATTACTTTGCATCAGTACGTCGGGAAAGTCTCCACTCACACAAGATGATTGTTTTCCGATGCTCCCCTATGCGGGCGAGTTCCAACAGGTCAGCTGTCGCGTCCTTCGCTTTCGATTCGCCACAGCCGAGGATGTCGGGGTCATTGAGGCAGCCGGTGCCGGGGAATTAAGGTCGCCCAGCCCATTACATAATAGCGTCCCGCACGACAGGGGCCCCGCGTCACGCATAAATCACGATAATCCTCCGCTACCCGCGCGGCGCGGCGCGGCGGCTGGCGGCTCGCTTTTGTTTCCAGGCGGCGTGCACCTGTTTCCAAGGCAACGCGGCAGGTGCGTGGCGTTATTTGGCGCTCGCTGTCCCGCATCGATCCTCGCCCCACCCCCGCCCCACCCCTCGCCTTACTATCTGTACCCTCGCGGTCTGCGCGGGGCACGGGGGCGGCGATAAAAAAAATAAAACAAAAAAAAGGGGAAAACGCGGGAGAAAATGTAACGAGCTTATGAATAGCTGACCCTCTTCGCCGCTGCCACATCCCTGTGGCTTGCCCGCCCTTCACTTCCTCCACAACCTCTCTCTCTCTGCTTTCTCGTCACTTCGCCACTTCAGGGGCGTAATTCCTGCAACTCCTGCCCTACAATCAAACAAACAAGATGAAATGGAAACACGGAATCGAATGAAAGGGAAGCACGTTTCATTACGCGCCGGATAATGCAATACCGTATTATGCGTAATGCAGCGGAAAAGCAAACGTCGGACTCCGCGTACGTTTTCAGTTCCCGACCCCCCCTCCGTTTTTTTTTATTTTTTGCTTTGTTTCCAGCGCCGGTTCGTTATTCTTGGACGACACGGAGGTGGCACGTTTTAAATTATTGCGGAGTGCCTGATGGGATTAGTCCATTACCGGGAGCGAGTGACGCATTAAATATCGGTCTGCCGAAGTCGGATTTAATAGTAGGGAAATCCAGTTGGTTAGGCTGGTTAGTGGACTTATTATTGCATTTAGCGTACCCGACGTGCGTCGGCCTTCTACATGGACCGGTAAAACGTATGCTCCGAAACTGTCTCCCTCGAAGGAAACACAGCACTGATCGTCGCAATAAAAACCGCCAATTATTGGGAACTAGCTGCCCCGACAGACTTCTTTCTGTCAAAAGTTATTGTCCTGTCGTAGTCCAATAGAAAAAATAAATAATTAAAACGTATTTCAGAGTGGTCACTTTATTTATTGATTTAATGTCTCAATAATAAACAACGATTACTTACAAAAATAAGTTTTCTATTTCGTACACCGCAAGACGTTAGTATAATGTGATGATATTTTTATTACAATGCTTTATGGTAAACGATATTTTTTGTTTGGTTTCCTAGCGCGTAAGCAAATAAAGCTGACGGTTTTCTAACGCCGGAGCAGGAAACATACAACTGTTCATGAGAGAAGCATGGGTTTTCATGATTAGCACCGCAAACACTAAACGACTGACCCTGAGATTTATTTATGGTCATAGCGAAAGCAGGCCGAACTGGAAATTGCAGTCATTTAAATTCAAGTGGTAAGTCAGTTCCTATCATTGGAATGCGAGGTATCAACACATCTTCGCCCTTATATTTTCCCTTTGGAATGGTTGCTTCGATCACATTGTTTAGTAATTTTTTCACTGCTAGCCGTGTGCCATTACAAAGACGCGGTTGGTTGATATTTCGCAACATTATGACCACCAATCCCACATTTAACTGAAGATGCGGCAGCAATTCTGGCAAATCCAGTGAGTTCGAAAATTCTGCTGGATAGTTAGCGATATCATCTTGGTTAGTTGCGCAATCAACTGATTTGTATGTCCTTAATTCACATGCAATTTCGTTTTGAATTTTTAAATTTATTTAATTAATATCCGTGTTTTTGGCAGCTAATATAGCTCGTTCCCTCAACTAAAAATTATCTCTGTAATTTTTATTGACATTTGGGAACACCTTCTGTATGAGCTCGGTTTTTGATTCAGCAAACTGACAAAAATTTACAGGAAATGTAATGCAGCCAGCAAAACGTCTACAGGGATTTTGCCATTACCAATTTCAATGATTTGTTTCGAAAATATTTCTCCAGATCGATCATTTTGCAATTCCAAAGATAATCCTAACGCGCCTTTGTTATGTTTTGATTGACTGGTTTGTATGGGGAAAGAAAAGTGTTGTTTTTACTATTTTCCTCGCAATTTTTAAAAACCTTTACAGTTCCTGAAACCGATGAATACAATGGCTCCTGTGGCGAAACCAATGGCTCTAATTTCACTTTGCCATTTGCGCAACACAATTCATTTTTGTATTCCAACGCCTTATAATGTGGGCAAACTGAGTCCTAGATCCAATAGCAACGCATTGGTAGTGACAGCAGTCAATTGAAACATCGTAACTGAAAGCCGCTCGCGAAACACTGAAAGCAGCTTGAAGACGATGCGTTGCACGTGATTGTAATATCCTAATCCTTTCAATTTCATTTCGCTTTTGACGTCACTGTGCAGTCCGATTAGATTGAAAATTAGCTTGGTTTGTAGCGTTTCGCGTCTTATGGGTAAACACACTGAACGTAAGCACACTGAACAAATAAACACACAATTGGTTTTCGAGAAAAACGAAAATTTAAAAACAGCCAAGAAAATGCCACGCACGGAGGGAATAATAACACGTACGTCAGTGATATTATTTTCACTGATCACACGCAGGCATAGATTAATATCCATAGAGCCTAATCAACTTGAAGCCAAACAATAGATAATCGTAACGCGCCTTTGTTTTGTTTTGATTGAAGGAAAAGAAAAGTGTTGTTTTTACTATTTTCCTTCCAATTTTTACGTTTTTTCTCTGCATAAGAACCTTCCTTGTGCCGTAACGAAAATATAAAAAAAAGAATTAGCCGAATTGGTGTAGCCGTTCTCGAGTTATGCGCTTACCAACACATTTTGCGATTCATTTTTATATTATAGATGAAACCTTCGCTACCGAAATTTCTCTTTTCGCTCATTTATAAAGTAATATTAGTTTTGGCCTAATGTTACAGCCTAAAGGAGAAGACGATCTGTATTTCTGTTTTCACGTAACGCTCCGACTTGCTATTCGGGAGGACGTGGGTTCGAATACCCGTCCGACTATCCAGAGTTTGGTTTTCCGAAATCACTCTAGGCGAATCTCGGGATGGTTACTTCAAAAGGCCATAGCCGAATTCCTTCCCCTTCCTTGCTTTAGCCCTTTCGCATCTCTAATGACCTCGATGTCGACGAGGCGTAAATTCATAAGCAAGAAAATTAGTTCTTATTATTTAACATTCTTTTATAATTTCTCTGTATATTATATGAAAAAAAAAATAAGAATTAGAAAACAGCCACATTGGCAGGTAGAATCTCAATAATAGTGATAATAAATAAATAAATAAATAATAATAATAAAGTCCCTTGGCCAACCTACTGGCGCACTATCAATAGTAAGCGTGCTACGGAGTAAAATGACGTAGGCTGGATGGTTGTGTACATTGGCGTAAGTCGCTTAAGGGTTACTGAAATTTATTTCTACCAACAGATAAAACTATCACTGAACAAGTAATTGTCAAGTTGGTAATATTTTGACCCTACTGTCACCGTCGTATACTACCCAATACTGTCAACTAGTCGCTTCTCGCAGCTTATTAACATTCGTAGAGCTTCTGATATTGTCTGTAATATCATTGGGGGGGGGGGGAGGCTTTCATTAATTACGTGGGCTCAAAATAAGGGGATGTTCCACTAAATTTAACCAAAGGGGAAGAGGGGGAGTCTATATTGTGTTCCGCCGTCCTGGTCCGTAGAACTTTTTTTTTCTAAAAAAAAAAAAAAAAAAAAAAATACCCCCTCTTCAAAAACATAATCTCAAGTTGGAGAGAAGGGTCCAAATTTTAAGGAAAACACCTCACGTAAGTAATGGACGCCCCTCAGTCATGAGCCATTGAAGCTGTTCATTAATGTGTAGTCAGCTAAATAATAATGATATATCAACGTTTCATTTTCCTGTAGTCAAAACAAACCTGAACCAGGGAGAGGCAACAGGTGCGGTAGTATTGACATCGCACCCGGGATGCCTGCGGGCAGTCGAAATTAAAACGAGGACGTTGTGTCTGTCGGTCCGGTGTGTTGGCAGCCGTGCGCCGTGCCCTGGCCTCGCTGACGTCACGCGGCAGCCTTCTGCGCCGCGCACCTGTCACGCGTCCCACTGCTTCACGCACCGTCGCCATGGCAACCGCAAAGCTCCGCGGCGAGTCTTCAGCAACACCACCAGATTTCAGCGGATCTCCACGTTCCCGGATTTCCTCAGACTGTTCCGAAAAATGGCGAGTAAAATAACGGGCTATCCAGTAGCGAACGTTTTACTGTGTTGACAGTCGTTTCAGCCAAAGACCACGTCGTTTTGATATGGGCAGAGCACTAATAAAAAGTACAAATCTATTTTCACCTTCAAAATAAAGTTTCGACTAATTACTTCTTTTATATAGCGGTAATAGTCGAGCAGTGCGAATATTCGGAGAAAGGATAATTCAAACGATATGTTCATTATTTTTGATTCTTTGATATATGGGGGAGTAAAATACGATTAAGCTTTACATTTTAATATGTAGAGTGCTTGTTTTAAGTAAGATTAAAAAATAACAAGTTCATTTGTAATAATTGTCGAGGTTCAATATTCATCGGTTTCTTACAAGCAGAAAACTATGTACTGTGCTCAAGTGAGGTTATGCCATATTACGGTAACGATGTTTTGACAAATAATCACTACTCGCAGTGATTTTTTATGCTAATAGTACAGATACATTGTATTTAAGTAACCAGTGTCATGGGAAATGTGTTATAAACGAATTGCATTCAAATGATAACTGTTTGCAAAAGTATTTTATTACAGAAATTGTTGTATAGTTCAAAATTTTTTGAACACGTTTTAAGTATAGTAATTTAATTATGTAGGGTACTAATTGAAATGTTGAATCTTTTTTTCTTATGGCTGTACGCCTCGTCGACGTCGAGGTCATTAGAGGCGGGAAAGGATGGGAGGCAAGGATCGGGGAGGAATCAGGCCATGGACTTTCAAAGGAAGCATACCGGCATTTTCGTGGAGAGTTTTGGGGAAACCATGGAAAACCAAAATCTGGATGCCCGGACGGGGAATCGAACCCGCGTCATTCCAAATGCGAGGCCAGAACGTTACCAATCATCCACCATACCGGGTTAAATGTTGATTCGAAAAGACATCGTGCAATCCGTGCCATATGGACGTATCCAGGAAAAAAAACTGTGGGGCCGAAACTTCAATCTTCCAACCCTTCCTATCTTGTGCTAACCTCTTCATCTGTACATCTCCCTTACAACCAACGTCCTCAATTATCTGCTTCATATATTTTAATCTCTGTCTTCCTCTGCAGTTCTTACCTTCGACTGTTCCCTCCACCAGCAAATTTACCAATCCAGCATGTCTCAAAATATGATCTACCAACCTATCTCTTATTTCTGTAAGCTTCTTCCACAAACTTCTTTCCTCACCCATCATTTCCAAAACTCGGTTCATTTCGTAGTTTGTCTGTTCACTTAATTTTCAGCAATCTTCTGTAGTACCACATTTCAAATGCTTCAATTTTCTTTCTTTCCGGTATTCCTAAAGTCCATGTTTCGCTACCATAAAGTGCTGTGCTCCACATATAGAGTTAGTTTGGAAAAATTCTTTCTAATTCCTAAATCAATATATGAAGCTAAAAGATTTCTCTTTTTCTTAACAAATAACATAATATGCAATTCCAAATTAACAATACGTCAGAACCGGAGATTAAATATTTAAAATGGTACCTCATTCATCGATTTTGATTACATACGAAGGAAGAAGAAACGGTTGTGATGAAAAATCACCTTCTAGAATAATACGTAACATACCGTTTGGCTGCAGATATTGGCGACTGTTTCAGTTGCTTTGAACAAAGATAATTTTTTAATTCTACATGCCAACAAACCACTTTGACCAATAACGATAACAGGATGTAGTTTATTTTTACCTGTGCGGACAGTTTCTTCCATAACTCGTAATATAGAATTTCTTTATAAAATACCGAAACTTTCTAGACTTTCTTTCCATCACGTGAGCAGAATAATATTTTATTGGCTTTACCTCAAATACGTAAAGGACCACACATACTTCAAACAAAGACAGATGAGCGATTATAGTGTTGTTTTTTTTTTTATTTGGTCTTTTATTCGTTTTTAAAAACATACGGTTTGGTAACAACGCAATTCAACAATCTCCTAAACAGCTGACAACATTTCTGACAGATGAATAACATTTTGTTAACAATTTCAGGAAATTTCCTTCGGCTATACATTTGAAATAAAATTTAAACATTAAGTCCCCGTACAGACTAACCTTTTAGTATGGTTACGAAAAAGCAAATCTGATAAGGAATTTTGATTTAAAAAGACGACCCTGTAAGATATACCGAAGTATTAATGACAAGGAGGGTAAGATTTGTAACACATTTGCAAGCATTTTTCTCTCCTCATTGGATTAGGCACACTATCTTGTTGCGCAGGACAATCTTGCATACACAGATTTTGCGAGAATGCTATAAATAATTTTCGACCTCTACTATCGACTATTTTATAAAATATTGCCTGTTGAAATGGTAAATTTGTTGACAGAAAATGATCATCATACTTTTTGCGAAATCTGATATTCTTTTTGTGATAGCAACCAAGACTGCTTTCCGTACCACAAACTTTTCAGATTGTGCATTATATATATATATATACACGCCTCGTCGACATCGGGAAATGATTGGGGCAAGTAACGGGAAGGCATTCAGTCATGGCCGTTTGAAGGCCCATCCCGTCGTTTGCCTATAATGATGTGGCGGAAAATATGGAAAATAAGAATCTATATAGACGGACGAGGATTTGAACCCGTATCCTATTGAATGCCAGACCCGATAACCAGCTTGTTCAGATACAGAGTTACAGCCCCGCTGATGAAACACTTGTTGAAAATTGCATCATATTTTCCAAAATCGGCAACATCTATTTGTTTTTTTTAGCACTGTCAACAAGATATCTCCTAAATGAGAGTGGAGGCTTTCTCCGAGTTGTATAGGTGGAATTTTTTCGGGAAACTAGCCTAGTAGGTATGTTTGTATAACGCGACGTTTCGGCAGAGAATATGACCTTCGGAACGTCGTGCTATACAAACATGCTCACTCGTGTAGTTTCCAGGGAATATTTCATCTAAGGTATCTCCTATTTGCTGAAGTGCTCGAAGACAGACGATGCGGGAGGCCTGAGCAGGGAGTCGTGTCAAGGTGGCTTGCCTCACTGTCCCACATCTCCGTCCAGTCAGCGGCCTTGGCGTCCCCGGGGGGACCAGGTTTCACCCGCAGACCCGGTCCTCCGCAAGGTGAACGCAACCTCCTCTGGTTCGTACCCTGTCCCCACACACTTTCTACGAGAGGCTCGGACAGATATCCATTATGGTGTATGTGTACTGACGACCAACTATATTCTGAATCAAGGTCTACCGCCCCTTTTTCTAAATAAAAATTACTCACTAGGGGGTGTCCATTAATTACGTGAGGTGAAATGGGGGTGGGGTGTCTGGCGAAACCTCACCAAAGGGGGTTGGGGGGGGGGGGTCAACGGAAATCTCACGTGAGGTTTTGAAATTCTTGTAGAGCTAAAAAAAAAATCTACAAATGAAACGAAAGTCGATTTTAGCGGGGTAAAAACCGACTATAGGGAGGGGGTGGTATAACCGCCCTTCGGAGCATGAGACTTTTAAATAAAAGTCTGAAAAAGTTGCGAGGTCCATCAAAAGGGGGGGGGGGGGTTCCTTACGTCATTTTACAGGGGAGGGGTACGACCAAATCTCACCATAGGGGGGGGGGGTCCGGAATTCCGGAAAAACACCTCACGTAATTAATGGACGCGGCCATAGCCCCTTTTCGAAAAAAAAACACTGCTTCCCCTTCTTGTAATAAATTATCTAACCCCGTAATGCACTAGCGTTTTTGGTTCGCAACCCACCTTTTGAAACTGTGATACCGAGCGTGGTGGGTGAGTGCTTAACGCTCTTGCCTCGTATTCGGGAGGACGTGGGTTTTTATGGCTTCCCCAAATCACTCCAGGAAAGTGCCGGGATGCCTCCCAAAGGCCATGGTCGAATTCCTTGCCGTTCCTAGTCCTCCACCCTTTCTCGTCTCTAATGACCTCGACGTCGATTAGGCATAAAAGCACACACAAAAAAAAAGTCTAGATCTGTAGTTCCCATAGAGGGCAGTACCGCCAACCGGTGAGCATTGAAGTTTTTTTTTTTAATCTGCTTAACGTCTCTCTAACAGCGAGGTCTTTAGAGATGGGAAAGGATGGGGGGGGCAAGGAATGGGAAGGAATTCGGCCATGGCCTTTTGAAGAAAGCATCCCGGCATTTGCCTTGAGTGATTTGGGAAACCATGGAAAACCCAAATCTGGATGCCTGGACGGGGATTCGAACCGCCGTCCTCCCGAATGCGAGGCCAGAACGCTAGCTGTTACACCACCACGCTCGGTAGGACTGAAGTGTTATGTAAACGTCGTCCTCGGTTGGTAGCCGTGTATTTCGGTGACGACTGTCGGGGTACCGCAAGGTAACAACCGACCTCGTCGCAAGGTCTGTCGGTGCCACGAACGAGTGTCTGCAACCGGTAACGAGGCTTTGACTTGGGAGCCTGTTATTGCCTCGCCCAGTCCCGATATTGCCTCAGCCGCCCCCAACCAAGAAGGACGCTGTTTTATATTGGACATTCCGGGCCAGCTCATAAATTTACTCGCGTGGCCAAAGTGTTTCTAGCGTGACTCACTCACTCACCCTCTCGCATTTCTTGCTTGCATTTTTATCCCTCTAAAAGTGGCTTGCTGGGGGAGGGGGGATCAACAGGGTTCGTGGTTTCTCTCTTTTGTTACTGTATGGGGGAGGGAGGGGGCAGTACTTCAACGCGCTCTAACCGAACAAGAGAGGAATAAAGCGGTCATATTTTATCCGGCTTGAGTATGGCAGCAGATCAACAAATTGAGAGATAATCCTCTCTCTAATGAAGTCGGGTTTACAGACGTGGTCCATCAAAGTACGAGGGTGAATCAAAAATTAAGTTACACTTCCAAGTTATGGCCATTTATGAAACGACCTACACATAGGCAACACAGCTATGACAACGTAAGTACAATTTAAGTTCACCTTTCCACTTAGTACCCAAGAGACTGTAAACGTTTCCCGGAACGGTCACCCTTTGGCCTCGCATTCGGGAGGACGCCGGTTCGAATCCTCGTCTGGGCATCCAGATTTGGATTTTCCATGGTTTGCCCATATCACTCCAGGCGAATGCCGGGATGCTTCTTTCGAAAGGCAATGGCCAAATTCCTTCCAGTTCTTTGTCCCCAGTCCCATCCTACCTCTAATGACCTCGACGTCGACGAGGCGTAAAGCAACAACAACAAAAAATTGGAACGGTCAACAAACTTTTCGATTCCGGATGCGTAGAAATCCCCTTCAGCGTTATGTAACCACTCGGAGACAGCTGATTTCACCTCCTGAACGTTTCGGATACGTTGAACCGGTTGCGTAAGGCAATTAAAGAAAAGCGGCGGGGAAAATTGAGCACCGGTGTGATTTTGTTGCACGATAACGCAACACTTCGTGCGGTCCGCCAAACGTCCGAACTGGTGCAGCGATTCAAGTGGGAGGTATGATGACATCTCCATACAGTTCAGGTTTAGTCCCATGCGATTATCATGTGTTCGGTAAGCTGAAAAAGGATCTCGGTGGACGATGATTCCGAAACGAAGAGGAGGTGAAAGCAGCTGTCTCCAGGTGGTTACATAGCGCTGGAGGTGATATCTACGCTTCCGGAATCGAAAAGCTGGTTGATCGTTCCCAGAAATGTTTACAGTCTCTTGTGAAAAAGTGAACTCATATTGTATGTTGTCATAGCCGCGATGCCTATGTGTATGTGGTTTCATAAATGGCCATAACTTGGAACTGTAACTTACTTTTTGATTCGCTCTCGTAAAATGCCTTCTTCTTGCTATCCAGTGTTAGGCCTGGTGGCCTGTTACGGTGTCAATCCATCTTCTTGGTGGTCTTCCTATGTCTCTCTCGCCTCTGGGATGGTATTTGAGAATTTTTCGTGGGATTCGCTCCATCTTCATCCGTAATTCATGGTTTGTCCAAGACGTTCTGTACGTTTGCACAGTTTGGAGAACTGGTTTGACTTTGAGTTCTTTAAGGATTTCATCAGATCTCTTTCTGTATCGTAATCTGTAGCCAGCTGTTCTCCTCATGAATCGCATCTCAGCCGCCGTTAGCCTCCGCTCATCGCCTTTGCGTAGTGTCAGTCTTCGCTGCCGTACAGTAGGGTAGGTTTAGCCAGAATGTTATAAAGCCTGATTCTTGTGTGACGCTGAACCAGAAATGATCTGAAGGTGCTATTTATTATTCCCGTAACTTTGGTGATTTTTTTTTGTTGCATATCGGTTTCTAGAGTGTAGCTGAGGTTGTAACCTGGGTATTTAAATTCTGCTACTTGTTGTATGGGAGTGTTTTCTATTTAAAGTTTTGTTCTTTTGTGGTTTATTTCCTACGAAGGCTATAACTTTTGTTTTGTACTGTGTATATTTAATTTAATTTAATTGCGATGGAGCATACGTCCCGGTGGCAATTTCTCTAAACCTATTTCTTTCCACTTCTTTTTTTATCTAATACTCTTTGCCGTCGAGTTTCCCACACACCTTCTTTTTCCATTTCCGAATCTTTAATTTCAAAATCTTCCAATGTATGTGGCCAATTTTTCAGATCTTCCCGTGACCATTTATTCCATTATTAAAAAAGAAAATTTTACAACTCCTTTTTGTATTGAATCGAGTGCGAGCTTGTATTCATGGTAATTTTTTACCTTCCTTGCACTACTCATAATTTTTCTGCCTACATCCTTCTAAGCTTCATCGCCAATATACTCCTTGCCCAATCCTTCTCTCTTCGCCCTCTCTCTTCACCCTCTTCCTGTCTTCTAGTGACTGCGATTCCATCTCCTTTATCATATCAGGTACTGACTGTGTTCTGCAGAAATTTCCACAAAAAATCTATCAGCTCTCCTTTACACCCCCTCCAACTACTGTATCACCATTATATTCCAGCAATGGTGCGATCGAAGTTTTTGTAACCAAGTTCCTCCTTCACTTCTCTGATACATCATACTTCAATGATGGGCAGGCTATTTGAAACCATTGCTTCAGAATGTTTATTGGGGCTATACTTAATTGAAACTAATGAAGTGAATATTAAAACTTTCCTTTTAAGGAAACCAAGAATAGTTTCCTTCCAGAAACAAATAAAGACTCTGATTAATATAGTGTCTGTTTTTCTTATTTGTAATGTCTTCGCATATACAAATTCAGGTTTTATGTTTAAATGTTTACCGGTTTAGAAATAGTTTAGTTCGATTTGTTAATTATTAATATAGCTCGAAATCAATTACCACGTGAAACCACTTCGGTAAAGCTATTAAGCGGAGCACATATTACAGATTTTTACCTCCTCCCGGATACAACAGCGCCACACAATTCGCATGGCAATTAAAAGCAGCTGTCTGAAACATTTGCGAAATATAAATGGCAATATCAGAGTATTTGACTTCTGTGACCGTATCAAATTCTACACAGATCAGCCCAAACTAGTTATGAAGTATAGAAAATCTGTGCTTAACTTTCAGAACTTCTAGTTCATTTTTAAATAACTCAGAAAAAACATTTAACACTTTTTTTTATGAAGTTGTAGTCTTTATTTACAGAATCCATCGTATTTGAGTAAACTGCATCACCACTGACAAACCGCAGAACCTGTCGAGGCCACATTCACACTATAATGCGTTATTGAGGTGGCAACTAAGGGTTTTATTTTTGTAATGTTTCATTCAAGTGGCGCTAGAAGTTGTGACTTCTATATTTATGTACCGATTTTGCTCATACTTACCAAAATTCATTTAATACTATATCTCGGAACTTTCTCGCAGTCGAAATGCCTACGTAGGAGTAATTTATTTGACTTTGTGAAATATTAGTGTAATTATTGACTACGTTGTGATAGGAACTCTTGATAGCAGGGCTGCCAGATTGTATAATTGGATACAAAATTTGTATAATTTGGTTAGCTTTTGTATCCTGTTTGTATAATAGATTGTCTTGTATAAATGGATACAAAAAAAAATATTTTATCCCAGCACCTTTTTAAAAATGTTTGGCATTTTGTTTCATGAGTTGGCAACACTTACTGCGCACGGGTTTACTGTATTACATAAAACAACAAGTGATCGTACCACTGTAACCAATGTAATACTCGATGGTCCCCGGCCAACAATGCCAGTACCTGTTTTCATTTTACAATTGTTAGATCTTCACAGAACGTAACAAGAAAGTGACTAAATGTTATCATAATATTATTCACACAATATACTGGTAAGTGCCCATTATAGGGATATTTGTACGATACTGCAAGTAAGAGAAATCAGCAAATTCTCAGATAAATGGATATTGTGTTTGTTACAGTGGATACATACGGATAAATTTGTAGTAAAAAGATCTCTTACTTCTTCTCACACATCAGAAGATCAGTCAGCGACTAAAATTAAGAAAAAATCAGCGCTATCATTCAATGATAAATGGCTTCAAATTAGTAATTTAAAAAATTGGTTTTCAAAAACTTCAAATGACCATGGTGATATTGTTACAAAATGTAAATATTGTAATGTGGAATTGGTGACCCATAAGGTAGTATTAGAAAAGCATTTTTCCAGTAGGCAAACATAAGCAAACTTTATCTCTTATCAGTGCTAATAAAACTGTAGGTGAGGTAATTAGCAAACCTGAAACTAAAATCATTAAGCGAGCGGAACTTAAACTTGCTGGATTACTTGCTGCAAATAATTTGCCTTTTGTTTTAATGGATACATTAGTTCCATTAGCTGCTAATATTTTCCCAGATTCCAAAATTGCTCAAGGGTTAGAAATGGGTAGAACTAAATCCATTGCAATAATAACTCAAGTATTAGGACCTGAATTTTCTACCGAACTAATTGAGTCCCTCAAGAAGACAGGCTGCTACTTTTCGCTAATTCTAGATGAGACAACAGATACATCTTCAAAAAAACAATGTGCAATTACTGTTATATACTGTGATCACGAATTCAACATCAAAACTGCATTCTGGATATGGTTGAACCGGCCTCTAGTACAGAAGAAAGCTTATTCAATTGTTTAAAAAAATGCTTTGAAGACAAAAATATTCCTCTAAGTATCTTTGTTGGTTTTTCTTCTGATACAACCAACTCAATAGTTGGCGAACATACTTCTGTTTTTTCTCGTCTAAAAAAGGAATTTCCATATATTGTGTGTATCAAATGCTCCTGCCATAGTATTCATCTTGTAGCTTTCAAAGCTTGCTTGCATCTGCCAAGATCATTAGAAGATGCATTACGAAACACTGGCTCGCATTTCTCCCGGAGTGATAAAAGACAAAAACAGTTATTGGAAATGCAAGAATTTTTCAGTGTCAAGATTCATAAAATTTTAAGTCCTGCTACCACTAGATGCCTTTCATTAAAACAATGTGTTGACAGGACTTTGGAGCAGTTACCTGCATTCATTCCATACTACACTACAGAAGGCTTCGAAGATATTTCAAAGACAACCGAGGAAATTTTATCTGTGTTAAAAAATGATTTAATGATTATTTATTTAGAATTTTTGTCATATAGATTAGAGTTGCTCATAAATTTCAATATTCTTTTTCAATCAGAGGTGCCTTTATTGCACCGCTTGAAGCCTGAAGTTAAAAAACTACTACAAACAATATACTGACATTACATGGAATTTGAATTCAGCAAGAAAGATCCGTTTCCTGTTAATCATCAACACTCAAACAATTTCTTGCCTCTTGAAAAACTTTATATTGGAGTAAAAGCTAATCAATCAATTCAAACATTTTTAGAGAAACATCCAGAAGCTTCTGCTAAATGTGAACTAGACAATATTAAAAAAAACATGTATGAAGTTTTATATTCAAGTGGCTACTTAAATTAAAACCAGATTCGATTTTTCAGGTCCAATTTTTCAATTTATAAACATTGTTGATCCACCGTTTGCACAATCTTTTGAAACTAAGCAGCTGAGTGAAGCGATAAAGTGCTTCCCATATGTGGCGAACGTCATCGATAAACAAAAATTGGACATTGAATGGATGGATCATTCTCTTTTAGACCATGAAACTTTGGAGTTAGATAAAAAAACTTCCAGCATTGGAAACCTCTGAAAATTTGATAATCAATACAAACAAATAATTAAGTTTTATTCCTATTAAAGGTAAGTCGAAAATTAGTAATTGTTTTGTCACTCACTGTATCGCAATACTTTATTTGGGAGGAGGGGGGGGGGTTAGAGCAAAAAAAAAAAAAAAGGTCGCCGAAATTATGGAGCCCCTACTCTGTACCCGCCGCCACCGGGTTGGTTTGTATAATTTGGATTGGATTTTGTATAATTTCAAGGAGCCAGCGGTATAAAATGAGTTGGCTCGACTGGCAGCGCTGCTTGATAGGTACACTGTAGACAGCACACTCATATATTGCTTGCAATTGGAAATAATCCGTGTGAATATCCAGCAGTACGCCTGTGGGTCTTCAACAAACACACAACTTTACCAATTAATTGCAGTTTCGAGGAGAGGCAGAAAGAAATAATAGCTACACTTTAACGTGACGTTGTGTGCATTGGCTGTTGATATTTTTAAAAATATCGGATTTTCGATATATCGATATTTTAAATAGTATCAATATCGGCTGTAGATATATCGGAAAAAAGTACCGATATATCGATACTTTCATAAGTGCAATTTCATAAAAATAAATTTTGTAAAATAAGGTTGTCCACTGATAAACAGAAGTGTGATTTTGTTCTTAATCAGATTTTCTTCTAATGGTTTCTGTTGGTGATGATGATTGTTGATTTTTTTTTAAATTTGACTATTATGCGTGTAATAATTTTCATAAAAATTAATAAAAGTTATAAATTCGAAAGAGGTTTGAGGTAAATCTTATTTTGTGTATTTTTAAGATTGATAAGCAATACAGTTGAGGCATTTATTTAGGTAGAAGTTTAGCTATCATCTCATGCATTATGGCTAAATTACATAACTTTTTTTCGTAAGATTTTGTGGTGGTATTTCATTTAGTTTTGTATTTTGATAGCTTATTCTGAGTTGTTTTATTTTTCTTGCACTTTAATTAGCAACTATTTGTTATTTATACTTCCCACTATTCCCGCTAACACACTGGGGTTCCCTGGAAAGTCCGCACGCTCATTTCAAACAATGGGCTCGCGTTCGATTCGTGCTGGGCGAGCGATGACTTCCCTACACCGTTGTCATCATCTGAATAAACTTGGTACCTATAAATTCCAAATTAATTATAGAAACGTAATAAGATTTACTTGAGCTTGATGATCTCTATGCGTAACAGACATTTGAGGGATATAGAATCATTCAGAGCAAACGAAAAATGATAACTTATCCTGATTTCAGTATCGAAATATCGATATATCGTCCTAAAAAATATCACTCATAAATATCGATATTTTCAAAAAATAATATCGATATTTCGATATATTATCAACAGTCCTAATGTGCAATATAAAATATTCAGAAGCAGAGGAGGAAATCCAAGAAAACTGAAAAACTGGACTGCTCCTCCGCTTTTACCTATCCAGCCAATATTTCTCTGATAGTTCATCTTTGAATTAATAGCGGAAATTTCAAATGCCGCGTTATGAAGTAGCGATCACAGCTATCTACTCTAATATTATAAATGCGAGAGTAATTCAATCTCTCTTGTCTGTTACGTTTCCACGACTAATCGGCTAAACTGATCTTGTTGATGGTTTGACAAGGAAATACCACGTATCATTAGGAAGGACGTAGGATATTTTTTTCTAGATAAATAACACATTTTGTCATTAAATTTTGAAAACTAACAAAACGGTGACAGACAGGCGGATAGCGTGTGTAACTCTGTAATGTTACATCGCTCGCTCAGGCTTTGTTTCTCTCGCAGTTTGTTCGTGTATGACCTGTTCATAAATTTCATGTACAGACACAAATCATTACACCGAGTTAGGAGGAGGGCAAATTTGCCCTTCTACTTGACATTCGAAAGGACGGGGATCAAATCCCGTCCGGCCTGGGGTTTTCCGTGGTTTTCGTCAGTCACTCAAGGCGAATGCCGATATGACTCCCTACAAGGCCACGACCGACTTCCATCCCCTTTAAGGTGGATTCCCACTATCCCTTGTAAACGGAGGCGAGACGGGACGGGACGCCATGGGAACAGGGCCGCCTCTGCTAGCGGAGACGAGACGCAGCTACCCACACTGAGTCTGTAAACATCACAGGCGTGTGTAGCGGTGCGATGTTGCCATCGGTTTGCAGCAGCGGTGCGCACCCCTTCTGTTGCTGTAAAGTGCTCTGTGCTAAACGACACTAGGCAACGTGGTGCGGAGGTGGCGGCGAGGTAAGCTAGGACTAACCTGCGGCCCGCGGTCGTCCCTACACTTCGGCTAATGAGGTCCCGTCCCGTCTCACCTCGCCTACAAGGGATCGTGGGAATGCGCCTTTAGGTTAGTCGGCTGAAAAGGGCACCCGAGATCCTCCAGGAGGCTTTACCTGGGTGGAATAGAGTTTTTTTTTTTTTTTTAAAAAAAACTTTATTATTTTGTTTTTACTTAAAAGTTTTACAAACTGGTTCTCTTCATGAGACAGGTTCAATGATAGAGGTTTTTTTTTTTTTTTTTTCATGAGATAGATTCAGTGGTATTTTGGTATGGTGATGGTCATATTATGTTGACTCCGTGTGTTCTGAGACACTTTTTGCGTAACTTACAACTTTCTACATCCAGTTCCAGCAATAAAATTCTAAGTCTATGCGTACGAAGTTGCTGGTAGCAGCTGGTTATTAAAATCATGTGTTTTGGTTGAGGCTTCATGCAGAAACTACACAACGTATTTTCATGATATTTCCACAGTTTGAAAGTTTGGGCACATTTTATATCTTTCCTTTTGAAGTGACGTCAGTTTTCATTTTGACTGTTTTACTACTCCTTACTTCATCAAGTAGCTAAACTCTGTGGCGCACTGGACGCCGGCTTGGTAAGAGTCGTCATCGGCCGAGCCACGCAGTGTTCGTCGAGCGAATGCTAATTGAGTTGGGCCACACCCTGGCTCTCCGCGCTTTGTTATTTCCACATAGTTAATTAATTAGCACCCTCCACTCGCGACTCGACTTGTCTACTAGCCGAGCGCCGGCTCCTCTCGCTCGCTATAAAACGTTTTTCCCTAAAGATAATTGTCCTAATTAATTACTGCGAACGAATTTGATTTTGTCGCCAGCCGCGCACAATGACTGCCGGCACGGCGGACAAACATAATTAGCCGGAGCATTGTTTTCATTGAAATTCCGGTCAAAAGGTCCGCGCGCCGCTCTTTAAACCATTAATTTCATATCGCGGCGGCGGTGACTTTTTTCGTGTTTCGAGCCCCCCTGTCCCTTTGTGTACCCGTATCGCACACGAGGCCCGCCCGGCTAATATTGATAAATGTGCTGAAAAAAAAGTGGGGTGCGGGATTACGCGCGTTGCGGGGCCGCGTGGGCTGCACCGCTGATGCACCTGGCATCCGAACACCAGAGCCTAGCGTCGAATGTTCCGCACGAATATTGCGTACCTACTCGCTTTGACAGTTCTGCAATTTTTATTTGCTGGTCGCCGAATGTCTAGCTCACTACTTACTAGCAACACGAATCACAGCATAGACACGTAACAATTTATCTGAGTGGTTGTTGATGCTATTAGTGCTTTTAGGGGGCGTCGACATGGGGATCATTAGCACCTTAAATTGACGACTGAATTCAAAGTTTTGTTACAAGATTACATCAATAATATACCTGCCTCAAACATAGCGAATACTGTTATTCACTTGAGTATGACTTACCGCGTATATTTCTTTCTTTTACTCTTCACAGACAGTGTTACAACATTCGCCGATCCCTAGGTCCAGAATGGCTCTCTTCCTAATTATCTTCTTCTCTTTGTTTTATTGTTTCCATTCCTTGTACCCATGCTCTTCTATGCCTTCCGCGAGATTCCCGGTCCGTGTTCTTACTGGTCACCTTTCTTCACCCATTGATGTTAAATATTAGCGTCTTCTATAATGTTCTGTGAATGATGTTCTAACGTTCCTAAGCTTTTCATTACTTTTAGAGAGTCTGTTGAACGTTGTCTACATTTAATTACGTAATACATGACACATCCATTACTCCCTTGGAAAATACTACAACATGGCTAAAAAATTGGATAAATTCCTCATTGTAAATGGGTCAACTGTACAGAAAATTAAAAAAAAATAATTGGACAATAAAACATCTGGTTCAAAAGAGACCAGTAAAACGCAAAGGGATCCGAACTAAATTTTGTTCCATGAAAAACTGATTTCACCCCTTTATTTCCGAAATTACTGATCCGAAAATTCTTTCCAAATCTACAGTGATCAGTATCCTACAGGAGGACTATAGCGATATTTATGGAGTTTCAGACCTTCGCAAAACAAATCAATGAGTTAGAACAAAAACAAAAAAAGATATTTTTAGAAGGTAATTGTTTTCGACAAAAAAAAAAAAAAAAAAAAAAAAAAAAAAAAAAATATTTATTATTCGACAGAGAATTCGTTCAATCGAAGAAACATTATTTAGTGAATATATTTTTAAAAATTAAAAGAATTATAAATGATTTTCAAAAACCCTACACATATTTTCAATTGGATTTTTCTATTTGTTTTTCAAACGGTTTGCGTAAACCTATTTCGTAAAAGCTAATAATGAGTTCTATTTAAAAATCGCTTACTTTTGATTTAAATGTAATCAAAAGGTTGATCAAAAATCTCAAGAATTTCCTGGAGAAGGAGTAGAGAAAAGATTATATAGTTTTTGGACCCAAAAAAAGGAAGAAACTGTAAAGTGGATGAAGAATACTGGAAATCGAGAACAGAAGTATCGAGACGA
>CM061919.1:253693122-253754208 GCA_031002005.1 Vandiemenella viatica
TATTTTTAACAGTCTTTGCCTCACGTATGATGTAACTTCAAGTCCAATGTGAAAGTCTCAATACCTAAGGATAGCCAATGTAAGGAAACACAGTTCCCTCGCACTTCAAATTTATTGGTTAAATTTTTTTTTGTGTATTTTATGTTTAACAATTTGATGTTTTTTTTAAATTTTTGGCGAGTTTTGAATTGTTGTATTTAGTTTATCGAAGACAGTGTGTTTACTTGAGTGTCTTTGAGCAGTAAACTATGAGAGCTAGTATCTTTGGAAGGCCAGTCCGGGAAAAGAGTTGGTGGCGGGCGAATGTATGGTGGATGTACTGAGTGGAATACCACCAGGTAAAAATATGTAGTTAATCAAGAACAGTAAGAAGGACTAAAAAGTATGCGACGTTTTGTTGAAACAGCGTAATTTACGAAGTATATCGTGGAAGAGATTTGTGACGGATGTTTGTTATTACTGGTTCAAGCCCACTATGGAGTGCTTATAACTACTTCTTTCGTGATGCCCGCCTTTGTTCCCAAACCTTTTAAGTCCAGCTAATAATTTTACCTATCTCTCCTGTGAGATGGATTTCCGAGGTTTAGTAATGTTTGGTGGAGGGACCAGTAAATAACCATATTACAAAATTTGGAGCGATCTGCAACATCAGTGTCGTAAATCCCAGCGGAGTACAAATCTTTTTTGGTCCTCACTGAGCCACGTGATTTCTGTCTTATAGCTTCTGATAAGTTAGAAGACCTTCTTGGTAAGCCTGTAGCCATCCATTCTCGGAAGGCTCAGAAGCTGCCCGTAAAACTTCAGCCGCCCACGTCGCATGCTGGTTTTAGCCGTTTCCAATTCGCAGTTCGCTTTTAGTCGATATATTCCATCCGGGAGCACTCTTGTCCCATGAATTTTCCCTCAGGATACTTCCAGATCATCGATGGTGCCTTTCCTGTTCATCATCAAGGTCTCCGAAGCATAGAAGAACTGAGGTCTGACCATAGTTTTGTAATGACAGATTTTAGCATTCTTCGAAATACACTTCTTGTTGTAATGATTTCGCGACAGCTGATATGCTGTGTTGAGTTTAACACATCTATCTAAGATGCAGGTTCCATCTCTACCATTGGAGTCGACCCATTCATGAAGGTACCGGAATCGATCGACTTTTCCAATCCTGCCATGGTTGATCATCAACGGGGATTTCCCGGGGTACCGACGCTCTAAGTACTCGGTCTTTTCGCAAGATATCTGTAGTTCTGTCTTCTCCGCTATCTCATGTAGGGTTTGAACAGCAATGGCGGCATATACGCAAATGATTTTTTTTTTTTTTTTTTTTTTTTAGATTGTAACGTGAATGTACGGCTACGTCTACTGCTGTGATATAAACATGAAGTATGAGAGCAAATGGTGTTGCTGGACCTAAATAAAATAAATTAACAAATTTGTCTTACAGCATACAGGCAAGTTAACTAGCCGAAGCAGCAAGATAAGCTTATTGGTGATGAGGCATGGAAAGATATTGGTGTAAGAATGAAAAGTAATGCATGGAAGGGAAAAGATGACTATGACCACAGGTTGGCACTCGATTTCAGGCACAAGGGTGTACGAATATTCTCTTTTTTAGGAAAGGGTGTCAGGGATTGGAATAAGTTACCAAGAGAAATGATGAATAATTTACCAAAAAAAATATAAATTACTCGTTCCAAAGTCGCATATATCCTACTACTACGTGTCTTTAGCATCGGCACTTTAAATAGTGATATTTTCTCCTAAATAGTATTTATGCCTGTAAACACCCTTTCAGATATCAAAGGAATTTAAAGTTGAAATTTGTTGAGGGCAAATGTTGGTGGGTGCAGGAAAGGGGTAAGATGGATGTGTATGGAAATTGCCACCGAAGCATGTGCCCCATTACAATTTTAATTAAGGTTCTTGGTTTCCAAATACGAGAAGGTTATTATTAGTACAGCACCTAAGGATAAGGGCCTAAATATTCAAAACCGAGAAGGTTAGTTTCGTATATGTGGTTTCCCCTGAAGGAGACATGTAATAGTTTATTACACTAAATTGCGTAGACAGTACTGATTGAGAAATGGCAAAGACGAGTACTATTTCATGAATCAAAATGTAAAATTTTATTCCGTTATTTTTGACCAAGTGTTTTTAACTAAATTGATATATTTAATTTAAAACGAAATGCCACGAAAAACAAACTTGTTGAACGCTAATATAATAAAATACATTTTATAATTTCATCTACTCATATCTGGCCTCATAGGTCCATTCTAGTGGAGCTCCCCCAGTAACCACATCTTGGTTACCACGCCGGTGGAGGCGGACGGAGTAAGCCAGCGAAATTATGCGGTAGAAGTAGCATACTTACAACGAACCGTAACATCAATAGCCTACTGCTTTAGTTTCTGCATCTATTAAATTGACAAAGTGGGTAACAGGAATTACTAGTTCGAATCCAGCCTCGGATACGGAAAGTTTTGATCAAGTGCTGTGTCGTCTTTAGTATAAAGCATGCTTACCGCATTAGAAAACCTATACTTTGTGTAACGCCATTTTCAACCAATTAAGATTGGCATAAACTTATTAAATACTATATCATATTCCCAGACCGTGGACAGATAAATCCACCATCAAACACAAAAGATATAATCCTGCATGTTTAAGTTTATTTTAATAATTCCAAACTCTTATCCACCACCTCTCAACACGCTATTAACCACATAATTCCTGAAAACTGTATCCCCATTTTCCGTGTTACATTTTCCAAGAGAAATAAATTACTCGTTTCCAAGACGCAATATCCTGCTACTCCGAGTCTTTAGCATCGGCACTTTAAGTAGTGATATTTACTCCTAAATAGTATTTATACCTGTAAATACCCTTTCAAATATGAAAATCTGGATCCACGTTAGACCTGATTCATTTCTGCGCGAGCTCTTGTTTGTTCAGACGAGTTACATATTGCCATTCTCACGTTTTGTAGAAAATACATTTTTTTTTTATACTAGCTGTTACCCGCAACTTCGTACGCGTGGACTTGGAGTTTCAATTCCAGAATTGGATATAGAAAACTGTTAGTAACGTAAGATTTGTCCCAAACAACACCGAGTCGACATAATATGATGGAAAGCCATCATTATATCATCCTATCATCTAATCTGTCTCATGAAGAGAATCAATTTACAACATATTTAAAAACAGAAAAGTAAGCGAAGGTGCGGGGGATGTGTGTGTGTGTGGGGGGGGGGGGGGGGGGGGGGGGTTAACTGATGTCAGCTTTATTTCAGCTTGGTTTTTTCTTCTTTATTCAACATGAGCATCTGAATCTTATAATCTAATAGCAGCACATTGTCTTCTAGACCTGCACCTTAGGCCAGGTTTACGTCCGTAAGGCATGTCAAAAAAGGAAGACAAATGGTGCCAGAAACTTTTATACAGACACAAATGAATAGTACAGTGCAGAGCAAATTGACTTCTATACTAAATAATAAGTTTTGTTTCTTATCGAAATTTATTAATAAATCAAACACTAACAGATTGCGTGACTGAGCAACCAACGTAAAATTACAGACTAACACACGAATCTGTCTGTCTTTCATCATTAAATAAGTTCTTAAAATTTCGTGACTAAAATTGTATTCATGCCGAAAAAATGTCCTGTGTCCTTCCTACACTATTTCATTGTTAAATTCCATCAAAATTGATATAGCCATTTAGTCGTCAAAACGTAACAAAAAGACAGAAACTTACTTCCACATTTATAATATAATAGCTGGTACCCACAACTTCGTTCGTGATTGTAAAGTATTCATATTGACAGCTGTAGACATCTAAACACCAATAATGCACGATGGGAGACTCGATACTATTACCACACACAAATACCAGTCTTCTGCGCTATGTAGTTCCGGCAGCAAAGTAAAATTACGGATACACACAAGTCTTTGGGATTGAAATACTAAAATATTCATGATCGACCAATTTCGACACATATCTCACACACTCCCACAGTTACCGAATTCGGCCAACGTTGTGATCGATGGGTGACTCTGTGTTACTACTACACACAAACGCCAGTTATCTGTGATCTATAGTTTTCGCTGAAAAGTGATACACCATGACACTTTTGTCTTTGGCAGGAGGTATGAAATTGCCACAGGTCGACCATTTTATCCCCCATTTCTCCCACACCCCCATAGCTACCGACATCTAACAACCATAGTGCACTACATGAGATACGATTCTACTACCAAAACAAACACAATGCTCTATGCTATGTAGTTGTGGCAGAAAAGTGACATATGCGGAGACAGTCGAAATACGAAAATATCCTTGGTCGGCCACTTACAACCACCATATCTACCACAGTACCACAGTTTCTGAAATCGGCCGCTGTTGTGATCGAAAGGTGACTCTGTGCTACTACTACACACAAACGCCAGTTATCTGTGATCTATAGTTTTCGCTGAAAAGTGATACACCATGACACTTTTGTCTTTGGCAGAAGTATGAAATTGCCACAGGTCGATCACTTTCAACCCCCATATCTCCCACACCCCCATAGCTACCGACATCTAACAACCATAGTGCACTACATGAGATACGATTCTACTACCAAACACAAACACCAATGTCTATGCTATGTAGTTGTGGCAGAAAAGTGACATATGCGGAGACAGTCGAAATACGAAAATATCCTTGGTCGGCCACTTACAACCACCATATCTACCACAGTAACACAGTTTCTGAAATTCGGCCGCTGTTGTGATCGAAAGGTGACTCTGTGCTACTACTACACACAAACGCCAGTTATCTGTGATCTATAGTTTTCGCTGAAAAGTGATACACCATGACACTTTTGTCTTTGGCAGAAGTATGAAATTGCCACAGGTCGATCACTTTCAACCCCCATATCTCCCACACCCCCATAGCTACCGACATCTAACAACCATAGTGCACTACATGAGATACGATTCTACTACCAAACACAAACACCAATGTCTATGCTATGTAGTTGTGGCAGAAAAGTGACATATGCGGAGACAGTCGAAATACGAAAATATCCTTGGTCGGCCACTTACAACCACCATATCTACCACAGTACACAGTTTCTGAAATTCGGCCGCTGTTGTGATCGAAAGGTGACTCTGTGCTACTACTACACACAAACGCCAGTTATCTGTGATCTATAGTTTTCGCTGAAAAGTGATACACCATGACACTTTTGTCTTTGGCAGAAGTATGAAATTGCCACAGGTCGATCACTTTCAACCCCCATATCTCCCACACCCCCATAGCTACCGACATCTAACAACCATAGTGCACTACATGAGATACGATTCTACTACCAAACACAAACACCAATGCTCTATGCTATGTAGTTGTGGCAGAAAAGTGACATATGCGGAGACAGTCGAAATTCGAAAATATCCTTGGTCGGCCACTTACACCACCATATCTACCATAGTACACAGTTTCTGAAATTCGGCCGCTGTTGTGATCGAAAGGTGACGCTGTGCTACTACTACACACAAACGACCAGTTATCTGTGATCTATAGTTTCGCTGAAAGTGATACACCATGACACTTTTGTCTTTGGCAGGAAGTATGAAATTGACACAGGTCGATCACTTTCAACCCCCATATCTCCCACACCCCCATAGCTACCGACATCTAACAACCATAGTGCATCTACATGAGATACGATTCTACTACCATAACACAAACACCAATGCTTCTATGCTATGTAGTTGTGGCAGAAAAGTGACATATGCGGAGACAGTCGAAATTCGAAAATATCCTTGGTCTGGCCACTTACAACCACCATATTCTACCATAGTAACACAGTTTCTGAAATTCGGCCGCTGTTGTGATCGAAAGGTGACTCTGTGCTACTACTACACACAAACGCCAGTTATCTGTGATCTATAGTTTTCGCTGAAAAGTGATACACCATGACACTTTTGTCTTTGGCAGAAGTATGAAATTGCCACAGGTCGATCACTTTCAACCCCCATATCTCCCACACCCCCCTAGCTACCGACATCTAACAACCATAGTGCGCTACATGAGATACGATTCTACTACCAAACACAAACACCAATGCTTCTATGCTATGTAGTTGTGGCAGAAAAGTGACATATGCGGAGACAGTCGAAATACGAAAATATCCTTCGTCGGCCACTTACAACCACCATATCTACCACAGTACCACAGTTTCTGAAATCGGCCGCTGTTGTGATCGAAAGGTGACTCTGTGCTGCTACTACACACAAACACCAGTTATCTGTGATCTATAGTTTTCGCTGAAAAGTGATACACCATGACACTTTTGTCTTTGGCAGAAGTATGAAATTGCCACAGGTCGATCACTTTCAACCCCATATCTCCCGCACCCCCATAGCTACCGACATCTAACAACCATAGTGCACTACATGAGATACGATTCTACTACCAAACACAAACACCAATGCTCTATGCTATGTAGTTGTGGCAGAAAAGTGACATATGCGGAGACAGTCGAAATACGAAAATATCCTTGGTCGGCCACTTACAACCACCATATCTACCACAGTACCACAGTTTCTGAAAATCGGCCCTTGTTGTGATCGAAAGCTGAGTCTGTGCTGCTACTACACACAAACACCAGTTATCTGTGATCTATAGTTTCCGCTGAAAAGTGATACACCATGACACTTTTGTCTTTGGCAGAAGTATGAAATTGACACAGGTCGATCACTTTCAACTCCCATATCTCCCACACCCCCATAGCTACCGACATCTAACAACCATAGTGCACTACATGAGATACGATTCTACTACCATACACAAACATCAATGTTCTATGCTATGTAGTTGTGGCAGAAAAGTGACATATGCCGAGACAGTCGAAATTCGAAAATATCCTTGGTTGGCCACTTACAACCACCATATCTACCATAGTAACACAGTTTCTGAAATTCGGCCGCTGTTGTGATCGAAAGGTGACTCTGTGCTACTACTACACACAAACGCCAGTTATCTGCGATCTATAGTTTTCGCTGAAAAGTGATACACCATGACACTTTTGTCTTTGGCAGGAGTATGAAATTGCCACAGGTCGATCACTTTCAACCCCCATATCTCCCACATCCCCATAGCTACCGACATCTAACAACCATAGTGCACTACATGAGATACGATTCTACTACCAAACACAAACACCAATGCTCTATGCTATGTAGTTGTGGCAGAAAAGTGACATATGCGGAGACAGTCGAAATACGAAAATATCCTTGGTCGGCCACTTACAACCACCATATCTACCACAGTACCACAGTTTCTGAAAATCGGCCGCTGTTGTGATCGAAAGGTGACTCTGTGCTACTACTACACACAAACACCAGTTATCTGTGATCTATAGTTTTCGCTGAAAAGTGATACACCATGACACTTTTGTCTTTGGCAGAAGTATGAAATTGCCACAGGTCGACCACTTTCAACCCCCATATCTCCCACACCCCCATAGCTACCGACATATAACAACCATAGTGCACGACAGGAAAGACTATTCTACTACCACACACAAATACCAAAGGTCTATGTTATGTAGTTGTGGCAGGAAAGAGAAGTATACGGAGATACGAATTTTTGGTCGAAATATGAAAACGCCCTGCACTGACCAACTTTAATCATTATATCTCCCACATCCCCACAGCTATCGGCATTCGGCCAACGTTGTGCACTACAGGAAACCCCATGCTACGTCCACCAACAAACATCAGTCATGTGTGCAAGGTAGTGGTGGCTGAAAAGTGAAATATAGGAAAAAACACGTCTATTTTTATATATATATAAGATTTCATTCCTCCCAACGGGCGGGTGTAGGGTCTTAAGGACCATACTTTCAACCAAACTAACTTACTCCTATACCCCCTCCCTCCATGAAACAATTTCACTTATTTCGCCAATCAGTGGCAAGATGACCATTATTGAATCTTACGTTTTCATTCGATTGAATGAGCAGATGTTTGTTTTGAAATTAGTTGATTTAGGTGTGCTGCGATTGTGATATTACGTATTATTCTGAAGTATGTAATATTCAGTACTGTAAATCAAATGTACGAACAGTTTACCTAAATTTACTTTACTCAATGAACAATTTACTTGAACTTTACAAAGTACTAACGAAGTCATTCATGCGATGCTTCATGCTAGTGCTCAATTGTATTAGAAGTAAGCAATCAATGCATTTTAATTACCGCGTGATCCATGTGATCAGCGCGGTACTGGCTTTGATGTTGATTTTTTTTAAACTGCTTTACGTCTCTTTTTAACATCGAGGTCTTTAGAGACGGGAAAGGATGGGGGGCAAGGATGGGGGCAAGGAATGGGAAGGAATTTGGCCATGGCCTTTTGAAGGAAGCATCCCGGCATTTGCCTGGAGTGATTTGGGGAAACCATGGAAAACCCAAATCTGGATGCCCGGACGGGGATTCGAACCGCCGTCCTGCCGAATGCGAGGCGAGAACGCTAACCGTTACACCGCCCCGCTCGGTTTGATGTTGAATGTTTGTTGTAACCGCGACGCAACAACAATTAGAATCTAATCACAAAAAGATTAAAAATTTACAAAACTAAATGAAAACAGTAAAGGAAGACAGTGGTGAAACCTCCTATTTAAAAACTAAATACCTACTTTGATGATATTATAATATTTGTTAAATACAGGCCCCATATCAGGCTTGTATACAGCATTTTAAGTAGGCCAGTTTAAAAAATAATAACCGTCATTAGTTATTGTCACAATTATGTGAAAGGTCAGGTTTTTTTTTTTTTTTTTTTTTTTTACTTAAACTTTACCAAGTACGAAGTCGTCCCGAATACGATGCGATGCGATGCTTCATCCTAGTGTTCGATTGTATCAAAAGTAACGATTCGAATGTAACTGGTACTGATTGGTTTAGTAACGAATATATGAGGGTACAGAATTTTTAGTTACTTTTACAGCTCTGGTCACCAAGTCACGGCAGAACAGAATTCTCGAGAGCGCGCATTGTTTTCCACGCTCCCGGAAACCAGTTTGCAACAAGCAGAGTTGGTACTATTGGAACGCGGGTTTCGTTGCTGGGTGTCGCGGCACAGTGGCGTTACATATTTGAGCCCCGAGACGTAGCGACGCTTCCCGGCTTTCTTTTCGGCCGCGCTTTGTCACCGCTGAATACAGATACCGGCTGAATAGCATTGTTCGCCGCTGCTGCGAAACGGCTTTCACGGTACGCTGATTAATCAGAGAACTGAAAACAAGCATTGCGCTACACAAGGCCCCAATATTCATCTTAACGGCGCACTTTCCTCCGCTCACAACGAAGACGACAGGCGGGCTAATAAGCGCGGTGCGGGCTGCCTAGCCATTGGGGGCGCTCGCTGGGTTGTTATAATGCACGGCTCCGCTTGTCACTGATTGACTTTATCGACGAGTTTGCTGGGGAAGATTTTGGTGTTAAATAAACTCCTCCCTGCGGATGGCCTTACTTAATTAACATTCACAACTGTTCCGTTCGAAATAAAGTTAATCTCACTTTTATTTTTTTTTTACTTATGGCTTTAAGCTCGTCGACGCCGAGGTCATTAGCGGCGGGATGGGACTGGGGACAAGGAACGTGAAGGAATTTGGCCATGGCCATTTTGAAAGAAGCATCCCAACATTCGCCTGGAGTGATTTGGGGAAACCATTGAAAACTCAAATCTGGATGCCCGGACGGGGATTAGAACCGGCGTCCTCCCGAATGCGAGGCCAGAGCTTTAACCGTTCACCCACCACACTCGGTAAAATCTAACTTTTAGTGAAAGGTGATTGTGAAAAAATGATTTCCCCCCCCCCCCCCCAGTAAATTCCATTTTTGGAGTAGTTATTACTGTATATCTGCTTGTACATTTTGCATTTTGTGTGTCTATCGTGAGCGTTGTGTTGGCTCAGTGATTAAGGCGTCTGACTGGAGATCGAAAGGTCCTCTGTTCCGATATCGGTGGGAACTTTTATTAGGACCATAACCCGACCTCCAACTCTGGCAAAGCTTCCTTTTAGTGCGTGAAATACGCCAGACCGCATTGCAGTTCGGATTCCACGAAAAGCTAGAGATCCCCTTTACGATGTAGGGTTACCAGGTTAAGTTAAGTACGGAGGAAAGGAACTGACCACTCTACCTTCGATACCAGGCTTAGAATGCCTCCAACGGGAGGATCCAAGCAACCTTTGGGTTTAATACCAAGACTACCTTTGTTTACGGTATTATTTGATTTTGTTTTGGCTGGTATGCATCCCATGGTAGTTTACGAACCCTTACATTTAACTGTATTATGGGTTATGTTTCCCACTTGCAACTAAACAAATGCTTTTGATGGCAGACACGTTTCGTCTTTATTCAAGGCATCTTCAGTGCCCTAAGTAAACATATGTACACATACATGATGTTATTTGATTTTTGTACAGTTTTCTGATATTATTAACTAGGTACTTAGAGTTTTTATATAAGCATTAACACGCGCTAGTTTGTGTTTCAATACCAGCTACTATTCTCGCACTATCACTACTGTCCAAAGTTTAAATTTGACTCTAAGATAACTTGTCTTTGTTGACACAAATCCAATCCCAAAACTCAAACACGATATTACATCACTGACTGAGTATTTCAACCGTAGCATATTACCATCAACAGCCTCTATATTCACGGTATAAGCTCTAAAATGTCTCTAATAATTCGTCTCGATTCACTCGATCTGCTAGACTTACTTGTGGTACTCCTCCCGCACTTTATGAGAAATACTCTCACTGAATACGACCCGCACTGAGCATGGTCGGTGAGCACTAGCGCTAAGGCGTCATATTCGGGGGGACGCGGATTCGAATCCCCATCCTGGCATCCAGATTTGGGTTTTCCATGGTTTCCCCAAATAATTCGAGGCAAATGTCGGCGAGGTGTGAAATGATAAGTAAAAAAAGAAAAAAATTATAAAACCTATCCCAGAACTTCCGTATGTACTCTAACTACTAACCCGGGATCACTCGCGCCTATTGTTTTCGCGCGACAACTCCCGTGTTAGATTTTTTCTAACAAAGATTTTTTTTTACGTTTTTGGCTGTAGGTTCCATACAGATAAACAAATAGCTAGTAAATTACTTCTTTATTATTACTGACACGTTATAACTACATATAAACATTAAATTACACATACCTCTTGCCTTAGTTTTAAATTCGAATTTTTTGCTTCCCCTTTTACACCTGGAAGCTGTCACAATATTCTGACGAGCTGTTTTTGATGGAGGGGCTTTGTGCTTGAACTATTTTGTATTCTCATCATTACCTAAATACATATCACGATTTGCAGAAGTCAGGGCTGCAGAAGACGCAGTTTCCGAATCGCTGCCAGACTGATCTGTTGCTGTGTCTATCTCTTCATGTTCAGACTGTGCATCGGTATCTGAAGACAAGCCTTATACGTGGATATATCCGTCCAGTGGTTCCTCTAGCCACATCAATATATTTTCGCTTGACATGACGTTTTCCTGTAAAATTTTATATATTTTCACATCTGACATAGTATGTCATGTACTTGGTGTACACAACTGCTTCATGCAACCCGGACCAAGTTGACAACCGAAACTTTCTTACAGCACAAGGGACGATAAATTACATTAAGCTTTATGTGAGTGGAGACTTTCACGACGCATTGCTGCAATGAATTATTCACAGGAGTTCAGCCGGATAGTGTTGAGAAATGACAACGTTTCAGGTAATAATATCTGAAGTAGTAGACCCGATGAAATCAACGGAGCCGGTTGTTGTAACGTTGTCATTTTTTAACACTATCCGACTGAATTCCGTTGAAGAATTCATTGCATTCCATTAAGCTTTAGTTTACAACTATTCTATATAGTTAAGCAACTGCAGAGAAATGAATTGTCAGAACACCTACATCTACATCTACATCTATACTCTGCAATTCACAATTACTGTGGGTGGCAGAGGGTGGTAAGCACCAATCCTAATTCAGTGCATTCCAATCCCGAACAGAACGAGGAAAGAAAGAATACATAAATTTATCTGTACGGCATCTTATTTCTCGAATCTTATCCCTCCTGTCATTGCGAACTAAATAGGTTGGCGGAAGAAGTATTTCGTTGCACACGTAAATTAAAGATGTTTGCATATTCTCCAACAAATTCAAACGAAAACGACGTCGTCTGTCCGCCAAACAATCCCAGCCCAACCCACGTATCAGCTCTGTGACACTTACATAAGGACTGTAACTAGCGGTCACGAATCGAGCGGCTCTCCTCTGTACCTTCTCCAACGTGTCAATCAATCCCTTGCGATACGGATCCCAAATTGCACAACAGTATTCCAAATGCGGACGAACTAGTGTTTTGTACGCAATTTCCTTTGTATGAGCATTACAACTTCTCAAAATACGACCTATAAAACGTAATTTAGAATTAGCTTTACCTACGACTGAAGTTATGTGCAAGTCCCATTTCATGTTGCTTTGTACTGTTACGCCTAGATACTTCAGGGAGTCTACCGTATCAACAACTGAATTGTTAACTTTGTAATCGTGAGAAAACGGGGTCTTTTTATTACTTATTTGCATTGCCTTGCACTTTTTGCAGTTAAGTGTAAGCTGCCATTTACTCCGTTAAACCCGTCATTTTTTCCGGGCTTTGAGGCTAGTAATATGTATTTAAAGATAACTGGTAACCCTTACTTCATTGTAAACTGGACCAAAATGTGGAACAACCTATACATACGTCAGTGAACTGTAACAGTATTTTAGCAATCCCTCCGTTTGTCTGGAATGACTTAGAGGAACCATGGAAAACTGAAACCTGGATTGCCGGTCCAAGAATCGAAACAGCGCCATCCGGAATGCCAGGCACGAATGTTTACCATCATCTAACAGGTTCGGTCAATGTATTATGCGCCGTATTATGTGTTGTTTCACGCGAAAGGTCATTGAATGTTGACACTGCAGCTACGCGGATGACAGCTAGTGTTATTTGAATCTTGTCGACATGGCGTGCAGCCGGGGGCAAATACTGCGGGCCGCAGGGCTAGCGGGTCGTAATTCGGAGCGTAAAGAACGCGGGTCGCAGGGGCGATCGCAAGTTGTTAGAGGGACACAAAGCGGGGTGCGCCGAGCTCTCCGATATTAGGCACAAAGACCCTCTGGTCGGCCGGGGAGCACGCAGGGCTCGCGTGCGCCCGAGGGGAAAGGGCCGAGGAACAGGGAGCAGACAGAGGCGGAGGAGAACGGGAGGGAATAAAGGTGAGCGGCTAATGTTCTGGGAAAGGTGGCCGCTTCAAACATCCGACAGCCACGCTTTGTTTATCTGCAGACGGCTGCCTTGGAGGTCACCGTTCCCTGCAACAACAATTCTTCTGCACCTGAACTAAATTTCTACAGGGTGTTGAAAATAATGCCGACTCCTCTGGATGTAAATCAGACATTTTAAAAATTCTGTCTGATGTCATCACGTGATTATCGATGATCTACGCATGCGCAGAACGATGCTGCGCATGCACGTAACTCGTAACGCGTAACATATAACGGGTAATGTGTAACGCGTACCTTGTAACCCGTACCTTGTAACGCGTAACACGTAACTCGTAATGTGTACCTCGTAATGCGTACCTCGTAATGCGTAACACGTACCTCGTAACGCGTAACGCGTAAGTCGAAATGCGTAACTCGTATAACGGGTAATGTGTAACGCGTACCTTGTAACCCGTACCTTGTAACGCGTAACACGTAACTCGTAATGCGTACCTCGTAATGCGTAACACGTAACTCGTAACGCGTAACGCGTAGATCGAAACGCGTAACTCGTAACGCGTAACATGAAACGCGTAACTCAAACAAATTTTTCCCTACCGTAGCCAAAGAAGTTTCGCTTCTAAAATGTCAAATATTTTACGAGGTAACAATATGCATCAAAATAAGACAAAAAAGTCTGGTAAATATTGGGCCGCAAACGCATATTTTAAGAGTTAATAGCTGGTGCGCAATCTGACGTCCTTCCATGGCAATGCGTGCCTCTGCCCTCAGGCGTAAGGACTCACTCGCTATTTGAAACTGTCCTGGTTGGTCCTGTACGTTCCATCAAACTCTGAAAACGCGATCCTGGAGCGGGACCAGTCAAGATAGTTTCGAAGACAGAGTGATTCCTTACGCCGAAGGACAGTGGCACTCACTGCCATAGGCGGAAGTCACATTATGCATTAAATTTCAAAATATGCGTTTGCGGCCCAATGTTTATGAGACATTTTTGTGTTATTTTGACGCATACTGTCACCTCCTAAAATATTTCACACTTTTTTACTACCCTGTATAGCAATATCGTCTGTGCAAATTGGTGAATTTATCTGAATCACTACGTGACGGTGGTTTTGTCTGGACGTGGGAATTTTAGAACCAAATTAGCGCGGTTTTACTTATAGTTTAAGATCAATTTGAGACGTTTAATTGGATTCGCCACAACATATGCTATTTTGTTGTTTTAAATGTAGTGATGAATGTAAGGAGTTGATGGACTTTTTAGATACTAAAGAAAAAGAGGTTAGTTCAAGAAATAATAAGAAGTGGAAAAAAGATTTGGTCAATTTTTGTGTGAACTTGCAATAGGAAAGAAATAAGACGGGAAAGAAAAAATGGAATAATACCTGAGACGAAGAAAGAAAAATAGAAGATGTATTTGAAGAAGAACTGGATGAAGAAAGAAGAGTTATGCTATAAGAAGGAAGAATAAAAGATGTGGCGAACAAGAATTAGGCGAAGAAAGAAGATATATGTTGCCAGAAGATGGAGGGAAGGAAAAAATTGTATTCTAACAAATTTAATTACTGGAAGAAAGAAGATTAAATAAAGTATCTGAAATACAATTTGAAGAAATAAGATGGTAGAATAAACGAGGGAAGTCAAGAACATCAAAAGGATTGAAGAAAGAAGATGGAAGAAGAATGTGGCATGTAAAACTGGACACTTCCCGAGTTGGCAATGGGAAGTAACTCCCAGGATTGAAGAAAGAAGAGGACATGAGGAAACACCTAGAAGCTTGTCGAAATGAACTAATGTCAAAACAAAGGACTGGTAGAGGGTTTATGGGGGAAACACCACAAAATAGATGCCCCTCTTTAATACATATAACTGTAAGTTCATTAAGGTTCAACATAAATTATTAAAATCTTGGAAACGAACACTTAGGATCAAATTAATATTATGGACAGACGAACTCACGACCTTTGAACCTAAAAACTCATTTCCTGTCCAGAAAAACTCAATTTTTGTTAGTTTTAGAACTTACCATTATTTTTGACCTGGACACACGATTACCAACATCAGTTACAAATCATTCTTCAATTTCCGTTACGGAAGATATATCGTAAAGCAATGATGGGTTGCAGCCGAAAACTTGTCTACCACTCTGTTCGCTAGTCAGTCGCTTGTATATATTGGAGCAGGGTTCATTTATTTACTGCGGTTGTTCGGCTCGTTGTGTTATGAATTACAAATGCAGTGACCACCACACAGTGGAAATTTCCCTACGAAGCTGCAATACTCGTACATGACCGATATCTCGAATTCATGACTGCCTTGTATGTTAGTACGCTTTACAACCAAGTTTTCATTCGTGCCTTCTGCTTCTTCAAGGAATCTCTACGTACAGAAAATTCCAAGCGGGCTGAGTGTGTACCTTTGCTGCCGCATAACTCAGAAACCTTCGAACCAATTTTTATGGGTTTTTTACAGTTTGAATGCTTATAGCTTAACTAAAATCTGCGCTATATCTTATCGCTTTGCGGGAGAAATGACAATTTTTTCGTAACCAGAACAGATAGGTGCCACTGATAACATTTTATCTAAGATAAACACTCCATTCTTAACTTCTAATTATACCCACCAAAGATCATACTACATCGCAGATGAACACAACGCTCTTTGGATTCTGTTAATATTGTTTTTGACTGCGCAACATTGGTTATTAAACCACTAAATCAGTTAATAACACTCCAGTTAATTGTGATATTTACTTCAGTGTAAAGATTATTGCGGTGATACATTACAAACCTCGAATGGATCCAAAATAAATTTTCTGCTTGATATCGACATTGCAGCTTTGCGATCATTGAATCAGTTAATTTTTCTATATTACATTACTCCAAAATTTACAGAAAACGAAAATCAAAATTCTTATGGCTGATGGAAAGCAGGAACTAAGAAAATGGTTAAAAGAAACGAAACTTTGTACACGAAATTTAGTTTTTGTTTCTTCTCCTGATAATAATTGTAATTAAAAAAGATACTTATAACTGCACACACCTAGGACAGCCAGGGAGGAATGATAGCTTTCAGTAAAATAATTTATGTGTACTGCATGCTTCGTGAGTTAACACTGTCTGAAAGTTTTCGGTCTCGAAAATTCATAGTCGGTGTTGGAGAACTAATGAGCGTGAAATTCCACATAAAATTTGTGAATTACGTCATACTCTATATTTATCAACACAGAGCAGAGTTATCAGTAGTTGACGATAAAGGCCCTGGATATTTCGCATCTCCGTAAAAAATATTTAAACATTCTACTTCGTTACAATGTTGACCGGTTTTACTTAATCCCAGCACTAAATACATTTAATTTTCAAATTACTTTTTCGTTGGCAGCAAAAGATACTCTTCACACATTTCGCCTGCAGAGTTTTAGGAATTATATCTTACACGATAATCTCGACTATTTTATAACCTATGACGCTACCAAATTAATTTCATTTCCAGAATGAATTTTTCATTGGCAGGTACTGATAAACCTTGAACAATTTGGTTACAAAGTTGTAGGAATCGTATCTTCCTCTACAGTCTACACAACAGCATGCTGCACCATTAATTTTGGTGTTCGTTATGTGGTGCAAAAGACGAGAGTAAGGTTTTTTGTAATTACAGATGTTTTTGATGACCTTTTAACGCATGATATCTGCATCACTTGGTAGATGGTATAGTTATTTTTTAATTTTTTTTTAATGGCCTTCCGTTTCTGCGATCATTTTGCTAGCTTCAATTTAATTTATACTTTTTTTTTTTTTTTTTTTGCTGTCGCCAGCCTTTCGACTGGTTTGATGCAATCCTCCATCCTTTCCTATTGTGTGCTAACCTCTTCATTTCTACATACCCCTTACAGCCCACGTCCTCAATTATCTGTTTCATATATTCTAATCTCTGTCTTCCTCTACAGTTCTTACCTTCCACTGTTCCCTCCACTAACAAATTAACAAATCCAGCATGTCTCAAAATATGACCTACCAGCCTGTCTCTTCTTTCCGTAAGCTTCTTCCACAAACTTTTTTCCTCAACCATCATTTCCAAAACTCGTTCATTTCTTACTTTCTCTGTCCATTTAATTTTCAGCATTCTTCTGTAGCACCACATTTCAAATGCTTCAATTTTCTTTTTTTCCGGTATTGCTAAAGTCCATGTTTCGCTACCATAAAGTGCTGTGTTCCACACAAAGAGTTTAAAAAAGTTCTTTCTAATTCCTAGATCAATATTTGAAACTAAAAGGTTTCTCTTTTAACTGGGCTCATTTAATCTGGCACACAAGACGAACACAACGCGTAATTAAAACCACCCATGCACTAGGTCGAACTCGAACGGGCGACCCTGACAGTGTGAGGCAAGCGCGCTACCCTCTACACTGCTAGGTCTGGCTAATAATATTTCATTGGGATGCGAAGTGTCACAACACAAACATTAAACGTAATTAGAACCACTCATACTCTAGGTCAGACTCGAACCGGTGTCCCTGACAGTGCTGTGCCAAGGCCAGCGGGATACCACCTACTCTGCCAGAACCGGCCGGTAATATTTCATCTGGATGAGAAGTGTAGTTCTCCCGCATAAACACACGTTTTAGATGCTGCATTTTACTGTACGAATATTTCTGCACTCCTCTTGGTGTCAGGCGATTATCTGAGGAAAAATACTTCGGAGTATAAATCAGTTAAACCGACGCGTCATGCAGAGAGTTGAAGGAAATAATTTGTTTTATCAGCGGAGTAGGGGCCATTCTTCACGGCGATTTACTGTACATTACGGTTATCACTGAGTTATGCGCGGGGCCGCGCCGTGTTTCCCAACAGGTATTGAATTTCGGGGAGCGCCACTACTGTGCACGGGGCGGCGTGGGCGCCGCCGTATCTGCCGGGGCGGTCGAGACGCCGACGCCGGCACAGCCCTCGCCGTCGGCGTCGCCGGCTCGTTGGGGCGGAGTGGGGGAGGGGGCGGTCGAGATTAGTGCCACGGGGAGCCCGCCCGGCAGCGGAACGGCGCAAAAGGGGTGGAAAAAAAAGGGAGCGGGAGCGGACGGAGGGAGAGGAGAGACGAGAAGGAGGCGGCCATCTGCGGGGGACTGGAGTGGAATTAGGGGCGCCGTGCCGCACAGCGGCGACAAAGTCACGCCACCGCGTCGCGCCGGTCCAAACTCCGCGCCCGTTTATTTTTATACCTCCGCCAAGACAGGTGGGCGCAGTGCTCAGCGCTCCAGCGATGAAACACTCAGCGAGGCGCAACGAGCGCGTAGCTCATCCATACGACCGCTTTCAAGGCTATTTTCTGGCTATTGAAACTGTTGGTTGCACTTAATTTAAACTCCATATGCCCTTCAGCAACGACAGGTTGAAATTAGAGTTATGTCAATTCAATTCTTTGAGCTTAGTATCAGAGCAACATCTACGGACACAGAACATCACGAAAACACATACGAGGAGATACCCAAAAATAGCCGGAATAGCATTACCGTAAGTGGAGCTTGTGTAGTAGGCTACGCGTTTCTGCCGCTAGGCGTTTATAGCGCAACTCATTGTCAGTTCAGTACCGCCTCTGTAATCTGCAGTGATTGTTTTTGCTAGCGCTGTTTTGTTATTGTTTCGTTTTTGATGATGACAATTTTAGGTGAACAACTAAAAATGGCGACATGTCTATTGATGACAAACCTCATTCTGGACGTCCAACTGCTCGAATCGACGAAAATGTTGAAAAAATTTGAGAGCTTGTGCTCTCAGACCGTCGACAGACAACTGATCAACTGTCAGAGATTAGTGGGTTATCTTGGAGCTCGGTTCAGCGAATTTTAACCGAAGATTTTGGAATGAAAAGAGTTGCTGCCAAGATTGTTCCTCGGGCTCTGACTGACAATCAAAAAGAACGTTGAGTTGAAATATGTCGTGCTTTGAAACAACAGCTTGAAATTGATCCAGATTTTCTGTCATAGGTCATTACTGGTGATGAGTCATCGAGCTATGGTTACAACCCAGAAACAAAGCAACAGTCAAGCCAATGGAAGATGTCACTGTCACCACGTCGGAAAAAAAAAAAATGTTATCAAGTCAAATCAAACATCAAAACAACGCTCATTTGCTTTTTTGATGCCAAGGGCGTAATTCATTCAGAGTTTGTTCTCTCAAATCAGACCGTCAGTCAAACCTTTTATTTGGAAGTTTTAGGAAGATTACGCAACAGTATTTGTCAAAAAAGACCCGATTTATGGCAGAGAGGAGATTGGTTCTTCCACCACGACAATGCACCTGCACTGTGTCTGTTAGGCAGTTTTTGGCTAAAAATGGTATGGTTCCGCTGGCTCATGCACCTCACTCTCCCGACCTGGCTGCGACTTTTTCTTATTTCCACGCATGGAAAGGGGCATGAGAGGACACCGATTTGACAAAATTGAGAAGGTAAAAAAAAAAAAAACCTAGGGAGGAGCTGTCAGCCTTTTCTAAAGATGACTACAGAAAATGTTTCGAACAGTGTAAGCACCCGTGGGATAAATGTATTAATTGTAACGCATAGTATTTTGAAGGGGATAAGGTTGTTTTGTAAAAAAAAAAAAAAAAAAAAAAAAAATAGCTTTTAAAAAATAATTCCGGTTATTTTTGGGTACCCCTCATACGTTGAATTATAGAGCTTGAGTTGATTGGAGTGTTCAGGCTACCATTTCTTCGCAGTTGTGTGTAACTAATCATCATCATTAAGGGTTTTCTGCTATTCAGCAGATCCATTCACGGTGTCAGCCTTCCAAGCCTCCCATCGTTCCACCATTCTCTTTGTCTCTATATATTTTCCATTTATCATGATGTCATCAATCACTTTCTTTCTTCGTTGACCTCTTCCTTTCCCTCCATTAACAATCATTCCTCAGTACATGACCAATCCAGTTCCTTTTTCTGTTCCTTATTCTTTTTGTAAGGGACCTTTGCTCTCCTACTCGTTCCAGCACCTCATCATTCCTAACTTTGTCTTTCCATCTTATTTCCTCCATCCTCCTCCATATCAACATTTCGAAAGTTTCCAACCTCTTTACATCTTCTTTGCGCAGCGTCCATGTTTCCGCCCCCATATAGTCCCACACTCCATACAAAAAAGTAAAAAGAAGAACAGTGGGGCTGGAAATTCAAAACAAGGATGGAACGCTAGCCACGGTGGTTCATTAAATGCAGCAAAGGTGGAAAGAATCTATGACCTGCAACACCGACCAAAGGATTTAGAATTAGAAGAAGAAGAAAGAGTCTGCAAGGAGGAGATGGGAGGCCATATCCAGTTTAACTAAACAGAAACATTATTTAATTTTATTAAATTTCAATGGAGCACAGGCTCCGGTGGCAATTTCCCTAAACACTCATCTTCCTCTTTTCCTGCATCCACCTACATTTGCCCTCTACAAATTTTAAAATTAAATTCTTTCGACTTTTTGGTAAATTATTCATCATTTCCCTTGGTAGCTTATTCCAATCCCTGACACCCTTACCTAAAAAAGAGAATCTCCTCACATCCTTGAGCCTGCAATCCAGTGTCAGCTTGTGGTCATGGACATCTTTTCCCTTCCATACACTACTTTTCATACCTACACCAATATCTTTCCATGCGTTCAAACCACGGCTGAAGTCACGTCGCCCTGCCTGGAAGACTGCTGTCAGTCTAACATCTAACTCCTTCAGCCCTACAGATAGCTGGACAGCGGAACGGGCATCGTCAGCATCACAGGGAATAGTGCAAATTAGCAATCCCTGCTCAACACTACCAGGATTCAACTTACCGCGGTCAATTTACTGTAAATTAAATCGTATTAGATGTGATACGGGAAGACCTGCTTCAACTCTCCACAACTGGGGCTGGGCAGATTCTCCGTACTGTGACTGCGGTGAGGTTTCACAAACTGTGTCGCACATCGTGTAGCATTAATTGCCCATTGCGTGTCTTTACTTGTAGTCTGGAAAATTTAAATTTGGCTGCGCCGGAGGCGGTGGCCTGGTTGGAGCGCCTCAATGTCATGTTGTAGGTGTTATGGCTGGTGATCCAGTCCAGTGGCCTCATTGCCTGCCAGCTGCGGGCCTTGTCCACTCAACTATGTATATAATATATATATATAAGTCTTTTCGATATTTAAAATATAATTGTTGTTGAGTATTATAAATTTTGTGCAGCATCTTGCGCTAAATAACAAAAACAATAAAAAGTAACGTTCAGAACCTAGAAAATGATATAATGTTCGGTTGATCACGTTAAGGTAATAATAAGGTTCATATCAAAATAAAATTTCTAATACTACCCTCAAACTCTATATGAGGTCTTCAGGCTCTATCTTTCTATTGTGATTCATTCTATTGTGAACGGTCTATTATGGCCAAAAGTGCAGATTTGACGAATTCATGACCGGTGCACTGAGCAATGATAACGATAATTTGTCTGTAAACAGAACAGACAGATATCTCCGATCACACTGCATCTAATATAAACACTCCTTTCATAATCTTAAAAGATAGCCATCAAAGATCACATTACATTATAGACGACAACTCCCTTCAGATACCCATAGTATTGTTTTTTAGTTACGTTAGTTTGTTTATTTATTTGTTCAGTTTTCTGGAATATAGTATTGTAGAATACAGTGAAAACATAACCGAAACACTAAATCGATGTTTAACATTCCAATAAATTGTGATATTTACTTAACGGTGTGGTGGGTACCTTGGTGGGCAAACCACGTTACAATTATCTTTCATACCTTTATGATTAATAATTGTGGATTTTTAATTTTAATTTTTATGAAGGAGTGAAAATTTATTAATTTTTCAAGAATTTCGACGTTAGTTGGAATTCAGGAAAATTGTCACAATATGACATTTATTTTCTTATCACTGGCGAGTACAAGTCCGAGCGAATTTACCGTTAACATTAACACAAATTGGCAAAGTCATAAAAGCAACGCTCAGAGTTACAATTAGCCGTCATGAGCAAGCAAACAATTATATATTTACTTTTAAATATATCTCAGAATCAAAATGCAAGAAATAATGACAAATGGAAACAATAAAAAATACAAGTTATGACTACCTCAGACAAGGGTATCATGATACTGTGACTTTACAGTTAAAAAGGAAAATCATGGGCGCCAGAATGAACAATATATCATTCGAAAATAACTAGTTCTGGCAAATTATGCCGCTAGCTCAGGGGTTTTACAATTACAAAGTGAGAACATGGACCTATCCTCTCAACGTCGCTTACGGGTTCTGTTTCACGGAATGCACAATCACATGGCTTGGTCGTAATCAATTACCATTGTAGTTCTGCGTCTGATGTCTGTGATGAGTGTAGCGGACCCACGATATGTAAGATTATCTCACAAGTCAGCTATAGGCATCTCTGGTCTGGCAATGCGCATCATCGCATCACCGGCTGTGTTGCGGTGATACGCTCGCTCCAGCAAGGCAAGCTGCAGTTAGCGAAAGAAGTCAACTTTCCAAGTCAACCTCAGACTGGTGCGATCGAAGTTAGAATGTCCAGCTCCTCGCTCTTCGGTCCACGAGGAAACTTCTCGCTCCGCCCATTTGTAGTCTCGAAGCTCACATACAACCAAAATTCCCAGGATTTTGAGTTATTCGCTCATTTTGATTGGATCTTCAGGTCGGCACCTAATGTCACGTGATATCCTCGACATGTGATTTGGCCAAAGTATCTGACAGAGGTCGGACATATTCGGCTAAGTTCGCCGGGGTGAGAGAACATTCGGGTTTCGGACGGCAGGCTTTTCCCGCCAGGAGAGTGACGTTGTTGACCGCCTATCCCTAGGGAGCAGAGTGTGTGGTCTGGCAAATCCCAAATCCGCGACGTCCTGTCGCCATGGCTCGGAAACACCAAGATTAGCTTCAAGCCTACATAGCTCAATAACTCTTTAATATTCGCTTTGCTACGATACACTGTATAAGTTCACCATTTCATTACAGTCCTCACTTGGAATCTTGCGTACTTTATAAAATTACAATACAAATCTATTCACGTGGTCGCCCAAGATTTATGTAAATTACTCTTATATTATTACATATATAATAAAAAATGCACCTTGTAACGTGGCGACAGCGCGGCTCGTTACAACGGTAAGTTTATAGCGATACGACATTACAAACCTGAGATACAATCCTAACCAAAGTTTCCGCTGAAAATCGGTACTAAAACTTGATTGAATGTTATTTTTTGATTTCTTAAGTATGCCATCTCGAAAGAAATCTAACCTGACGGTATCACATTCAAAATCTATAAAATTTATCCTCCATCTATTAAATTGTAGTCAAACCAATAATATTGTTTCCAGAGGTAAAGAAATTTCTATTATTTTTTTCTTTTGCTTATTTCTTTACGCCTCGTCGACGTCGAGGTCGTTAGAGGCGGGAAAGGATGGGGGAGCAAGGAACTGGAAGGAATTCGGCCATGGCCTTTTGAAGGAACAATACCGGCATTCGCATTTCCCTTCTAACTAAATAAAGAATTCTTTAAATTTTGCAGAGTGAGCCTTTCCGGTCAAATACAAGCCAAATTGTATTTCAGCTATTTCGAGTCAAGCGACAACAACATTTGAAACAATTATACAATATCACGATCGTCTCTGCCGGTGTTTAATTCTAGTAACATTATTTCTAAGCCCCTTCAAATTAAAGAGATTTTCTTCAAACCTTTCAGGGGGAGGACCCTTATGGTGAAATATAGGGCAGCTTGGTATTTTAGCCCTATCAGGTAAACCTGTCATGACCCTTGACCTTGAATACGGGAACTATTTTATACCCGTGACCAGACGCAAAAGACGGTTACGGGCTTCGACTAGTACTAAACAAAATGTACGCATTTTCACTTTGCTAGTTCCAATGAAGGAAATAGCAATGCACGCTTTGTACTGAACAACTGAAGTATGTTAGTGCTTTCCTGGTGCGTCTAGCAGAGCTTCCAACATCTAAATTTGTTTGGCAGTAAATGGAGATTATGAGTTAAATTGCAGCGCCCCTCGCACGTCAGCAGCCCACTGCATGCGATGCCTGTAGCCCGCGCTATTGACATGTGTTGGAGCCGGGCTGTTTTTTCGGCGCGGCTCCCAATTGGAGCGGCGCGCCGTGGGCGTAATCTGCCGCCGCCGCCGCTGATATTTTACAGAAATAATTGTGGCCCACGCGGTGCGGCGCGGCTCAGTACTGGGCCCGCGGCTAACAGCGCGGGGTCATGCGAGCGCGCGCGGCTAGCACAGTGTTGTTTTACGCGCTCGCTGATGCCGCTGTTAAAACACAGCGCGCAAACAACGCGGGCCGTGACCCCGGGGTCGGCGAGTCGATCCCGGGCACGTGTCCGCAGGCCGCTGCAAAAACCGCCAACACACCTCCACATTACCAAACAACTCCCTCTTCATTCTAATACCTAAAGTGATACTGGAAGATTGATTTACTTCAGTGCTTTTTGTGGCACACCACATTGGTGGCTGCTTGAAAAATACCTTTAAAATTTGTCATCCGTCATCATCATTGTCCTGCCCTAAGGCAGGTTTTTACTCTGTAAAATTATCCAGATTCATAGTCCTGTCACGGTCGCCATGTGAAATTATTGTTTTGTTGGCAAATTCAGTCCCGAAGCAATTCAGAACCATGTAAAACTTCTGTTTAATACGTTTACTTAGCTTTAGTTAGCTAACTGACACGCCTAAGGATTGGTATCTAGACTTCGTTTATTTTTAGTTACCACGTTCGCCACGGCTGGATGTCTGGAATTATCTTCATCTGTTCAATATTTAAGTTTCATGCCACAAATATGAGATAGGAAAATCACCATGTTCCAAAATCATATATACCCAGAATGCAAGCCACAGTTATACTAGTACAGTTGTGACAGCACATTATGCCCACCCACCAACCAAAAAGATTATCAAGTCATACATATTCTAATGTTCTCCCAAGTGAGAAGTACAGTTTTAAACAAGTCTGCGCAGCAATTAATAGTATAGTTCACTAAAACAATCACGACGTCACTAAAACACACGGTTCTTCCAACGTCTTATTAGACAGTCTGATAGTCTCTGGTTGTCATTGCGGTGCGAATACGGCTGCTACTGCCTTTTACCGGCACGGGAGCAAGAGATTCGAAACCAAAATTGACCAGACATTGATTCACAACTTCTCAAAATCTTAGCAGACTGCTACCACGCAGAACTCGCATGGCCGCGAGCAAATCGATCGATCGAACTGATTCCCCGATTGTCATCGATACTCGCATACTTGTATACATCCTAACAAATCACCTATTACTAAATGACAAACTATCGCTGAACTACTGTATTGTGACAACTTGGCAGTTCTCCATGCTCTCCTGTCTTTTGCCCTCCTTTTCAGGGCGATATAATTTCCATCTCCTTTGATGTCATTTATCGTCTTGTACCTCCTTCTTCCTCTCACTCTCCTCCCTTCCAAGGCGACTGTTAAACAGCACTCGCTTCTCAACGAGTGTCGCATCCAGTTCTTCTTCCTTTCTTCCGTGACTTGCAATAGTTGATTCCTCTCATCTGCCCGTATCTCTTTTACATTATTTTCTTCTTCCATCCAGCTCAACTTCTCCTTTCTCCTAGTCCTACAAACTACCCCTTCCGTCTCACCTGTTAACAAGCACTTCCGTATCCATTAGTGTCCCATCCAGTTTTTCTTCCTTTCTCTTGTAACTTGTAGTAGTTTCCTCTCCTCATCGACCCTTTCCAGCACTTCCACACTACTCACTTTTTCCGCCCAGTTTATCCTCTCCATTCTCCTCTCCATCTACATCTCAAACCAATCTTCCAGTGTTTCATCGTCTCGTCTCATTATCCACGTCTCCACCCCTTAAAGTGCCATACTCCATACAAAATACTTGCCAAGTCTTTTCCTCGGTACTTTATCTAATTTTCCGGTTGATAATCTCCTATCTGTTGATCACTTCCTTCAGCACAGCGATACGAGTTTTCATTTCTTGGTGCCATCTCAAGTCCTCGGTGATCGTACTTCCAAGATATCTGAAGGTTCTTGCTTGTCTGATTTTATCTTGTACTAACTTAATATTTGGCATATTGTCGAATTAATACCGGGACGATTTACGCTATCCCGACGCTTCTTCCTTAAAGGATTAGGAGATATTCCTTGTTGCCAGCTCTTTTGGAACGCCGGGAGACACCTTTGTAGGCTGTATAGTAACCCTGCTATGTGAGCGGTTGACAAAACTGTGTTAGTGCGTAAGTGAAGGTTGCAAGGGAATAGACCTATTAAGTCGTTCATTTGTTAGTTACGCGGTTTACTGGCAGCCTGCAGTTAGAAATGATGTTCAGCCAACAGCTTAACCTAATAACAAGTTCCCAATAATCAATTGTAGATCAGGATGGGCTTACTTGTAGTGATGAACTGATGAGGAACGGTTTCACGAAGTTGACAGGGTCCAAACTTCTTGATGTGGTCTACAAGTTATCATTTTCTCCCAAGGAGTATGTGAGATATGACGTCTTCAATACTGATAAAAGACATGCTCACTGTATGTATTTCTCAGAATGAAATATCTGTAAGACAACGCTTTACATAATCTCAAGTCTGATACACGTGCGACGTATGTCGTATTGATAGAAAACGTAAATGATGTCGTCACTGAGGATGGTACACATGTCGGCACTGGGGTTAGTGAACAAAAACAAAGCTTGCAGGATATCCTTGGGACTTACTGAATAAAATGCCTCTTCAAATCTACAGAGGCTAAAAAAAATATATTGGGTATTAATTTGTTCGGATAATTAATTCTCGCAGAGCAATAATATGGTAGATTGTTCTAAAGCAGCTGCGGAATCCTGCTGGCTCTAAGGGTTTGGCAGAATCTTAGTAAAAACTTTGTACAGAACGGATAGCAATTGGATGGTAGGTTTTGATGTTATGAATACTTCATTTATTTTTTGTGCAGCGGAATGGTTTTAGCTTTATTTCATTATAAAAGGATTGATGCATTGTGTAGACCAGGGGTGACCAACGCGCTGCCCGGGGGGTCACATGCGGCCCACCTTGAATATTTTTGCGGCCCGCGAGATTCAACACACTTTTAAAAAATATATTTATTTTATAATGGCAAAAGTAGTGATAACAAATGTATTAAAAATTACTTTATTTGTACATTCATATGTGTCAAAATTTATTTCATTTATATTTGCATATTTTTTGTATATCATATTTAGTGTTATATATTTCTTTAAAACGTTCGTTATAGTATCATTATTATTATATTATCTATGTTTACATTTAAGAATAATAGTAAACACAATAATAATAACTCATTATGTTTCAATTTTTCATTCCAAAAAAGTCAATAATCGGTCTAAATCTAATATGGGGATACAGTATATAATTTTATTTGTGGCCCGCGGAGCTATGACTCATTTCCAAAGTATCCCGCAAGATCATTTGGGTTGTCCACCCCTGGTGTAGACATTTATTTTTATTTATTTATCTGTACATTCAGATAGTTTGTTCATTAAAGTCTATAACGAATCGTTAATTTATAACACTGTGATAATAATATTTTCTGATTAGCAAAATGTTTAACAACATAAATTCTATATACTATTTACATGGTACTAATAAATATACTATTACTACTAGACACTGTAAGTTGACACAACCTATTACTAATACCGTTACCCAGTAAAAATTAAGAACTAACAATTTAATTTTCAGCGATAAAGTTTATTATTTATCACTGGAATACTTTCAAGAGTAAGCTTCGGTAAGTTCCAGAAGGCACATTCCGGCATCAGCGTTCCAAGTAGTCGCCTATTTCATATTTGTCCGTTATGGACATCTTGATCCACTCCCTACACGGTTTCAGATATCCTGAGAGGTATGCTGAAGCTGCATCTGGCAGCTTCTCAAGTTCTTCCCAAAGGTGGTTGTCTTTTAGTGTTTCCGATGTCTTTTTTTTTTATCTGCTTAACGTCTCTCTAACGGCGAGGTCTTTAGAGACGGGAAAGGATGGACAGCAAGGAATGGGAAGGAATTCGGCCATTGCCTCTTGAAGGAAGCATCCCGGCATTTGCCTGGAGTGATTTGAGAAACCATGGAAAACCTAAATCTGGATGCCCGGACGGGGATTCGAACCGCCATCCTCCCGAATGCGAGGCCAGAATGCTAACCGTTACACCACCATGCTCGGTTTTCCGGTGTCGTTTTTGTGTGGATAGGTAGAGAAGACTTTGCGCAAGAGATTGACAGTTTCCTAGTTAACTAACTTCAGACTCAACACAGAGATCGTCGCCGCCAATAGCCGTTCCATTATTCTTGCTGTCTGTGGTATACCTGACTTCAGAGGAAAATATATCTGCCACTGTCGATACATTAGAGAGGTCGGGGAATATCAGAGTTGCATCTAAACTGACGTACAGGTTACTACAATTTTGATGAATTATAAAATTTCATGTTTGTCAGTAATTCTGCAATTGCTCTTACCTGCTTCTTACCGAGGACTAACTTCCGCTTCGCTCTCTTTAAACTTGTCTTCTTTTGTAAGCCATCGATAGTCTATATATACATATTTTACGCTCAAAGACCAATAACGTCCATTGAGCGAAAAATACGACCACAACACGTTGTAGTTTCTTCAAAACGGCAACAACACGTTAAGCCACAACGTGTTCTGACCATTTTCAAGTTGTGGTCTTTTTTTTCGCTCAATGAGAGTTTTCGGTCTTGGAGCGTGGTGAGTGAGTCTTTAACAATCTGGTCTCGCATTCCATTCGGTAGGACGCCGGTTTGAATTCCCATTCGGGCATCCAGATTTTGGGTTTTCCATGGTTTCCTCAGATCACTCCAGGCGAATGCCAGGATGCGCCCTTCAAAAAGGCCATGGCCGAATTCCTTTCCGTTCCTGGTCCTCAGTCCTTTCCCGCTTCTAATGATCTCGACGAGGCGTAAAGCCATAAGCAAAAAAAAAGTGAAAGTTTGGCGTAAAAAATATATATATCACTCAACAGATGCATCATTTAATCAAAAAGGTCTATGTCTAGACCAGAATCGAACCGGTGACCGCAGCAAAGCGACGCGAACATCAAACCCTTCGCTCCCACGCAGTGGAGGCCTCAGAACGGACGACGCCGAGCGTATTCACTCTACAAACAACCGAGTTTACGTCACTCGGAGTCGAAAACCGACACGGTGAAACCGAACAAGGTTCGTTAAAGCAACGCGACTTCCACCTCGAGCGCCGAGGAAGCAACGCGTCGAAAAAGAGAGCGGGGAGTGGAGGCAGGAGTGAATAATTGCCAGCGCCTCGGCTCGTTTGATCGAGGCCGACCTGCATAATGTAGCAGCCCAACTACCTGCCGGCTCCAAAATAAATAGTCTACGCAAACCGGAAGCCGACAGCAGTCAAGAGGAGTCTTCGCTAACCGCACAGAATCAAGACACGGGTATTTGTTTTTATGTGGATGAAAATTTTTATGGTGTGATAAAGTGCCAAAGTCATGGGATAGTAAGATTCATGTATCCAAATGGTGGTAGCCCGGCAGAAGGAACCTAAAAATACAGTCTCGTGAATCGTGTGGAAGGTTTTCTTTGTGATTATTGCCTCAGAATATTGTAAGTTACATAATCCTTACCGGAAATTATGGTTTGTGTCGTAAATATATTTGAAATATAGCAGTGGCGGCTGGTGGGTTATCAAACTGGTGGTGCACCACAAAACTTGACACAATCGATAAGACGTGATAAAATATACCTGTTTTTATCAACTTGTTCATTATACTTTTGGATATTGCTTCTATACACAGAATCTAGCTGATTACGAATGTCGACCGTGCCTAACACAGACAAACTCATTACATTTTGTAGGTGTACTTGCGAAGAATCATGTTTTTTTTATTTTTTCACTCAAATGCGTCAAATCCTTGATTCCTGTTTCTGTCCAAATCGATTCTCCGCCAAAAATTATGCAAGGAAAACAAAAGAATGCATTAAGACGCTCACATCCACACAACCATTTCTTTCTATCATACATTTCACTTTTAAAACTTCGTGTAAATGCTTTATTTTTCGATTTGCACTCTTGTTTTAAATTTAAAAAGGGCCGTGGCGGTCCGGCCAATTTTATGTTCACTTTATTTTGAAAAGTTCTGTTATTTTCTTTAATATAATCAATGTTTATGCTCATTTTCACTAACACCATACACAGTATAGAATAAAAGTTCTCGAAAAAAATCGAAACAAAAACTAAAAACAATTATTTACGGTAATATAAATAAACAATTATTAGCGCGTCACACATACAGTGAAACTATACTGATAGTCTAATAACGAGATGTCAATCATGGCTGCCGTCGCCTCGCGCGCCCAGCCAGCCAATTCGTCAAACATCGGGTGCTCTCGGCAATCCTCGGTTTGCTCGTGCGGCGCTCGACAACTGACTCATTACTCCATACGTTTCTATGAACTATCTTTTGTTTCACGCGTCAGGCGTATTAACTCGTACACCTACAAGTTGTATTAGCAGTCCTCGTGCACTCGCCGAAGCGCACGAGAATTTGTCTTTACAGGAAAATAAGTCTTAATAGTTTAGTAAAGCGCTCAAACTGTTTCACCATAATTGGAGATTTAATTTTTTATACGTTTTTGTTTTTGTATGTTTAAAAATAAATATTAAAATGGTAATATAAAAATAAAGATGAAGTAGGTACTTAATATTTTGTCATTTTTAAATCTTTTGGATTGGTGGTTCAGCGCACGAGCGCACTTAAGGTACAGCCGCCACTGAAATATAGTGAGGTCACAGAGTATGTATTTTTAACTTGGATAATTTAATTTTATCAATAACTGTCACGCCAAAGTAACTGACTTGTTGATTTATTTCCCGAACGCGTTTCACTTCATTCTCTGAAGCATCTTCAGTGATTCTGTCTGTTGGGTGCTTATGCATGTAGTTCAATTTGTCCTATGTTACAATTTACACATGAATATTATGGTGTATACAGATATAAGCTTACTTACATCTTTCATTTCTCACATTTGTTTGTAATTGTACAGTATTTCAGCATCAGTTGTGTCTGTAGTAGCAGTTTGTATCACAGGCGTTTGCTGCATTTTTATTAATAATTTCGTAGCACTTTCACTGCACTTAACTACACGTATAAACACCCAACGGACAGAACCGCTGAAGATGCTTCAGAGAATTAAGTGAAACGCGTTCGGGAAATAAATCAACAAATTCAATAGCATTGGCGTGACAATTATTCATAAAAATTGATCGTATCGCAATTGAGGAAATGGTCCACAATATCCAGGTGTTTTATAATTTATTTTAAAGGTCAAAGACGCCCATCAAGGCAGTTTGGAGCATCTTTGAAAAAACAGAAGAAGGTTTGATCAAAGTATGAACGAACAATGCGTTAAATGAAAGAGGAAGTTTCGAAGAAGAAACTCTCAATAAAGTTGTATTTTGAAAAGTGTGTAAACGTTAAATTTTATGTATACATGCCGAGGGAGTAATGGGAGAGAATTAACGTATGGTTTGTAAGACATTGTGTGATAATAGGAAGGAATGTATCATGAAAATAACCGAAGATAAGGATTAATCTTGTTAAAATGAATTACAGCAATAAATCGTATGCTTAATAGTTTAAGGAAACTGAAAGAATTATTCCAGAAAGTAAATAAATGAATGAAAATAGCAATGACATTAAAGATTTTTCAGATGTTAATCTGTTGGATTGAACCAGATAATTCATGCGAGCAAGATGCACTTCGAATATAGGTAAATATGAGGTAAGTGTATAGAAGGAAGAAAGTAAAATAAACAAGATACGTTAGGCTGCGTATGGACATACTGTCACGTACAATACTTCTAAAGGGAATAGAGAAAAATAAGTGCGACGCACGAGTAGCAACGCCTCACAACATGAATTAACAGACTTTGAAATGGTAACAGCATATATGTAAAACCATAACAATGTTCTATTTGAGGTGAATCCAGCGCCATCGAGACAAGTCCCGAGCGAGCTTCTTAAGGTCCTCAACGCCACTGCAAGGAACATAAAGCAGTGAAAGAATATCGGCCTGGGAGAAGGGACTGCAACACAACATCGACTGGATCAAGCCGAAAGAGTATCTACCACCTGGGTCTGAACAACCATCGCACATATGGAAGTCACTGAACAGACGCTCTCGCTTTATGCTGTTGTGTGTTCTGTACCTCATTTTAACCCCTACAAATAATATGAATGGAAAGCTACGTGGGCTGGCTCGGAACCCCCTCTCACTTTTTTTCCCCCACGCAGTCCAGCGTAGTGTTCCAGCCAACCCCTTCCCCCCCCCCTTTTTTACACCGAGTCACGTAGTTTATGGACACTCCCTTACAGGTTGGTGGAATCTCCGTTTTGCGCTATTGCCGGCCGGTTTACTGCTGTAAGATCGGGTGCTACGGTTGGCGGACGGGAGTGAAAATTGTTCAGTCAGCCAAATTATTACCACTGAGTTCCCTGCAGGGTGTCACAATTTGCAAAAGATTATCTACTGATTTTAAAACATCGCTGTTTGTTTGGAGCCAGAACTACGAAACATACGATAAATTAATTCATAAATGACACCAATGCAACTGTATTATGTAGGTTTATTGCCGCACGCGTTTCGCCTCTCCTCGAGGCTATTTTAAAATTTACATTTGATTTACAAACTTATTTTACATAACGCTAAATTGATACATTTTCTTATTATTTACACTTACTATTTACATTAGTGGATTTCAGGATAGTAACCACACATCTTTGCTTTCTCTCCAAAGCATGATTCCATTACAGCCATTTGTCTTGTGTACACGATATAAACATTGCGTCTTCTACAATTCGCTTGTTTTCGGTGGCCATCTTATTTTCTTACTGTCAAAGGTGGTGATGCGCTGACGGCGCCAGATTTGAAATTGCGTGGGAGATTTTATATCTAATTTTATGTAAGTGTGTGAGTGCATGTATTTGTTAGGTTTATTTCTTTACTGTAGGGTTATTGTATGTTTACCAGTTTGAACAGTGTTTGGTTTGTTAAGTTTATGTGGTCATTCAGTACCTGCTTGCCATTTTTTATTGCTTTTTGTATGTGGTAGTTTTCTTGTAGAGTGAGGGTATTGTGTCTGTAATTGTTGATTGTGAGTATTTGCATGTCTTCTTGACAAGAAGACAGTTTAAACCAGATACAAAGAACACATGAGGGCACTAAAGTACAGCAACCACTCCACATTCGCCGAACTTTTAATAGAAAACGATCACTTACCAACAGACATTAACAAAGACATGCAAATACTCACAATCAACAATTACAGACACAATACCCTCACTCTACAAGAAAACTACCACATACAAAAAGCAATAAAAATGGCAAGCAGGTACTGAATGACCACATAAACTTAACAAACCAAACACTGTTCAAACTGGTAAACATACAATAACCCTACAGTAAAGAAATAAACCTAACAAATACATGCACTCACACACTTACATAAAATTAGATATAAAATCTCCCACGCAATTTCAAATCTGGCGCCGTCAGCACATCACCACCTTTGACAGTAAGAAAATAAGATGGCCACCGAAAACAAGCGAATTGTAGAAGACGCAATGTTTATATCGTGTACACAAGACAAATGGCTGTAATGGAATCATGCTTTGGAGAGAAAGCAAAGATGTGTGGTTACTATCCTGAAATCCACTAATGTAAATAGTAAGTGTAAATAATAAGAAAATGTATCAATTTAGCGTTATGTCAAATAAGTTTGTAAATCAAATGTAAATTTTAAAATAGATTCGTCGCTGATGATGCCTCGAGGAGAGGCGAAACGCGTACGGCAATAAACCTACATAATACAGTTGCATTGGTGTCATTTTATGAATTAATTTACTGAGCAACTGCGGAAAAATAGCCTACAACATTGCATACGATAAATTGCCTGACTTATTTCCGTAAAACTAACGAATTGAAAAATGCTAGCTAGGGCCCTGGTTAAATTATTGCCTGAAATAAATAAGTGTGGATTAAAATTAAACTAATCATAACCCCGATAACTGTTGAGGTCTAATACTTAATTTTGGCCAAATCACCTCTCTCACGGGGAGCTCAAGAAATCTGTTGTTATTTCATCTTCTCCCCTTCCCTCCTCTCTCCTGCGAGTTTCATTAATTTACCACTACAATTACGTTAGCCGCTTCTAAGTGGTGCGTGAGAATAAATTAGTTTAATTTTTGTTGCGCTGCGTCATCACAAATGAAGGTCCAACAATCCATCTGATATTCAATTTCCAGCCGAACGTATCTGCATTATGAATGTTCTCTGCTAAATTAAGCATTCTTATTCTTTCAACCGCTTCGAATAATTAACCAGGGATGCAAAACGAATACTGTAATTTGTAAATCGTATGCACCCAAGGCGGTTCTAATACGCATCTTCAATACTTTTACTTCCTCTTCACTGTTCCGTCATATTTCTAACCATCTCTTCGCGGGTCTACAAATATCCCTTCTTCGTGTAGGATGGAATTGCAGAAATCTGTCATTACAAATCCTTAGAACGTAGTTCTTACAGTTTTCACTATTTTCGGAAATTCTATTAGTCAGAGAGGAAATATTGGGTTGTTTCCTTATTTCTTCATTCCTTCTTCTATCACTCACGGAATATCATTTTACTAACCGTAGGATCACTTGAAATTTATTTATCCACTTTTACTGCTATATATAAGAGTCGGTACTGCCATTGCTTTATAAAATTTGAATTGACTCTTCTCTCAGGCTCGTGAAACGTATGAGAAACTTATTTCAATTTAACATAAGTGCTATGGAAGTTGTTTCAGTGAATATTATTACTTAAATCAATCACGTTTCTGCAAGAACAGCGAATTTTTCACTTCCACATGTATGTGAAAATACCTCTCAATTTGTTTGGCTTATCCGAGCTAACCGCTGTCATGTGTTGAAAGAGTAGAGTTTGGACCTGTTTCCTCTAAATAACACGCCGTCTCGCAAGATCAGCGTAGCTTACATATGGCTACCACTTCAGCATAAGCTCACATTTAGGCGAACCTGCCAGGAAAGCTTACACATCCTTGCCCCAATCCTGCTATAATGATATCGATGTTACCGAGGCTCATAGTTCTCTCCGGACGGTGATGGAAACACACGGCGTGTTCCCGCCCTAGATGTGTGTCCTCTACGTCACTGGAGCTGATCCTGCGGCAGGATATGCGCGGGCTCTAGGCAGGACCCTGGGGGCCGATCTGTCAGTGTCACCCGCCCCACACGTCTGTCCGCAAGTAGATAACGCTGCGCCGCCAACTGCTGCAACGGCTACATCATCATCCCTTCACGGGGCGCACGTAGGCAGCGGAATGAGTGCCACATTAAAAGTAATGCTACCACTTGACCCGAAGAATACGGAGCCCGATCTGTTTCGATAGTAGGTTGTTGTCGTTGTTTTCGTACTCGTCGTTGTTTTCGTACTCATCGTCGTTGTTTTTGTTGTCATCGTCATTGTTATTGTCATTATTATATTGGTTGTCGTCATCGTCGTTGCCATCGTTGTTATTGTCGTCGTCGTCGTCGTTGTAATTGTTATTGTTACTGTCGTCGTTGTTATTGTCATTGTCGTCGTTGTTTTCGTACTCGTCGTCGTTGTTTTTGTTGTCATCGTCGTTGTTATTGTCATTATTATATTGGTTGTCGTCATCGTCGTTGCCATCGTTGTTGTTGTTGTCGTCGTCGTCGTCGTTGTAATTGTCATTGTTAATGTCGTCGTTGTTATTGTCATTGTCGTCGTTGTTTTCGTAGTTTTTGTTGCTGTCGTCGTTCTCGTAGTCGTCGTTCTCGTAGTCGTCGTTGTCCTCGTCGTTGTTGTTGTTGTCGTCATCTTCATCATCGTTGTTATCGTTGTTGTTGTCGTCGTCGTCGTCATCGTTGGGGTTGTTTTAGGGCTTTAGGTTGCGTCGACAACGTGGTCATTAGCGCCCTAACAAATATAAAAACTAGTACTGCAGCGTAGCTATAAACCAGAGCTAAATTTCTGACTGTAGGGCTACCTAAAGAAACTTCGTCACAGGTGTACCTCCGAAGAGTGTTGTGAAAATCTGTCTTTCTGTATCTGATTGTGAATTAATATCTCAGAAACGCAAAAAATTTAAGTATCAACTACGATATGATATTTCGATAGATCGAAGTAATGTGTGTGTGTGTATGATTAATCGCAGACAGTAGTTTATCGAGGGAAGACGTCCAATGTGCGTGTGTATATCGTCAAATAATAAAATGCTGATTCAAGTTTACACGGTCCGTAGTCGCGATACAAATTCGGGCTTCCACTCTGGTCTTAAAAAGAAAATGGTCGTCGAGTTGTCAGAAGAATAATATTCAGTGTGTTGCAGCAGACAGTAATGTTTGTAACAGATTGACTATGAGTAATAAAATCATTTGTTCCGTTACCTCTCACTTGAATAGAATCTGCACTCGTTAGGAACATTCTTTTACTTAGTCCAGGAAATAAGTAAATTAATTTATGTCGGTTGATGGTTAGGTGGCATTCTGTTGTTTGGTGATAAACTTTAATTAAATCAATTTTAGGCATCTAACCGTGACGTCCATGTCACTTACTGTGTAACACAAGTCCCGATAGTCTGTTCCACAGAGCAATCCAATAAATAGTGAATAGCATTCTGTGCCTGGAAAAAAAAAGTGGCGAATGATTTACTACATGGGATCAGTAGTTTCACAACTAATCAAGACGTCATTGCAATTATACGCCAACAATCTCCGTTCTTTCGACTGTTAAGAGGTCAGCCATACAGAAAGTATTATACAGGTCTATACCAAAAGTAGTAGGACTGATTTTTAAAAATATATATATTGAAGATATCTTTACAATTCCTTAATCCTCTTCGAAATAGCACCCTTAGGCAGCTACACACCAAAAATTACGCTGCTGCCATTGGCCGTACGCCTTCTGGAAGTCAGTTTCGGGGACGCTGTTGAGAGTCCTCGTCGATGCTGCTTCAACGTCCTGGATTGAGTCAAACTGCTGTCCCTTCAGCTGCCTTTTCATCCGTGGGAATAAAAAAAAAGTCAGTTGGAGCCAGATTGGGACTGTAGGTGGGGTGCAGCAACGTGGCAACGCTGAATCGGGCCAACAGTTGCCTTCTTCATCCTCCCGTCCAATGAAGGCTCGCATGAGCAAATCAAAGATCAAGACAATGCTGATCGTGTTTTTTGACCGTAGCTAAGTGATTCATAAGGAGTTCGTTTCCCCTGGGGAAACTGTCAATTTGAACTTTTACGTGCAAGTGTCAGCCCGCCTGTGAGACCGAGTGAATCGCGTCCGACCAGTCATCTCCGCCAACTGGACTCTGCATCACGACAATGCGCCGTGCCAAGGCGCGTCGTCATGAGCCAATTGTTAGCCCGAATTGACATTGCCACGTTGCTGCACCATGCCTACAGTCCTGATTTGGCTCCATCTGACTTTTCTTACTCACATAGATGAAAAAGCAGCTGAAGGAACAGCGGTTTGACTCAATCCAGCACGTTGAAGCAGCATCGACGAAGGCTCTCAACAGCGTCCCCGAAACCGACTTCCAGAAGGGGTACGGCCAATGGCAGCAGCGTAATTCGAAGTGTATAGCTGCCTAAGGGTGATATTTCGAAGAGGATTAAGGAATTGTAAAGATATCTTCAATAATTTTTTTTTAAATCAGTCCTACTACTTTTGGTATATACCATGTATGGTAAAAAGTAAAACATCTTGCTGCAAAGAGACTACTAAGTTGTAAAATGAACGTGGTGGCTTCGTATTCCGGAGGATGTAGGATCGAATCCGCATCCGGCCATCCTGATTTCGGTTTCCCAAGATTCCAATAAAATTACTGCTGGTGAATGCCGGGATGGTTCCTTAAAAAAGTTCATGACCGAATTCCTTCCCGTTCATTGCCCCCGTCCTTTTCCACCTCTAAAGACGTCTACGAGATGCAAAACCATTAACAAATGTAAAGCCTCCAAATCAACACAATGTCTGTCTAGCTGCAAATGGGGTAACCAGAATATAAACAATTTAAATCAACAAAATGTTTTGAATTCAGGACTGACCGTATAATTCCCATTTTCGAGTAAGAATGTTTGGAAGGCTAAATATGTTTTTGCCATTAAAATTTGACTAGCACTCAGTTTTTTTTTTATTTATTGCTTTACTCCTCGTCGACGTCAAGGTCATTACAGGTGGCAAGGGACTGAGGACAAGGAACGGAAAGGAATTTGGCCATGGCCTTTTGAAGGAAGCATCCCGGCATTCGCCTAGAGTGATTTGGGGAAACCATGGAAAACCCAAATCTGGATGCCCGGACGGGGATTCGAACCCGCGTCCTGCCGAATGCGAGGCCACAGCGTAGCACTCAGTATTATCTCGTCCTTTTTTCCTGTTTTTACTTTTCTATACAAATTTTTTTTAAATGAAAGATACTTTCTTGCACTCACTTCTGAACGCATACATAGCCACCTTCCTGATTTGAAACGGATACAAAAGGGAGTATTTATCGCTTTCCCTGTGACATCCTTCCGGTTGTTTCTTTTCATCTCTTAGCGTTACTTTTTGTTTACGAACGAAACATTTCAACTGAGCTTCTAAGTTTCACGAAGACACTCTGTAACGTCTGCTGATATCTGATACACCGAGCGTCAGTCCACCTGAGAAGATGCTTAAACCGTTTGCTTCCTTTCCGACCGTTCGCACTGGAGATGCCACTCGCCAGGAGGTTCTCAGTCATAAGTATGTGTGAAAGGCACCAGCAATATTCAGGAAGCCACAGCGATAAGACGCGTCCGACGGAGCAGGTAGAACGGTGACCCCTGCAGCCACTGTAAGGATACGACAACAGTCAGCAAAGAATGTAGAGTATTTTGTTCTAGTATTGAGAGATATAAATATTCGGGGTCGTATTATTAGGCTATTACTCTGAATGAATAACCAGCGAGGGTTGTAGGTTTAGGACAAGGTATATCTCTAAATGTACTTTTATTTGCTGAAGACCTATTGGTAATAGTGAATACTGAAAATGCATTACAGCCCTTCACAAATTGCAAATATGTTCGGAACACTGCAACCTGAAGATGTATATGAACAAAACAAAAATAATTTCTATCTGTGGCAAAGATCCCGTTAGGGCAAAAATAGTTGAAGATGTCGATTGGTTGAGCAAGTTTCGAAGTACGAGGTGTGTTAATTTTTTTTATAATATTTTATTTATTCGTCTATATCGATGGTATCCACTTCAAAACAGTCCCCATTAGATATTATACAATTATCCCAGCGCTTCTTCGAATACCCAAATCACTTCTGGAACTGCATTTCTAATCTCATCTATGCTTGTAAAACGAAGACCCTTCAAGGTTCTCTTATTTTTTGTAACAGAAAAAAGTTACACGGGGCCATGTCAGGCGAATATGGAGGTTGGGGCATCATTACAGTGTTGTTTTTTGCTAAAAATTCACGAACAAGCAGCGATGTGCTAGCAGTGTTTTATCGTGATGGAAAAGCCATGAATTGTTTTTCCACAAATCCGGGCGTATTCTTCGGGCTGCTTCACTCAAAGGGCGTTGAACTTGAAGGTAGAATTCCTTATTGCTCGTTTGACCTTGTGGAACGAATTTTATACAAATGCAAAATCGCTGACCGTATCAAAACACGTGTTATCATTTTAACAACTGACCACAGACTAAAGATCAATATAGCTCAAACTGTACAGAAACTTTTTGAGACATATTTGCCAACACAACAACGAATAAATCGTGCCAATCGGAATAATATAACCCACGAAATTTCAAAATTCCCATTGCTTTTGAATTCATCTCGTATAACGTTCTTGGTCGTGACATCAAATACAGTGTAAGAAAATATGTTGATAATAAAGTGAACAAGTGTCAGATGATGTGTGAAACGATAGCTGAAATTTTAGGAAGTGGGATACGCAGACACACGAACGTAAAATTTTATAAAGTGACGGCAGTGCCTATTCTTCTCTATGGAAGTGAGTGTTGGGTAATGAAGAGAAGAGACAAAAGCCGCATGCAAGCAGCGGAGATGAATTTCCTAAGATCTCTAAAGGGGTTCATAAGGGTAGATCTAATAAGAAACGAGACAATAAGATAGGATTTGAAAATATATATAGTACTAGTTTTAACGCTCGTCAGAAACTACGGATACTGCCTATGGTTGTAGTAAGAACATATTCTGGAAAAGCTTGTACTAATATTAGTAAATAGTAAAACATTTGACATTACTTTTTACGAATTTATGTTTATACTATAATACGTTTCAGTGCCAATGTTACAAAGTTGTTTCGTTAATTTCTCAAGAATTCGTCTGAAGGTCAGTAGATCTAAAACTAAAAGACTTACAAACGCGTAAAGTTCCACCGAATCATTGACTTTTTCCTTTTTAACAAAAAAGTTTTCTGTTTGTTCTTCGTCTTAGAAATGGTAAAACATTTCTCATTAGTTGCAACGAAGTTATCGGCACACTTCTAATAAGTTTCGAAACCAATTTCCCAATATTTTTCTTTATTTACTCAATAATTCTTCTCAAGTTCAGTAAATTTGCGTAATTTTCCATCCAATCATTCCCGTGTCAGTAATAAACAACAATTTTTCAATCTTTTTTTTAATAAAAATAAAAGTTACATGTTCATTTTTGTTACGAGAAACTGTAATTACATTTGACGTTACTTACTACGTAGCTAATTGCATACCTTCAATAAGTTTCGATTCCAAGATTTTTCGTAATTTTCGCAATAATTCGTCACGGGGTAAGTAGATTTCAAAAAGAAAGACTTGAAAACATGTAAAATTCCACAAAATCAATACTTTATCATTTTTTCCTTTTTTATCAAAAATAAAAGTTTTTGGTTTGTTTTTTGTCTCATTACTTGCAACGAAGTTATGCGCATATTTCTAAAAAGTTTCAATACGTTTTTCCCAAGATTTTCGTTATTTGCAAAAAGAATTCTTCTCAAGATCAATAGATTTCAATACGAAAAATTTCAACCAGTCATTTTCGTGTCAGCAACATATCACAATTTTTCCTTTTTTTCAACAAAAATGAAAGTTTTTGGTTCATTATTCGTATTAGAAATAGTAAAACATTTCACATTACTTTCAATAAAATTATCTGCATGCTTCTAATAAGTTTCGATACTTAAGACCCAATATTTTTCGTTATTTTCTTAATATATAGTCCCAAGATCAGTAATTTTCAAAATGAAAGATTTGCAAACACCCAGTCATTCCCGTGTCAGTAATAAATCACATTTTTCCTTTTTTTTTAATCAAAATTAAAGCTTTCGGGTCTTGCTTCCTCTTAGATGTTGTCTGCACACTATATAGTAAGCTTCGATAGCTTTTTCGTTATTTTTTTAAGAATGCGTTTAAGGTCAGTATACCTGAATCCGAAACGTTTGCACACACGTAAAAGTCCACCCAGTCATCCCCCGTGACCTACGGCGAGGCTATTCCTCGTTAAAAAAAAAGCTCGACCCAGCGTTTCGCGCCGACCTGGCTCGGGAGAGGTAATAATTAAGGCGGAACCGGAGAACATTTTTTCGTGGCTCTCTTTCTGCTTCCGATCGCGCGGGTTGTTCCAGACGGGGTGTTTATTTTTCGGCTGCGCGCTCGTTCCCACGTTCGTTACGAGCAGGTTGCGAGCACTGGAAGCCCACCTCAGACGCTCCGGCCTGCTGAAATATATATTCCCGACCCCGGCGCCGTGCGGTGCTCCCTTCCCTACCCCTGTTCCGTTCCTTCGTTAGGCCCCCAATTCCCAACTCCGGGGCAAGTATTCGGGCTGCCTCTCTCGTTACACCCGGCCCGGCTGCCTGCCTCGGCGCCAAACACCCCCCCCCCCCGCTCCCACTCACCCCCACGCGGAGCTGCCTCGCTCCGGCGTCTGTCCCCCCCCACCCCACGGTCGATAAGGCTTAGCGCCGGGTCCTCCCTCTCCAGGCAGCGGCGTCGGTGGCGTCGCTTCCACCCCTCTGAGTGAAGCGAGGGAAGGAAACGCGGGCGAGCGAGGAAGACGGGGGTAGGAAATAAAGCGCGGGGTGAGTGAGGAGAGGCGGCAGGCAGGCACGCTACAGCCTACGGCGACAAAAAAAATTATATTGTACCGAAGTAGTGGGCCAGGTATACGCCGCCGCGCCACTCCCTTAATTAAAAATAATTATCAAAGTCCCGCGTGCACAGTGCCGCGGCGGCAGTGACTGTACCCACCGGCGGAGCGTCCGCGCTACCCCCTCCCGAGCGCCGTCTGATGGATGTCGATGACCTGGGTTCGAGCCCAGTAATCAATTTCGGAGCTGTACGGGGTGGAATGGTGAACGCTGCCGTCGTTATGCCCGGAGGGGATGGATCCACATTTGCATTCCGCCGGCGGCACAAACCCCCCTACAGTAGTGCTGACGGCCAGCCATCAGTCAGCAAGTAGGAGGAGGGTCTGCACAGGCGGCAGACCTCCGCGACTCACACCTGCTACTGTGTCTACATATCGCAGCACTCCGTATTACAAAAATTCCATACTTCACCCAGCCTGATGTTTTGCAATCGCTCAAATCCCTAACTAGCTGGTTCAAACTCCCGTCCGGTCATCCAGATTTGGGTTTTCCATTGTTTCCCCAAATCACTTCAGGCGAATGCCGGGATGCTTCCTTCAAAAGTCCATGGCCCAATTCCTTCCCTTTCCTTGTCCCAAAACCCATCCTGCCTCTAATGACCTCGACGTCTACGAGGCGTAAAGCCATAAGTAAAAAAAAAAAAAAAAAAAAAACAAGTAGCTGTCCAAAATTTGGTCTTCAATATGGTCCCACAGTTAGTCCAGGTGGATACCAGTGACAGTTCCTTGACACAGCTGTGCCCGAATTCCTTCCCCACTCATTTCCCCCAATCATCCACCTCTAAAGACCTCGACTTTGGCTTGACTTCGATAAGTTACGAAAACCTGAACAAATAAAATAAAAAAATAATACCAGGGACACAGTCATGAAAATCATTATTTTCCACGAAAATACGGATCAAGCAAGAATCTTTTACATCCAATAAGACTGTAACTTATATAAAATTACACACCTTTCGCAGGTATCATTTTAAAAAACTACTCTTACTTTAGGCGGCCGCGTAGCTCAGGCTGTAGAGCGTCTGATAACGGTCCAGACGATAGGGGTTCGATCCCCGACGAAGCCGAGGGCTTTTCCTTGGTGATGAACTCAGCCTGCCATCAAATGAGTACTGTGGAACAAATTCCGAAGAAAAAGGGCTGGACCGTGTCGCCGACCACGGCACGTCCACCCTAGAGCCTACGGTCAGGAAGTAGGAGTGCGGAGCCCTACCTCCGCTAATCCTACGGGAATACGGCTGGAAAGGTGTGAAAACCCACTGCCTTTACCCTTTACTCTTACTTTTTCCGGGTTTCACTTGCGTGTTTCTTGCTGGTGATGCCAATGTTTCGACGCATATGTGTATGTAACTTACATGTAATTAGATGAACAAAGCCATTTGCAATGAATTACTGATTCTTATTATTTTTCCTGTTACAGATTAATATTTTTTTCTTCAAAAATCCGTCCACTAAACGGAAGCATACATAGTCACCTCACGATTCTCATAATTATCAGTTGAATATTCCTCTTCTGCGAATTTTGCGAGTAGAACGTCTTCTATTTCAGTCGGTCTCTCCAAAATTCTTCCTCCACTTATTGTCTCCAGTCACCTGCTTTCGCCTCTAAATCCTTATTTTCCTTGTCCATTCATCTTTTTCTTTGTCTTCCAGTAGGTCTCCTTCCCTTCCCCCTGTTCAAGAGAACTATTTCGGCATTTTAAACTCCTCCATTATTTTTGTATACTTTAAAAATCACGCAAAAAATATTTTCCCGAGTTTTGCAGTAACCCTCGTGTACGAGCTGTTTTCAAATCTCTAATCTTACTTTCTATTTTACTAACTGGCTGTGATTCATATTTTGTTTTTTGAGTATGCTGCGATGGAGAGACTATCACGGGGTAGAAAGAGATGGAAGATTATATAAAGTCAGTCGACTGTCTGTTGAGGAGAAATTCAACGACCACAACCAGTCTACAGAGAAATGTACGGAAGGTATAAAGAACTTAAGCTCGTACAGAAAAAGTCCGTCACTTTTTTAGCTCAGTATTGCAGAGATATTTTATGGTGTAAACAATAGATCTCGTCGCAACAGGTAGGTTTAGAGCTGGTTTTTACAGTACTGGCAATGTAGCTAGTTGCTTTTTGTGCTATGTTTTCACAGATACTATTCTTGAGCCGCGCAAAAACTTATTTCCTCTAACTTCAAGTACATCTCAGATAATTATCACTTTTCTATTCCAGCATCGAATTGTCGTATGAACCGAGGACTGGGAGCGACTAAGCAAGTTGGAGGATGTATGTTCACTATCCACATGCGTATGCTTCAAGTGTAATTCATAGTAATTAGTCTTATTTGATGTTCTTATAATCCATTTAAACAACGGTTGGTAGTTGAATGTGTTGGAAATTGAAATCGTGTCTATATCAAGCAGATACTCGTACAATCATTTTTCACAATAGAAATCTTTCTTTTCGTATGGCTTACTCCTGGTCGACATCAAAGTCCTCAAAAGCGGGAAGGAACAGGAAGGAATTCGACCATGTCCTTTTGGAGTAGCAATACCTTGGAACTCCGGAACGTCAGTGGCCACACGGAATTTGAACCCCTGTCCTCCCGAATGCCGTGACATAACGTTACCGCATGGAAATCAGATCTAATTAAATAACTGTTGGTTGTACGGATCTGCCGAAATGAGTCGTAAATATTTTCAGTCAAGGATTTTCACGCGGCACAAACCACCACGTGACAATTGTCACAAATTTCATTTTGAAATAAAGCATAGTGTTGCTTGTAATATGGTAGTCAACACCCTAATAACTTTGTTTGATAATAAGCGTAACATCAATCTATCTGTTTCTTGATATTCGCCAACTACTGAATAGTCGCTAAGCAGCTGTGTATTATTAAAACAATAAAACTGCACTCACTTATCAGAATTTGATCGCTTAAAACAAAACACAAAACTAGCAAAAATATCACTAAAATATTTGCTTTAATAGAACAATGGTTAACCTGTATACTATTATAAGGCCATAAGTAACTCCGTCTGTTTTCAGTAACCAAGCAAGAAATACCGAACCAATTTTGTTGAGATTTTCATTGTTTAAAAACTTGAGCCCTTGCTTAAAATCTGCGGTAAATCTTATGTGTCTACATGGCCGTGGGATGGAGCAAGAAATGATAATTCGTTCGCACCGACAACAGATCACGCTGCATACAAGATGAACACTATTTTACGAGGTACCCACCAAAGATCACACTAAAAACAGATAAACACTCCACCCTTTATTTGTGCCTCCGTAATTTTTCTTATTTATTTCTTCAGTTTTTCTGAAACATAGCACGTTAGAATACACGTAAAATGTCAATCAAACCATTACATCAATGACTAATATTTCAGTATGCGTAACATAATCGTAGGATTTATTTTACGGTAAAAGTTACAAAGATACTACATTACAAACGCTATGCTTTGTTACTAGACGAAACACGAATGGAAAAGGAATTACTATGCACACTAACGTCCGCGCAGGCAAATCATAGGGAAGAATCTAGTTAATTTATGTATACCAATCGTGGTGAGTGAGAAGTAACGTTGGGGCCTGCCATTCGAGAGGATGCTGGTTCAAATCCCCTTCCGGCTATCCAGATTTCTGTTTTTCGCGGTTTTTTTTCAGAAATCAAAAAGGCCTTGACTGAACTCCTTTCCCTTTCCTTACCCCATTCTCTCTCGGCTCAAACGACCTCAACGTCGACGGGCCGTAAAATCATAAACCAAAAAACTTCCATTTATACAGAGCATCTTCCGTGTCAGTGATATATTTTTTCACGATTTGGCGCTAGAAAGCAGGTTTCACCCCTCTTTTTTTATGACTTCTGTTACGTGAACAGACATTTTAATAAACAGCGCGTTTAGATAGATATACTAGTCGTACTGTTGATAGACCTTGTGTGTCAAACGAATGAGATTTGCACTTTAAAGCTGCTTATGTGTCATTAGCGCAGGTCATGACTCCTTCACGTTTCCTTTCTGTCGCCCTTGCCACCTGCAGCCTCCTTGAAGACTGGAAGCCAGCCACGAAAATCACATTTTCCGCTGGCGGGCCAATTATTTTTTCGAGTGCTTCCTTTTGGTCTCTCTTATTGAGAGGCTGCGGATTACAGAGAAGGACGCCCTCGTCTCGAGATCGTAATGCCTCTCTCGCAGTCCGCCAAAAGAGCCGCTAAGCTACTCGCTCTTAATTCGCTGTCTTTGCTGCGACGCATCTGTTCCGTTCTTTTGTGCGGCCGACTCCGCCCCCGCCTCAGGCCCGGGGACTGTTTTCGAATATTCGAGTCGAGAAATTAATCTCAAAGGTCTTGGAACTGGCGGTGAGTTCTTAGCATTGGCGACCGGGAGCAAGGACAGGCATCACAACCTCTTAGCAGCCGATAAAGTCGTAAAAATTGAACACTCTCAATTATTTTTAGACTCTGGCACTCTCACCAATTGAGATGGTATAAGAACTGCGCAATTTAGGCAACGACAAATCCATGCTCATAACGTGACTGTGTCTTGAAGAAAGTCTGTACAGTTAGGTTATTTTCTGGGGTGGGTGGAGAGGGGTGGGAGGAATGTGTTTTGTGCACTGTTAATGACCAAAAAAAGGTATCAACATGTTTAGGAATTAAACTCCGTCTATTAACAATTGTTTTATTATTGTTTCTTTCACCAGACGCGTTTCTCCATTTCTGATTGTGGCGTCGTCATTGATGGCTATAAATATATACATATTGTTGTAATTATATCTGTATACATGATTAACTATTATATACTATGTATACATATACAGGGTGATTCACGAAGATATGCAAATATTTTAATATATTATTCTACGAGTAAAACTAAAGAAAAACGTTCATATAAACATAAGTCCGCAAATGTTTAGTTACGGAGTTACGGCTGATTAAAGATTTTGCCTGAAATTTAGCAACCTCGCTAATATGAATCCATCGCAAAACTGTACGTGGTTCCAGTAAAGCATGATTTCCATTTATTTTGTTGTTATTGATCTGTTAAATGTAATAAAACAAGTCCCAGGCGTGTATCTGCAGTAGTTTTCCAGAAATTCCAGAGAAGCAAAGAAATAATTTGGGAAAATTTGACATTTATTAACTACTTGGCCCAATTTTTTATTTAAATTCCAGACAATCGCAGAAAGTTTTCAACAGAAGTTGTAGAGAATTTAATTTTTGGGAAATTGTATGTGCACTATACAACTTCCTTAACACTGAGCTATGGTATTAATAAAACAGATTATCTCACACATTCATACCATTTTAGTTAACTTTATTATCACCATTTTCCAAAATTAAATTCTCTACAACTTCTGTTGAAAACTTTGTGCAATTGTCTGGAATTTCAAATATAAAATTGGGCCAAGTAGTTAATAAATGACAAACTTTCCCAAATTATTTCTTTGGTTCTCTGGAAAACTACTGCAGATACACGTCTGGGACTTGTTTTATTACATTCAGCAGATCAATAACAACAAAATAAATGCAAATCTTGCTTTACTGTAACCTCGTACAGTTTTGCGATGGCTTCATGTTAGCGAGGTTGCTAAATTTCAGGCAAAATCTTTTATTAGCCGTAACTCCGTAACTAAACATTTGCGGACCTATGTTTATATGAACGTTTTTCTTTAGTTTGACTTGTAGAATAACATATTAAAATATTTTCATATCTTTGTGAATCACCCTTATAATAGTTAAACATGTAAACAGATATAATTACAACAATGTGTATATATTCATAGCCACCATTGATGATGCCCCGCTCGAAAAGGTCGAAACGCGTCTGGTGAAAGTAACATTAATAAAACAGTTGTTAATAGATGGAGTTTAATTCATAAACATTTATGCAACAACTGTGGATCTTGGCCTACAACGAAGTTATTATTAAAGGTATCAGCAGTTTAAAATTTTTTATCTGTCTGTTTGTATGAAAGCTGTTTACATAAAACGCATAGTCGGAATTTGATAATTTTTAAAAAAAATAATGTGTACCTCAAGGTACTGGGTGCAAAATGCAGTACGCTTAATTTTCTTTAAGTTGGATAGCTGCAAAATTTAAGACAAAAGTATCAACAAAATTAGTATTCATTTTTAGTTCATCCCGATTCGTGCAAAAATGTTTGTCAAAGAATAAAACAGATTTTCACAGCCATCAGATCCAGCTTACTATTAATTTCAATCCTTTAAATTGAGTAATTTGGTGTCGGAGAGAGATAATTATTGATTAATTGTAAATTTATATATGTTTCGTGTGAATGTGTGTTGTTTTGATGGACGAAAATTGTTCAAAACGAACTGTAATTTTATTAAATGTTTCAAAGTATCTGAAATGTTCATTAAAAACTGTAATTAAGAATGTTGTGTAAGCCATAGTGTTTTAAGCATGATTTTTGGACAATTGAAAATGTTAAACTCTGTCACCTTGATGTTTAAATGGTTTTATATATTTTCGAATGTCTTTTGAAAACGAATATTCGTGATTACAAGTAATTTTGTATATGTTTTATTGATTTTTGTGCGATCCCTATTGCTGAAGCGAATGTCGGCGCCCTAGAAAGTACTGTCGGCATTTTTAATGTAGCCGAGAATATTCTGCGCCGTCTTTTTAAGCTCCCGAGATTCGCTCGGTACTGTGCTAACAGGACATTATGTATAGGTAATAAGCTTTAAAATCTTTGGAGGAACACTGATGCTTTGTTCGCCGATGTTCGCATGAGTATTTCTGCGAAATAGAAAGAAGTAAAATGTGTATTGGTGGCGCTGTTGTTCCAACAAGTACCTACCAAGTTATAGAAGTATCATACCTTAGTGAAAATTGTAAATCACTTAGCTACGTGATAAAATACTGTGAATCTACGGCCTAATTAATTCATTAATTGCAAATCTCCTAATCAACCGAGTGGTTTAAGAAGACATAAATGAATACCGACTGAACATATCACAGCTGCAAAACAAGACTGACAAATAACTGCACAGAACTACCTATAGTACGAATTCTACAGCCATCACCAGAGAAGATGGAAGAAAATATGAAAGGCGCCTTAATACTACCACTGCAACAACGAATTTTCCATATGCCAGCTTAAATTCAGAATTACAATAGCAATCAGTTACTAACTTCACAAATAGGGATGGGTAAGTTCTGCAAATTGTGACTGTGGAGCCACCTCACAGACAATCCATCACATCGTTTCTGACTGTCCACTTCAATCCTACCAAGGAACAATAGCGGTAATAGACGATATTTCGATCAAGGCAATTGAACGGATCAAAACACTAGATCTAGAAATATAATATGATCCGAGCTTCTGATGTGCACATTAACCCGTACCTATTGTATATTTTGTTAATTATCATACGATAAATAAATATTTATCGCAATTACTATCGATAGCAAATTTACCACGTAATCCGGCTAATTCATCTTCTGAATTTCAAGATAGAGCAGGAAACATTACACAAAAAATCACTGCTCATGTGCTTTTAACGATGCCAGTTTTCTTTTACCTTTTCTTTTCCTTCGCTCGACTTAATTAAGTATGAGCTCATTATATAAGTTATTTTAATTTAAACGTAGACTGTATAGATGCTGTATAAGAGTTTAGGGAGCATAAGAGTTACATCTCGTAGACACTGAGGTCATCGGAGGCGGTATGGGACTAGGGTCGCCAACCGTACTATATTATACAGCACTGTACTCTGTTTCACTTAGGAGCACTCTATAATCTACGAAAGTAATAGTTTACGTTAAAATACATTTTTTTTTAGCAAGCACAAGTTCTCATCAGCCTGCTATCCAAAGAGTACCGTGGAGGAAACTTTGTGGGAAGGTAAAGAACGGCCGAGCGTGGCGCTGTGCCAATGGTTGTAATGGGAATGCAGATCTCTACCTCTGCGAATTCTACGGGAAGCTGCAGGAGCCTTCGGAAACCCGTGACCTTTACCTTACAAATTCTCACCTTACTGCCTGACATTTTATGAACAAAAATAGCATCCGAACGAAATCTTTGTATGTGTCTGTCACTTGGCCGTATTCGACCGAACAAGTCGTGCGCAGTGGGCCCGTAACAATGTCATCTTCTGTCACGAGATTAATCACTCATATTCCGCGGCAGTCACCTGACCATTAACTTTTTGCAACAAAATCTTCTCGGGTGTCCAGCCGGATGGTGGTGTAAAAACACGACGTTTCGACAGCTGACTCTGCTGTCTTCATCGGGTATCTGGTGGTTGTTCTCGGCTGACTGTCTCTGCCTCGACTGGCATGGCCGCCCATCAAACCTCCTTTATACCTTTAGCTGTCGAAACGTCGTGTTTTTACACCACTATCCGGCTGGACACCCGAGAAGATTTTGTTGCAACGATACGCCGGGAAAGTCTCCACTCACACATTAACTTTTTGTTTAAACAGTTTCTTGTTTTGTGGCCTGTGCAGCTGGCACTGATTTCATTTTTGCACTTGTATACATAACTAAACTATCATCCATTCAACATCAACGTATGGTGTTACCGAAGCTGTAAATCTGGACAAACTGCAAATTTCTATGGACCGTTTATACGAAGAAAAAATACTGCTGAATGAGCTGCATGGAAAACTCGTAGATAGTAAAGTTTTACTGATTTTCCTACTTCTCAAAAATGGCAGTACATATTCAACAAATTGAAGATTTTCCTAATGTGTCCTAAATAATTCCTTTATCTGTACCCGCCACTTCTGTATACCTCGAAAGAGTTTTCTGTCATGAATACAAAGTTGAGAGATGAAAGAAACAAATCTTCACTCAGCTTAATAAAGTATAATCTCATTATATATTTTAATTTAAATGTAGACTGTACAGATACTGTGAAAGTGGAAGAATAAGTATTTCTTTTTAATGTGTCAAAAAGCAATTAAAAATATGAATCGCCGTTTTTTGAAAGGGAGTAAGCGATATTTTTCACATTTGTATTTAATGGCGTTTTTTGTCCCTTGAGAATTGAGCTATCACTTAGAAAAAAAAGGACATAATGTGTCATGTTAAATAACATATTTGAAATGAAAATTCCATATAATTCTAAACAAAAATTTCTAGTAAGGCTTCTGGATTGGTTTTTTCTTAGCTTCCCGAAAGTTTACATTTATTCACGTACACCCATTCAAAAAACACTGATTCATATGTTTTCAAATATGAACTATAAAACTTACTGTTTTTCTATACCGAGTACTCTATTTTTGTCATCAAAAAACACAAATGTATTCTTATTGTTACAAAAAACGTGGCGACCCTAGATAGGACTGGGGACTAGGAACAGGAAGCATTTCGGACATGAGTTTTTGCGGGAACATTCGCTGCATTTTTTTAATTTTTAAAGGATATTGAACCACTACCAGATTTCAGTGTGGTGAACTGTTGGACTGAAAGTTGCAGTACCCAGTAGCACTGCCAGAGGTATTACTTTTCAGAGGAAGTCTGCCGGTAAGAATAAGTGTTTGTTGACTGTGCCAAAAAGCAATGAAATATAAATGTTCTAACATAAGCGTACTTCTTTCCTATGTGTTCAATCATAAACAATAAACGTACTATTTTTCTAGGCAGCTTACCCCATTTTTGCCATCCTTATTGTTTCAAAAACGTTGTCGACCCTAGATAGGACTGAGAACTAGGAACAGAAGCATTTCAAACATGAGTTTTTAAGGGAACATTCGCTGCTCTTTTTTATTTTTTTTTTTTTTTTTTTTAGGATATTGATCAACGAACAGATTTCAGTCTAGTGAACAGTTGGAATGTTAGTTGCAATACCAAAATAGCACTGTCAAGTGGCATTACTTTTCAGAGGACGTCTGCCGGTAAGAATAAGTATTTGTTGAATGTGTCAAAAAGCAAAGAAAAATATGTGTTCTGACCTAAGCGTACTCCTTTTCCATGTGTTCAAACATAAACAATAAACGTACTCTTTTTTTTCTATAAAGAGTAACCTATTTTTTCCATCCTAAAACACGAACGTGCTGTTATTGTTTCAAAAAATATGGCGACTGTAGATAGGACTTGGGACTAGGAACAGGTAGCATTTCGACCATGGGTTTTTGAAGGAACAATCCCCGCATTTTATTTTCCGAACAATATTAATCCACTAACAGATGTCAGTCTGGTGAACCGTTGGAATGGAAGTTGCCAGAGGCATTACTTTTCAGAGACGTCTGCCGGTAAGAATAAGTTTTTGTTGAATGTGTCAAAAAGCAATGAAAAGTATGTGTTCTAAAAAAACGTAATCTTTTTCTATACTGCATGCCTTATTTTTGGCATTCTAAAACACAAGTGCACTGTTATTGTTACTGAAAAAGTGTCGACCGTAGATAGGACTGGGGACTAGGAACAGGAAGTATTTCGGCCATGGGTTTTTGTACAACCCCAGAAATTTTTAAAAAAAGTGATGTTCAGCCACTAACAGATTTCAGTGTGGTGAACTGTTGGAATGGAAGTTGCAGTGCCCGAGGCATTACTTTTCAGCGACGTCTGCCGGTGCCGGCAGGTCAGCCCAGCCAGTGCCCCGCGGAAGCGGTCGCTCGGAATAATGCAGCGGGCGCAGAGCCACTCTGGCGCATCGCATTTCGCCATGATTTTTGCAGCGAGTGCAGTGCGCTATCGCGGAGGGATTTGCAGAAAAAACCTGCCGCGCGCCTGATTCGCGGTCGGGTGGGCGGATTATTTTTGCAGCGCGCCTGGCTCCGGGCCCGGCCATCCATCCATCAATTAACTGCGATTGCCCGGGTGCGCGGAGTGGCCGCTGCCTGAGCGACTGTCAACACTCTGGATGGGCGCTGCATTATAGACGAGCGCAGCCAGCCACGATTACCTGCCCAGCAAAGCCGGGCCTAATCTCCGCTCCCGGCTGCACCAACCTGTCAGCCTGCACCAGCAGGCCAGCTGACTAGCAACACAGGCTGCACTCCAAACATCCATCCCACCGTCGACCAGTCGTTTTTACGACCAAACAAGCGAGATATCGATTGTGATCATACATTTTACTTGGTGACGAATAATCGCTATCTCTGAAACGAAACACCAAGTTAATAATTAATCACTTACGCTAAGGATAAGCTAGACATATATATATATATATATATATATAATTTCCTAAGCTCACTCACTCACCTCGATAGCTATTGGCTGGAAAACAGTGTCACGTGCCAGCCTTCACTCGCAAATTAACAGCGACCAGAGATATCTTTAGAAATCTGAGGTTATGTCAACAATTTAGGAACTAAGCAATTGCTACCAAATTAATTGCCATAATACATTAATTAAGTTTGCTTTTCGTGGAATTTCACAGTTAAAAGATATCGGTTGAAAATACGGGGAACTGCTTTTCAGTAACATGTTGGTAATGAAAACAACATAGGAAAAACCTTAAATTCGTCATGATCTCTGTAGTAACCACGAGTATGCCGGCCTCGGTAGTGTAGGGGCTAGAGTGCTAGCTCCGCGTACCGAAGGTTGCCGGTTCGAGTCCGGCCGAGGGCATGGGTGTTTAGTGTTGTGTCTGTGAATGTCTTGTCCGTGTTGCAGTGTCCTTGTGTCAATACTTGATAACAACAAATCACATTGCGCTGGCTGTATGGCCCAGTAGCCGAATGCCATTTAAACAAAAAAACAAAAACAAAAAAACAAAAAAAACCACGAGTACCAATTGTCATTCCGGCCTACAATAAATTTCAGTGAAATTAAAACATTCACTAGTGTTGTTGCTAGACTAAAGTTTATACATTACGATTTAATTGCTTTTTAAGTATTTTACTGACCACTTTCTTTAATGCTCTTTGTTCATGTTCGCTGTATGTGAAATGTTCGCTGTACTTGAATTGTTAGGTTGTTTAAAACGGACATCAGACCAAATTTGTTACCGAATCGAGTATTCTGCCAGTTCATTTCTTCGGAGTTGTTCAACTGTTTAGTAATCTGGAATCTGTGTTAAGTTCTCTGATCGTTATAGACACTATGACCAAAGATTACATTATAAATGCCCAGCCTCAATAAAAAAAAATAAAAAAAAAAATAAAAAAAAAAACAACAACGTGATGCTTTCGAAGCAAACAGGAATTCTTCAAATTTTGCAGAGTGAACTTTAAGGGTCAAATACAAGTCAAGTTTGTATTTCAGCATGTTGGAGCCCACGACCTTTGAAAGAATTATACGATTGCGCGATCGTCAATGTCGGTGTTTAATACTTACGTCTATTAATACTTCTGATCAATCCATCACTACTAAATGCTCTGCTACTACAATTGCGCTTTCGCCGAAGGAAGTAGGTTTCTTTTTATAGTCCAAATCAAATTGCCTATCAAAAGATGACTAATAATTCTGTATAGTAGTAATACAGAGAAATTATTCAACTGTATGTTCAGTGTGCACCACTCACTCACCCTCGTCCAGCATCTCTTCTGATAAAAATTCAGGCTGCAGTCTGGATTTGAGGACTGAAATGATGAACCTAGCACAAGCAGACTGCGATAAAAGTGTTGGATCAAATGAAATGTCATAGCGATCATGCACAAAACTAACTTATATTATAGACATACGCTTGACAAATAAGAACTTCTCCTTTCCCCCATTTGTGACCGGGAGTGGTGGGCGAAGGTAACCCGGTAGATCACATTCAGGATGACGCAGGTTCGAATCCCCATCCAACCATCTAGATTTCAGTTTTCCATGGTTTCCCGAAATCACTCCTGGCGAATGCCTGGATGATTCTTTCGAAATGGCATGACCGAATTCCATCCTTCCAGTCCTTATCCGCTTCTAATGACCAGGAAATCGACGAGGCACAGAGCCGTAAGAAAAAACAATCCTTTTGCAGACTATGCGTTACGTAAAACTCTACTACTCTATCAAAATGGCTGTTTTCTTCACGGTTACTAAAACGAAGTAGACAAAAGGTAGAATTAAAAACAGCCTTTAGTCACTAGAATACAAATTTTATTCTATCACACAATTCATTTCGGACACTGTGGATCCATCTTCAGGTTTCTATGGTATTTACATTTTTCTTAAGCAAGATTCGTGCCGAGTGAAGTTTGTTCCTGTGCAGAATTGACGAGATGCTGGATAATCAGTTTGATATACATATTTATTGCGGAGCACTGTACTAGACTAGATATCGTTTAAGGTGCACATGTGCACACTTACTTGAAATCATTTTTCAGCACAGCAAAAAACTTTACTAGGCACGAATCTCGCTTAAGAAAAATTTAAAACCGATGTAAATTACATAGAAACCTGAAGGTGGATCCACAGGGTCCGAAATGCATTGTGTAATACAATGAAATTTGTATTCTAATAACTGAAGGCTGTTTTTCATTCTACTTTTGTCTGATTAATACAGTCACGTCAATACAGTTAATTATGGATAAAATTTAGTTAAGACGTACCTACACTTAGCCCTTTTGACATTCATTTAGACGGATCCAAGTCTCAAAAACTATTTTATCCATATTAAGGCTACTGGTTCTAAATATTGGTTTTATTTTTTTTTTAATTTAACTAAATAGTTGGTAATATATGTCAAAGTTTGATTAAAAGCTAAAATTTAGCTGCATTTGCTTACCTTGAAAAACAAATCAAATACAGCCGTGAAGCAACAGTAAGTATGTTTCAAAAAAAATTTTTTTTTTTTTTTTTTTGCTGTCGTCAGTCTTTCGACTGGTTTGATGCAATCCTTCATCCCTTCCTGTCCTGTGCTAACCTCTTCATTTCTACATACCCCTTACAGCCCACGTCCTCAATTATCTGCTTCATATATTCTAATCTCTGTCTTCCTCTACAGTTCTTACCTTCGACTGTTCCCTCCACTAACAAATTAACCAATCCAGCATGTCTCAAAATATGACCTACCAGCCTGTCTCTTCTTTCTGTAAGCTTCTTCCACAAACTTCTTTCCTCGCCCATTATTTCCAAAACTCTTTCATTTCTTACTTTGTCAGTCCACTTAATTTTCAGCATTCTTCTGTAGCACCACATTTCAAATGCTTCAAGTTTCTTTCTTTCCGGTATTCCTAAAGTCCATGTTTCGCTGCCGTAAAGTGCTGTGCTCCACACATAGAGTTTTAAGAAGTTCTTTCTGATTCCTAGATCAATATTTGAAACTAAAAGATTTCTCTTTTTCATGAAGGCTCTTTTTGCTAGTGCTATTCTGCTTTTAACATCATTCCTGCTTCGGCCATCGGTTGTAATTTTGCTTCCCAAGTAACAGAACTCACTTACTTCTCCTATTGGATCCGATCCTATTTTTATATTTAATCTACTAGTATTGGTATCATTTCTGCTACATTTCATTTTCAACATAAATACAATTTTTTAGTTGCTATGGAGCATAGGATCGGTGTGGCAATTTCCCTAAGAACCTATTTTCTCTTTTTTTTATCTCATATTCTTTTATTGCATTTCCCCTCACACTTACTCTTACCCAATCAAAATTCCCGTATTCTTTAGGGTTACAAAAACCAAGTAGTTCGTGGCGCCCTATATTTAGCCCTTATGATATTCACTTAGACGGATGTAAGTTCTCAGAAACCATCGCATCCATGAGGTCTGATTTCGGAACCCAAAAAGAAATAAAAGAAAAAAGAATAACAAAAACTAGCAGGATCTCGTAAAATGCTTGTACTAAACGACGCATAAATGGAAACTCGTGGTACCGTGTTGATGAATGCCAACAGAAGTCCGCAGGACGTAAGTCTATGCTGACAGTAAAGCGCAGATCGCGGTTCGGCTGCGGTGAGGCAGTGCCTCGGCCGACGTAACAAGTGTCCGCTATGTGAACAGCCGCCAGCCGACGAGGAAGTTGGCGTTGTGATTGCCTTGCTGAGAGTCTAATACGTCTTGATAAGGCCGCGACCACCTGTTGAATGCATCGGACGCGGCGCCGCGGCGGGCGCCGTCGACGTCTGCGTCTGTGAGGACCTCCCACCGAACTTCATTATGAAATTCTCATTGAGTCGCTACCACTAGAGGCGAATATTAAGGTTGCTGACAGTTATGGAACACACTAAATCTTGCTTTTAACATTTATAATGGCCGGGCCCGGTAGCGTAACAGGTCGCCGGCTGGAGTCCGGCCGAGGGCATGGATGTGTATGTGAATGTATCCGTCCTGTAATGTTCATGTGTCCATACTTAGTGTCTACATTGTACTGGAGGAACTGAAACACTAGAAGAGTCGATAACCACGTTGAGCTGCCTGTATGACCTGTGTAGCCGAATGCCAAAAAATAAATAAAACCATTTTTAAATTTACGTTAAAATAAAATAACATCAATAGCAACTAAATACAGGATTATGAAATAGCCTACCAAAGAATTATGTTAAAATTTTGTGGCATTGGCTTATCTTGAAAAGTAGTCAAATAGAAGCACCGAAGCAAGTTCTACTCATGTGCTTTACACTAGATACAATTTAATTTAATTTAATCGCGAGGGAGTGTATGCTCCGGTGGCAGTTTCCCCACACACCTATTTCCTCATATCTTATCTATAATATAAAAATGAATCGCAAAATGTGTTGGTAAGCGCATAACTCAACAACGCCTGGACCAATTCGGCTAATTGTTTTTTTATATTTTCGTTAAGGCACAAGGAAGGTTCTTATGGAGAGAAAAAACGCAAAAACTGGAAGGAAAATAGTAAAAACAACACTTTTCTTTTCCCTCAATCAAAACAAAACAAAGGCGCGTTAGGATTATCTTTGGTATGACTTCAAGTTGATTAGGCTCTATGGATATTAATCTATGCCTGCGTGTGATCAGCGAAAATAATATCACTGACGTACGTGTTATCATTATTTCCTCCGTGCGTGGCATTTTCTTGGTTGCTTTTAAATTTTCGTTCTCTCGAAAACCATTTGTGTGTTTATTTGTTCAGTGTGTTTACATTTATACCCATGCCGCCTACCACGAAAGTTTCGACTATGAAAATAGAATGAATCAGTTTAGAAGGATGCAATATTAAGAATACCTAAAAAGCAAAATCGATTACTGGTATTTCAGTTGAGAAACGATATGCATTATCGTCTGACGATCGAGCCACACTTATCCTATTATTTTAAGAATGCAATGTTCTGGTAAGCCTTGTGGTGATGGGTTCCATTCGTTTTAAACTATGTTCGGGTAGAATTCATGGTGATTAAATTGGTTGCGACTAATAATACTTTCTAACTTTTAAAATCTTCTATATAAATAAAAATGAATCGCCAAATGTGTTGCTAAGTGCAAAACTCGAGAACGGCTCCACCAATTCGGCAAATTATTTTTTCCTTCATATTTTCGTTAATCCACAAGGAAGGTTCTTATGGAGAGAAAAAACGTAAAAATTGCGAGGAAAATAGTAAAATCAACACCTTTCTTTTCCCATACAAACCAGCCAATCAAAATAAAACAAAACAAAGGCGTGTTAGGATTAGCTCTGGTATGCCTTCAAGTTGATTAGACTGTATGAATATTAATATATGCCTGCCCAAAATAAAGTTCGAAGGAAAAAAAAGGTTTGCGTGTCATCAACGAAAATAATATTACTGCCAGTCAATCAAAACAAAATAAAGGCGCTTTATGTTTATCTTTGGAATTGCAAAATGATTGATCGGAAGAAATGGTTTCAAAACAACTCATTGGCATTGGTAATGACAAAATCCCTGTAAACATTTTGAGTGGCTGCATTACATTTCCTGTCAATTTTTTGGTTGAACGACCGAACTATATTACAGAGACAAAAACACGTACGTTAATTAAATAAATTTCGAAATTCAAAATGAAATTTCCGGTGAATTAAGGATATACAAATCAGTTGATTGCCCAACTAACCAAGATGATGTCGTCAACTATACGCCAGAATTTTTTAACTCACTGGATTTGTCAGGATTACTGCTTCATAATCTTATATATATATAAAAATAGACGTGTGTTTTCATATATTTCACTTTTCAACCACCACTACCAAACACATGTCACCGGTCTTTGGGTGTGGAAGTAACATGGAGTTTCCTGTCGTGCACAACGTTGGCCGAATGACGATAGCTGTGGGGATGTGGGAGATATGATGATTAAAGTTGGCCAATGCATGGCGATTTCATATTTCGATCAAAAATTTGTGTCTTCTTATACTTCTCTTTCCTGCCACAACTACATAGCACAGACCATTGGTGTTTGTGTGTGGTAGTAGAATCGTGTCTCCTGTCATGCACTATGGTTGTTAGATGTCGGTAGCTATGGGGGTGTGGGAGATATGGGTGTTGAAAGTGGTCGACCTGCGACAATTTCATATTTCTGCCAAAGACGCATGTGTCATGGTGTATCACTTTTCAGCTAAAACTATCTATCGCAGATCACTGGCGTTTGTGTGTGGTAGTAACACTGAGTCGCCTTTCAATCACAACATCGGCCGAATTTCAGTAACTGTGGTAGTGTGGGAGATATGGTGGTTGAAAGTGGCCGGTCAAGGATATTTTCGTATTTCGACGAAAGACATGTGCCTCCGCAAATGTCACTTTTCTGCCAAAACTACATAACATAGAGCATTGGTGTTTGTGTATGGTAGTAGAATCGTATCTCCTGTCGTGCACTATGGTTGTTAGATGTCGGTAGCTGTCAATACAAATTCTTTACAAACACGAACGAAGTCGTGGGTACCAGCTAGTATATATATATATATACAGGGTGTTACAAAAAGGTATGGCCAAACTTTCAGGAAACATTCCTCACACACAAACAAAGAAAATATCATGTGTCCGGAAACGCTTACTTTCCATGTTAGAGCTCATTTTATTACTTCTCTTCAAATCACATTAAACATGGAATGGAAACACACAGCAACAGAACGTACCAGCGTGACTTCAAACACTTTGTTACAGAAAATGTTCAAAATGTCCTCCGTTAGCGAGGATACATGCATCCATCGTTCGTTGCATGGCATCCCTGATGCGCTGATGCAGCCCTCGAGAATGGCGTATTGTATCACAGCCGTCCACAATACGAGCACGAAGAGTCTATACATTTGGTACCGCGCTTGCGTAGACAAGGGCTTTCAAATGCCTCCATAAATGGAAGTCGGGGTGTAAGGGTTTGGGAGAGACAATACTAGTCTGTTCCAACCAAATGTCAACCTCTCCTTCACGTGGTGCACCCTGTTTGCATGGACGAGGCTCTGGCGACTGAAAGATTCCCGATATAAGGAGTCACCCACTGCTTGCCAACGGCCTCTGAAAAGAGGGCGGAAGAGCGGGGAGCGGTTCAGGGCACCTTTTGCCTTTGGGGTTGGAAACGGCCCCTAAAGGCGGATGAATCAGAAATGATCAACGGCATGGGGATGTAGAAGGCAACGGGAAACCACTGCATTAAAGACCCAAAGGGTATCCCGAGGACATGTAATCCTCTCAAATTACATATATCATGATGGCTTTTTCCTGGGTAAAATATTCCGGAGGTAAAATAGTCCCCCAATCGGATCTCCGGGTGGGGACTGCTCAGGGAG
>CM061919.1:253755208-253785404 GCA_031002005.1 Vandiemenella viatica
AATATAGACTGTACAGATAATGTGGAAGTGTATGGGATGAATAAGTATTTGCTGAATGTGTCAAAAAGCAATAAAACAAATATGTGTTGTAACATAAGCGTACTCCTTTTCTACATAGCGACTCTATTTTTTTATCCTATCTATATATACGGGTTGAACAGTTGCGGAGGTTTAGCGGGTGAAGGTGCTATGCCATTCATTGCGCCTATAAAGAAGAAGGAATTTCTCAGGCACTTGTTGATAGTTTACAATGCCAGTCGGTGTTGTAGTTCAGTTCTAGGGCGCTAGAAAGAGATCGAATATTCTTGCGTTACGCATCAGGAAAGTGAACAGCAGTGAAGGATACCTGTGTTGCTGCGCAATGATTTATTTTCCGGGGTGTTAGTTCCCTCCCCGTCCCACAGGCAAGGTGGAGTGGAGCAATCAACAGAGACAACAATACCGTAACGGCACGGTGTGTGGACAGCGGGAATCCCGTTTCACGTTACGAAATGGGGACGTAAATACCTGTCCGACCTTCAGCACGGGTGAAAGGTAGTTCCCTACTGTCGTGGCTCAAAAGTCACTAACGTAGGACCACTCGGAGAGATATTTCACGAGTTTTCTTGTCTAGGCCAAAGAAAGGGATCGTCCATAAACCACGTAGCTCCATTTCGGACTCCTCAAACCCCCCTCCCCCCACGTAGCCCGAGTGGGCTTTTGCTCTACCCCCCCCCCCCCCCCACGTAGCACGTAGCTTTTTCCATTTTTGATTCCAGAAGATATTTTGTACCGTTTTCTCTTGTCAGACTATTGTAAATTACATACGAACATAATTAAATGACGAAAATAAGTATTCACATACTTTTTTTAATACTTCTTAACCTCTCATAAAAGCGAGGTCTTTAGAGACGGAAAAGGATGGGGGGGCAAGGAATGGGAAGAAATTCAGCCATGGTCTTTTTGGAGGAAGCATCCCGGCACTTGCCTGGAGTGATTTGGGAAACTAAGGAAAACCCAAATCTGGATGCCCGGATGGGGATTCGAACCGCCGTCCTCCCGAATGCGAGGCCAGAACGCTATTCACAAGCTGTTTTGTGTTATGTACCTCATTTTAACTGTGAAAAATAATATAAATGGAAAGCTACGTGGGCTGGTTTGCAAACACCCCCCCCCTTCCCCCCACATAGCGCAGTGTAGCCTTCCAGCCAACCCTTACCCCCTCTTTGACCGATCCACGTAGTTTATGGACGCTCCAAAAGACATAGACTTATCGATGGACATTGGCTCCAGATGAAACGAAACAACGCTGAGATAAATTTCAAAGAGGGGAAAAAATTACTTAAAATACGGAAGATCCAAAGCTGCGATTCATCAACATATTACTATAAAACCTTAGCATTAGTCAAGACTGATCAGGAAAACGTTAATACCACTATATCTATACTTTACTTACTGCTTGCAGTATTTTTCGTCTTTTTACTCACAATTGGTTTTTAACGTAAGAGTATTTATTTTTTGTTACCGTGTTTAATACATTATTCTATTCTCGTCAGCGAGTTCATTATGAGTCCTTCTAATACATTAAGGACAACGAATGTAGACTTATTGTGCCATTTACCTATATGGAAAAATGCTTAACCTCATGATTTCATATTATCGTGAAGGAATTGGTTGCTGAAGAGTTGAAAAATAAATATCGTGGCCCAACGTTTGATAGTAAACCCAACTGGGCAGGACATATTGGGCAGTTGGAAGGAAAAGGGATTTCATATTATCGTGAAGGAATTGGTTGCTGAAGAGTTGAAAAATAAATATCGTGGCCCAACGTTTGATAGTAAACCCAACTGGGCAGGACATATTGGGCAGTTGGAAGGAAAAGGTTTCTAAATCCTTCATTTACTGGAGACAGTGATGAGGGTATGTACGAGAAAATTAAGGGAATAGGGATACGAAAATTCGGTTAGACCATTGCTTGAATATGGTAGCGTAGTATGTACCTACATTTCGGGTATCAATTAAAGGAGTGGGGGGGATGCAAAGAAGAGCTGCTAAATTTGTCTCTAGAAATTACTGCAGAACATAATCACTAAGGGGGGGCGTCCATAAATTACGTGAGGTGAAATAGGGGGGGGGGGGAGGTCCGGCGAAATCTCACCAAAGGGGAGGGGCGTCAACGGAAATCTCACGTGAGATTTTGGAAATTTTTTTGGACTGTAGACCTAAAAAAAAGTAAAAAAATGGCGCGTAATTGATTTTAGTGGGGTGTTTCATCGAAAAGTGGAGGTGTTATCGATTTTGTAAGGGTGAGAGCTTTTTTTTAAAAAAAAGTCTCCAAAATTTTCGTGGGTGATTTCTAGGGGGAGATTCTGACGGGCCAGATCTCACCACAGGGGAGGGGGGGAGGTCCGGAAATCCGGAAAATCACCTCACGTAATTTATGAATGCCCCCTAACCTGACATGATAAAGCAACTCGAGTGGGATTTATTGGAAGACAGGAGGAGGGTGAAGAGAGAGCCATGGCAGTGTACACGGCGTCAGTGGTCTCGATAGTCAAAATGAGAGCAGCCAACTAATATCGGTATATTTGTACCCAAAATCGGTATATGAAAAAAAATACCACAATTTGCGTGGCAGTTTGGCACAAGCATATTGCGCGCAAAGATGGAGCGAATGGCATGAGCACTTCAAAAATAAAAATATTGGAAATTTCGTTTTGCAGAAATGTTACAACAGAATTATTACACCCAATCATTACATTGGACGCATTAGATGCAAAATAAATTACATTATTTTGACGTGGAATTTCATTGCTTCTTGTCGTCTGTCTGCTCTGTTTGCTGGCCGCTGATTGTAACTTTCCGCACAGTAGTTGGGGGCGTGCGTAGCAGGTGGAGGACCGCGCCCATTCCCCCGACGCAGAGGGGACGCCGTTGCGGCGCCACGCCACCCATTGTTTTCTCATCGGCTGCCGGAAATGGAAGAAGCCAGGGCTTACGGTTACGGGGGAGGGGACGGGGGGGGGGGTCGTCCAGGGTGAAACATGTCCCTGGGGAGTCGGGCCGGACACTGACCTGCACCAGACCGAAACAGCCTCTACCGATCGCGGAGTGATTGGTGGTCCAAGATGGGATCCTGGAAAGCTTCCATTGACAAACCAGGCTATGGATATATTCATTAAGACTGTCCTCACCACCATAAAATAACTGATGTGTGAGAGGAGACTTTCCCGGTGTATCGATGCAACAAAATCTTCTCGGGTGTCCAGCCGGATGGTGGTTTAAAAACACGACGTTTCGACAGCTGACTCTGCTGTCTTCATCAGGTATCTTGTAGTTGTTCTCAGCTGACTGTCTCTGCCTCGACTGGCTTGGCCTCCCATCGAACCTCCTTTGTACCTTCAGCTGGAAGGCCCGCTCGCCCTGGTTGCTCGGGAGCGTTGGCTTTATACGCGGCCCCTGATGAAGACAGCAGAGTCATCTGTCGAAACGTCGTGTTTTTACACCACCATCCGGCTGGACACCCGAGAAGATTTTGTTGCATACAATAACTGGATTATTTCGGCAATTTTCCTCAGATGCAGGCCATACCGGCTGATGGGACTTCCAGCAGTACAATGTAGTACAGCGTTAAAGCTGTGACCTTGCATTTGGGAGATCGCAGGTTCGAATTCCCGTCCTGCCATCCAATTTCGGTTTTCTATGCTTTCCCGAAATAACTCCTGACGAATGCCGGGATGGCTCTCTCAAATAGGTAATGGCCGAGTTCCTTCCCGTTCCTTACTCCAAGTCCTACATCGCCTCTAAAGACCTCGACGTCGACGAGGCGTAAAATCCGAATAAATTCATGTGCCCCAAAATTTGTTCCATTAATAATAGAATGAATTTATTTAGAATTATTTCTGATGTTACGATAATCCAAATAATTATCTTTAGTCCTGAAGTTTTTTTTTCAATTTATTTAAATGGCTTTCGGCCTTATCAGCCACACAGCCAAGTTCTTTGCGTTTTATTACTATTCACATTTAATTACTTTACAGTTCTATTTACATAGTTTAACAATTTACATTTCATTTCCTTTACAGTTTTAAAAATACATAATTTACATTACTTTACAGTTCTATACACAACAGTTTAAATTGTATGACCTTTTACATTTCCATTCCTTTACAGTTCTATATCTATCTGTTTACTTCTTGGTGTTATACTACGAGTCGACATGTAATCACTTACTTTATTATATTTCTTATCTGCGCCGTAGAATGTTTATTACACAATTTGTGTGATATCTTAATTCTATTTGGGTCAATGTAAAGTCCTGAAGTTCAGCGCATTAAATTATGTAAGATGGAACAGAACGTTAGTCTGTAACAAACTGAATACTGCTGTGATGTGCAATGTGTCGCATGTAATTACATTTAGTTTTGTGACTGACCATACGAATTGTCGTATTCAGATAGGACACACTTTACAGGCCGCCGAGTTTTTCGTGGATTTCACAAAATATTTCATGGTGGTGAAGAAATTGTTACAGAATGTATGTGTGTTTAGTTTTCACATTCCAGTGCTCCAAATTACCAAATCTGTTTACAACCAAATATCCCCAAGTCATAAAAAAAAAAATTACAAATATGTGGCTATTCTAAAAAGGTATAGCGTTCGTGTCACCATAAGTCGCCTTTAAAAACTTTATCTATAAGCGTTTCGTTTGACATAGGGCGATGAACCTTTTGATCATTGCGTCACGAGCGTCTTATTGCAATACTCGATCTAGACGGTTAACAGCAATGATCGTGTAGTGAAACATCTTAACCAGCTCAGCCTTAGGACTGTCATACTAAAACTTAATGGACAGCAGCTCACTAAAGTGGCCACAGTACTGAATTCGAGTTAAGGGACCATCCATAAATTACGTCACACGTTAAGGGGAAGGGAGGGGGTCAACAAAGTGTGACTAAAGGGGGAGGGGACGAGTCATAAGCTCTGTGACGTCATATGTATAATATGTATCACTGTTTTACCGAGCGGAGCGGTGTAACGGTTAGCGTTCTCACCTCGCATTCGGGAGGACGGCGGTTCGAATCCCCGTCCGGGCATCCAGATTTGGGTTTTCCATGGTTTCCCCAAATCACTCCAGGCAAATGCCGGGATGCTTCCTTCAAAAGGCCATGGCCGAATTCCTTCCCGTTCCTTGCCCCCATCCTTGCCCCCCATCCTTTCCCGTCTCTAAAGACCTCGATGTTAAAAAGAGACGTAAAGCAGTAAAAAAAAAAAAAAAAAAAGTATCACTGTTTTGTCACGTGGCGGATGCGCGAGTTCACACTCGCTGTACCTACGGTGTCGCTCGTTGACCGCTTCTGACATACTCCGAAACGCCAATTCCGCCTTTGAGGCTTTGACAAAATAAGACTTCCGCATACTTATTTAAACGATCGTATGGCATCTGAGGTCTATATTTTTCATCATACAAAGCCACTAACAAACACAAGTAATCATGTAAGAGGCAACAAGAGGTTTTGCCCATCACGAAAATACGTGTTCAAAGAATTGCAGATAGACGTGACAGCGAAATTCTTTGTTTGATTATTATTAATTTTAATTGAGATGGGGCTGACGCTCCTGTAGCAATTCCCCTAGTTACCTAATTACCCCTTATATATATATAAAAAATTTTCTTTAGTAATTGGAATGTTAAATTCCTCTCCCATTTTCTTTTCCGATTTACAAATTTTAATTTTAAATTCCTTAAGCGTTTTTGGAAAATTATTGATGACTTCACTTGGTAATTTGTTCCAATCCCTGACACCGTTAAAAATAAAATAAAATTTTCCCACTCTCTTAAGCATGAAATCGAGCGCGAGTTTGTGGTCATGGTCGCCTTTTCCCTTCCATGCACTATTCCTAATTCTTTCACCAATATGCCTCCAAGCCTCATCACCAACATCGATGACGATGCTATATGGTTGGAAGAAGAAGGTGATGACACATCGAATGTTCCTAACATTATCCACATCGAGAACGAAGTAACTACTACGCCAATCATAAATAATATAAAGGTAGACTATGGTTTCAAAATCCACGGACACAAGAAGATTAAATTTCGTATCGTTCATTTGTTTTGTTATGTTTTGTCAATTTTCTGAAATGTTTGATTTATTGTTGATTTTATGAACAAATATTCTAAAGAGAAATATATAAATGATCTTGTAAGTACTTTATTAATTTAATAATTTATAAATTTGAAATTGTAAAATATGTAACGTCACAACAGGGGAAGGGGGAAGGTCAGACAAATGTGAAAACCTGTGACAAGGAGGGGGGGGGGGGGAGGAATCACCGAAAAATCATGAAAATCGGTTGACTTAATTTATGGATGGCTCCTAATGACAGTTGTGTACAAAAATCTACTCGAAGCATATACGTTCAATAATGAAAGTAGCTGTAGAGGCATAAGGGAATCTGTAAACACAAAACTCTGTATATTGTGTTATCGGGATAGAGCAATAGATCCCTTAATATAGCTCAGCTGCAAGGTGTTTCTGTCGTTCTACATGCAGTCACCTCGTAGGCACGCGGACAGACAACACTAGGGGAAAGCCGGCATTCAGTGAAAACAGCTCACCAGCCACAAACACCAAACGGAGAGAATTACGTGCGTCTCTCCATTTTCCTCTTCTCGAGCTCCAGTTGTCTGTTAAAGCATTTTCTCTCCCTGCTTCCAGTCTTTACACGACTGTGACAAGTCGTTGATTAACTTCAAAACAGTTTACTGTGTATTCGCAGCTAGAAATAAAACGCTAATTTCAATAGCTTTTCCGATAGTTTCCCGGACAAGATGTCGCTGTAACGCTCTGGCCTCGCATTTGGGAGGACGCGCGTTCGAATCCCCGTCCGGCCATCAGATTTGGATTTTCCATGGTTCGCCTAGTAACTCCAGGAGAATGGTGGTGGGACGGTTCCTTCAGATTGCCATGGCCGAATTTCTTTCCGTTCCTTTGAAACTTTAATGACCTCGAAGTCAACGAAGTGTAAAGACCTAAGTAAAAAAAAGTCGCTCTGGATTAATGTTGCTAAGCATACATTCTAATAAAGTTTCATGCTTTATATTTGAATGCTACAATTTATCCTACCAATAAATTATGCGGAAATACTTCATCTCTGGTAAAATATACAATTAATGAAAAGGTATGTCATTGTATGTAATTAATTTCCAAACTACAAACTGATGCTTATGACATAACGAAACTAAACGTACATTCCTGAATTTATTTTTTCTGAAGGCGACGGAAGAAGTCATTGATCCATGACGTAGTTGTTATATATATATATATATAGAAAATGCACGTGATAAATTATCAAGCATAAAAATAATTGTTTTCTACCTTTTCCTATTTCTGCCATTTCAGCTTTCAGTGAAAGAGTCATTAATACAAAATAGCGACACGATAGGAGAGAAGTAAAGCATCCTTAAATGTATTAAAAATGAGTTGGTTAGTTATTTATTAATCTTAAGTTTAGCATGTGGTATCAGTTGTAAGACTGATAGCTATTTCCAGACGCTTGAGTCCACTTCAGAAAAAAAAAATATGTAATTAAATTTTCATTTTGCGTCCTGTCAGTAGTTGATTTTGCTACTGCTCTTAATATTTGTTGGTGTTTTTGATCAAATCAGAGCGCTTAAACCTGTAATTAACCTGACCTCGCTCGTATCAAGTTTACATTTAATGCAAACATTCATAAACCATTAATTGATTGTTGACCACTTTTTTCCGCAACTGCTTCATAAATGTTTTTAAATTAAACGCCATTTACTAACAACTGTTTTAATTGATGTGATTTTACCAGACTCGTTTCGACCTAATGGTCCAGAGCATCGTCAGTACAAGGTGTTATTGCGGACACTTGTAATATATGTACACACTGATGTTTCTTCACCGCACGCGTATGTAGGTTTTACAACTGTCCGCATTTACACGATGACTGGTGATGCCCAATGCCACAAGAGCGAAAAACGTTTTGTGAAAAAACATCAATTAAAACGGTTTTTGATAGTCGGCGTTTAATTTTAACAAATTCACAAACCAGTTTGTTGATTTTAGTCAATTAGCAGCTTTCGAATATTAATCGTCCCAAAAAAAAAAGGCATAGACATTCCGCTATTCGTGTTATATTTCGATATGTCAGAATAGGGAACAAATGATATTTTACAGCCAGGTTGATTGAATTGACTCCTTGTGAAATCTTTCCCTGATTTCGATTTTTCATGGTTTCTCTAGATTACCGCAGGCAAATGTTGGTATGGTTGCTTCTTCTTTATTTCTTCGAATGCACCTTTTAGGGGATTCGATAAATCAACTATGTTACTACTTAATTATCATCAATCTCCTTTGTGACATACATCTTTCATCCTTTCCGAATACTTTTCCTTGTCTTCCCGTGTCCAGTTCCTTCTTTTCCGAAACTATGCGCTTAGATTTTTCTCTCTTAAACGTGATCTGTCAATCAGTGGATCTGTGTTGATTCCAGCATTTTAAATATATGCTGTCATCAGTCTTTCGACCCGTTTTATGCAATACTCAATCCCTTCCTATCTTGTGTTAACCTCTTCATCTCAATATTGTCCTGGTAACCCATGTCCTCGGTTATCTGCTTCATATATTCTATTCTCTGTCTACGTCTACAGTTCTTTCCTTCGACTGTTCCCTCCACTAACAAGTTAACCAATCCCGCATGTCTCAAAATATGACCTACCATCCTGTCTCTTCTTGCTGTTAGATTCGTCCACGAATTTCTTTCCACACCTACCATTTCTAAAACACGTTCATCTCGCACTTTATCTGTCCACTTTATTTTCAGCATCCTTACATAGTATCACATTTTAAATGCTTCAATTTTCCTTCTTTTGGTATTCCTCAGATGAATTCTTCATTACTATAAAGTGCTGTGCTCCATACATTTTAAAAAGTTCTTTCTGAGTCCTAGATTAATATTTGAAACTAAAAGATTTCTCTATTTCATAAAAGCTCTTTTTGCTAGAGCTATTCTGCTTTTAACACCATTCCTGCTTTGGCCATCGGTTGTAATTTTACTTCCTAAGTAGCAAAATTCAGTAACTACTCTATCGCATCCGACCATATTTTTATATTTAGTCCACTATTATTGGTATCATTTGTGCTACATTTCATCACTTTTGTCTTACTTCGATTTATATTTAGTGCAAAATCTTCGTTCAGTATTTTGTTCATAATAACTTCTAAATTTCGCATTTTGTATATCTTTTTCTATTTCCCATTTCTATTGTGAGTATGGATTGGTAGCTGTTTATCAGGTCAGATATGTTGTTTTTTTTCTTTTGTTCATGGCGGAACTCCTTCCCGTTCCTTTTTCCCCTTCCTGAATGGCGGAGAGACATTCTAATGCCTATAACAGACACTGATACCTGGCACCCTTTATTTATTTTTAAAAATCTTGCTGTTGTTATCCTCTTTAATAAAATGCGTTGAGCCTGGAGACCTCACCTCGATACATCGGCCATCTTCGGCTAGTCTCGATAATGCCCGAAGTGTTAGTTACACTTCCTGCCACCACAGCGCTGCTTCGCTAATCAGCAAAATTCAAATGAATAACTATATTATTACCGTTTATACTGTAAAAATGAAATGTAAATTTTAAATAAATAATTTAATTTGATTTTATTTGCACTTATATTGGTCAAATAAGGCGTAATGATGATGCCGGCTAAAGCCGACCCCGGTAGCGCGTGGCTAGCGAGCTGGCTTCACGTTGCAGGGGTCGCCGGTTCGAGTCCGGCCCAGGGCATGAGTGGTTTTAATTAAGTGTAGTGTCCGTCGTGTGTTGTCCTGTTACTTGTGGTAATCAAAAACACATGAAGATTCTATGAACACAATTGAGAAATAATAGAAACACAGTTGCTGGCTAAATGGCTACAAGGCCGAATGCCAATTTAAAAAAAAAAAAAAATGCCGGCAAAAGGTAATTGTCTGTTGTGTACCAGAGACAAAGGTTATAATGCTAGGCATATATGTATAATGTAATTTGACGTTCGTTTAAATTAAATGTTTACGCTGTATTCTGACAACACAACCCAAGAACTTTTTTTTTTTTTTTTTACAGAAGATAGCAAACAGGAAAGTTTATTAAAATCCGGTGATAGTTTACACGTAACGTAAGTATTCATGGAACATATCAATCAGATAAATGATATTTATTCATTATTGGAATTATACTTAGAGACATTTTCACCACAACAAATATGTCCGTCAAATAAAATAAAATGTAGTTATTTAAAACATCCTAACCAAATACTCCGATAATCTAAGCAGAGAAAGTTTACTAACATCACGAAAAATATAAACAAAGGTAATAATTAATCGTTATTCGTCTATCTTCAGAAACTTTTCCAGAACGAATTCTTACAATCACCGTTGGTGATTACCGTCATTTTCGAAGGGCCTTTAAACTAGTGTGATTATAAATACAGATATTATGAGGTTCCCGGAATTAGCTGCTGTCGCTCTTCGTTTTCTCGAGCGCTTCCGGCACTGTGGTACTGGGGCAGTAGGTTGGTCTAGATAGCGCGACCAATTACCCACACGTTGACGGCAGCAATCGTAAATTGCGTGAGGTGAAGCGCGGCCTCATCCCTCCAAAGACGCCCGAAATTGATAGAAGCAACAGGTGGTCCATCTGACGCGAGTGCTCGTCGACCTGAATATATCGACTTCTGTGTACGTCCGCGACTGACAAGTGCTGATTTCCCGTCAGCCGCAGCGCGAACGCTGTCCGACCCCTGACGGGCAAGTGCCGACATTAAATAATCAAAAAGTAATTCTTCAGTTCTCCATGTTGTCTACACAAAAATGATTGCATCCTGTTTGAAGTACGTTTCATTCATCTTATTCTGAATGAGTGTCCCATTTGTGGATTGCTTACTTAACTTCGTATTATCTAGGAAAGTTTCAAAAAGTAAAATCTTTTTCGATAAATTTTTATCACTTCGGTTCATAACCTGACCGTGCATAATTTACGCACTATTTTTTTTGTCTTCTTTCCACTTTTCCTAAGCGCAATGTCTATAGGGTGGCAAACGATAATTAACAGTGTAATAAACAATAGGATCTCGATTCGAGCTATGGGACTGAGGACAGATGCCTAATACTTATATTTCCTCAATTAAGGATTCAAAGTTATTATTATTTTTTAATTCAGCTGCTAATTTAGACCATCCAATTACAAAACGCAAAAAAAATTGTATCCAGTGACACCGACCTCTATGCAATGTTTTTCATTACATTGTTTTTTTTTCTTGTTTATGCCTTTACGCTTCAACAACGTCGAGGTCATTACGGGTGAGAAAGGACTGGGAACAAGGAACTGGAACGAATTAGGCCATGGGCTTTAAAAGGAACCATCCCGGAATTCGTCTGGAATGATTTAGGGGAATCTTGGAAAACAGAAATCTGAATGGCCGAAAGGGGATTCAAACTCGTGTCCCCGCGAATGCGGGGCAGAGCGTTATCACCCACCACGCTCTGTCTGTGCAGCGGTAACACAAAATTTTTATGCACAATATTCAAAGGACGTAAATGTTGGAAACTTTATTTCACAGTTATATTCTGAAATTCTCCATAGTGTCTATATCGTCAAAATATTAAAAATCTGTCAATCTAGATCCACTTACCAACAAGTCATAGTAAAGTGGTACGAAGTAATTCATGCTATTTTTTGTATACTTAAACAATATATCAGGACAATAGTATTATTGGTCTGAAGACATACAAGGCAACTAGGGTTGCCAACTTGCCTAGAAAAAAATACATTTGTCTTTTGAAGAGGAAAATATGAAGTATATGAAAGAAAAAATATATTTAAATTTAGTTATTTATTGCCTTAAATACATATATTTTTGTTTTGTTTCATTGTTACTGCGGGTACCACATTCTAAAACTACACTCATAAATATATTAATAATTCATTTTTAATTAAATTTAAGGACGCTCAGTTTGTCCCTTCCTACCATTTTACATCCATTTCGTTTCGTCATAAGCACTAATATGTCGTTTGGAAATTAATAACGTTACTTGAATTACATAATCTGGCAGAAATACTTTATGATTTAGATAAGATATAACGACCAAAAATAATCATACTTTATACTAATGTACCGTTAGCAACCCATCGCCTTTGGCCACTGCGGCACAACTTCCTATTGAATCAGGCCTGCAATTTATTCAACAAAACATTATGCTCACAATTTTCTGAAAATTGAAAGAATGTAGGCTTTCTCGGTGAGTCAGTTGCGTAAAATCTTCTCGGGCTTTCCACCGGGATAGCGCGTCAGTAAAAATACATAGCGACGTTTCGGAGCGTGCCTCCGGCTCCACCTTCCGGCGAAGTGTCGGATGTTGGAAGTGGCTCCGGCGCACGTGACCTGGCAACCAAAGGCCTAAGCGGGGACACTTCCGACATCCGACACTTCGCTGGAAGATGGAGCCAGAGGCAGGCTCCGAAACGACGCTATGTATTTTTACTGACACGCTATCCCGGTGGAAAGCCCGAGAAGATTTTACGCATTCTGAAAATTATTGAAAGTAGATATTGATTGATTTAGATGTCTTGTCCCAGCTGGCACAATGGTAAAAGAAAGCGCATAGAATTTGAAAAGAATTTACTCTGAGGATTCCTTCTTATCTATTTACGTGTTTTCTCCAACAATTTATAATTATTTACTACTTTAGATTTCATCAACCTTACTATCTTTGGAGTTACTGATGTATCACTTATCACAATCACATTAAGAATCTGAATTATTTGCCATTTTAAACAATATAAAAGAAAAATAATGCAATTGGAAACTCCAACCTCAAAACGAAGAGAAAACCGCGAATTCTCCGCTTGCCAATCGCACGACTGACATCCATAGTTCCGTTCAGAAATAATGGCGAGCAGACAAGAGTGGACGCGAATGCAAGGTGGATGGTCCGCCCTTGTTGCCTCGCCTCCAAAGTGGTTAAGCACACAGATCAAAGGACGCGAGCTGACAAAAAAATCCTGGCCGATAGGCACTTTTCTTGCACGAAGTTGTGGAACTAGCATAAGAACATTCCGTTCCATGTACTGTATCCTTTATTCGAAATAAAGTATTTTTGTATAATTTATTGGTAGGAAAATGTATGATACTTCATTATAAAGTATGATACTTCATAATAAAGTATGACACTTCATTATAAAGTATGATACTTCATTATAAAGTACAATACTTTATTATAAAGTATGATACATCATTATAAAGTATAATACTTCATTGTAAGTATGGTTGGCAACCCTAAAGGCAACGTAAGACTAATTGGCCTGGAATTGATCAGAGTTCCCGCTTGTACGTATAATTAGAGGAAGGGCAAACTACGGGGACAATGCATATCGTTTCGATAGTGCAGTAGAAACTGGCAGAACAGTCGTGATTTAACAACATAAAAAAGCGATACTCGCAACACTGACTGCTTCTGCTAGAAAATTGGACAACAAATTGATTTCCGTTAGGATTAGAGTGAGCTAAGTCCTTATACATATCTGTCATTTGTTTTATTATTCACAGGTTTTTTTCTATAACGATTGCAAGTAATTAATGACAATCATTCCCCAGCATACAAAAAATAATGATGACATTCGCTGTTTGATTAACAGTATTTTTTTTTTCCTTTTTTCCAGGACAACGTTTCTACGCCTGAGCCTGACATTCCTGAGGAGGATCACTTTCAAGGTATGTCACAGCTTGCATGCGACTGTTTACGTACAAGTTGTAAACATGAAAGCTTATTGCAATATAGCGGAACGGATTTGACACAACCTGCTATGCGAGAACGCAAAACTACCGCCTCAGAAACAGTACCGGATTAACCACGTAGCAGGAGGTAGCAAATGCTACGGGCCTCGCGCCTTCTAAAAATTTCCCCCGGACGGTAAAAATCAAGGGCCTCTTCTTCATATTTGCTACGGGCCTCGCGCTGTCTTGATCCGCCCCTGCTCCGACATTCTGTCTAATAATTTATACGCTTTGCCACATGACTGGTGGAAGCTGTCATTGAACATAATCTCTCTCACAAGCGAATATTATAAGAGGCTATCTCGTATTATTCAGACAATTTTACTATTTTTTATAAGCTTTCAAGATTACGAATTTGGTATCAAGATATCACTGAAAGACTAATAGCAAAAATCTTAAAATCTAATATCGGTATATAACCTGCATAAGATGCAGTCACACACACAACCACCCCAGCCCATATATAAAGTACTTTGTACTAACTGTATAAATATATATAGTATATCTACGTTATCTCACTGCGCACTTGTGTACAAAAATTTATCTGGATTAGTTGTCTAACTGTTCGGCAAAACGCAGAAGTCTTCAAATAGCTTAATAATAATTTATATTTAAACTGAAGTTGGAATTATTTTTAAAATAGATATGGGATAACAGAAAGAAAGAAAATTGAAACATTTGAAATGTGGTGCTACACAAGAATCCTCAAAATTATATGGACAGACCGTCCGTCGAACGAGTTTTGGAAATGACTGGTGAGGAAAGAAGTTTGTGGGAAAAGCTTACAGAAAGAAGAGACAGGCTGGTAGGTCATATTTTGAGAAATGCAAGATTGGTTAATTTGTTAGTGGAGGGAACAGTAGAAGATAAGAATTGTAGTGGAAGACAGAGATTAGAATATATGAAACAGATAATTGAGGACGTGGGTTGTAATGGGTATGCAGACATGAAGAGGTTAGCACAAGATAGGAAGGGATTGAGGATTGCCTCAAACCAGTCGACAGAATGATGACAGCAAAAAATAAAATAAAAAAAGTAAAAATGTGATTGTGAAAGTTGACAGTTTGACAAGAAACTAATCTGACATTCTAATTTCAAAACGATGAGTTAAAAGATGAAAGTGAACAGGATCTTCTTTCTTTCTCTTTTACTCTAGTTTATATGCAGAATTTATCGATACAACGCACGCGCTGATTCGGGAGAGGAACCGATTGTGGTGGGTGAGCGGTTAGCGCTCTGGCCTCAAATTTGGTAGGACGCCGGTTCGAATCCCCGTCCGGGCATCCAGATTTGGTTTCTCCATAGTTTCCCCAAATCACTACAGGTGAATGGCTTAATGCTTTCTTCAAAACGCCATGGCCGGATACCTTCCCGTTCCTTGTCCCCAGTCCCATCCCGCCTCTAATGAACTCGATGTCGACGACGCGTAAAGCCATAAAGAAAAAAGGGGGAAGAGGAATTGCATAATCTGCGGCACTGGCGTCCCGGTAAAGTAGGGTCTGTGTGTAGAGTAACAGAATACAATAGTTATGTGTTTAGCTGCGATACAATGTAATCTTTGGTGGTTATGTGTTAACGTTAAGGAAGTAGTTGTTTATCTTAGATGCAGTGTGTTCTGTGGCGGCCACTTGTTCTGTTTACGAACACTTTATCTTTTCTTACCCGTTTCCCCGGGCAAGCAGAATAATAAAGGCACGTTCCCACGATCTCTTGTAACGAAGGCGAGACGGGACGGGACCTCTTTAGCCGAAGTGTAGGGACGACCGCCGGCCGCAGGTTAGTCCTAACTTACCTCGCCGCCACCTCCGCACCACGTTGCCTAGTGTCGTTTGGCACAGAGCACTTTATAGTAACAGAAGGGGTGCGCACCGCTGCTGCAAACCGATGGCAACAGCGCACCGCTACATACCCCTGTGATGTTTACCGACTCACAGTGGGTAGCTGCGTCTCATCTCCGCTAGCAGAGGCGGCCTTGTTCCCATGGCGTGTGGTTGAGTATTCGTCGCGTCCCGTCCCGTCTCGCCTTCGTTACAAGGGATCGTGGGAACGCACCTTAAGATATACCATAAACTTTCAAACTGTTAAAACCCCATCTATGATACGATAACAAAGTGACAGAAAGATACAGTCCTCTTACAGATTTATTTATGAAGAGGTAGAGATTATTATCATATGTGTCTCCATCATTTTAGTATTTTTGTAAGGGACTACACTTGACACATACAACACTTAATTAAAGACTTCTATAACTTCGGCCAGACTCGAACTACTGACCAGAACAATGCAGAGCTAGTACTTCAGTTCCTACGCTACCGGGAAAGGCAACTTCTTATCGTTGCTACTGCTCGAACTACAATAACAAATCAATCCAAGGATCGGGGAAAGGTTATTTTCACCGAATCCCAGAGGCCATTGCGTACCTGCAGAAAAACAAATACCGGGTACGTCTGGACGTGTTCCGGGAATTCTAAAGCTGCTACCCCCTCTCCTTGCCTCTGCGGCGGCGCGAACAGAGTACAAACAAGGCGTGCTCCACGAATATTAAAGGCCGGGGAAGAGGCTGGCAAGTCAACAAGTGTTCCCGGCAGGTACGGCCCCGCCGGCTAAGCTCATTTGGGTGCGCATAAACAGCGACCGCCACGGCGCGGCGGCTGTAAACCGTGTCGTAAATATATGCGTGTTGTTTTTTGACGGTCCGCGGCCCCCCGTACCTCGGCTCTAATGGCCCCATTACCATTATTGAATAACCGGGACGGCCATTAGCCGCTCCTAACGAAGAAGCGTAATCTCGACCCTACGCGTCGTGACGGCCAATCACTCAATCATCCCGGTTGCGAGAGCCGAAGCGAGGCGTTGGAATTGCAGAGAGAGCGCGCTGGGGTTTCAACTCGTCAAATTCAACTACCGGCGACAAACCTAAAAACTCTGTTCATAGTCCAGTGTTGTCGACCAAGACTCAAGAGACTAACAGGTTCTTTTTTTTCTCATAACTTTACGCCTCGGCTAAGTCAAGATGATTAGATTTGAGAAAGTTTTTTTTTCTACTGGTTTTACGCCTTGTCGACGTCGAGGTCACTACTAGCGGGAAAGGGTGTTAGGAACGAGAAGGAATTCGGCCATGGCCTTTTGAAGGAACCATCCCAGCATTCGCCTGGTGTGATTAGATGAAACCATGGAACCCCGGACGGAAATTCGAACCCGCGTCCCCCCGAATGCGAAACCACAGCATTACCGTCCACCCACCACGCTTCGTGCGAGAAAAGACGGGGAACGAAAGAAAAGGAATTCGGCCATGGACTTTTAAAGCAACTATCCCAGCATTCGCCCAGTGTTATTCGGAGAAACCATGGTAAACCCAAATCTGGAGTGCCGGAAGGGGATTCGAACCCGTATGATGTACCGTAAATTAATTTTATAATCAATATGCAGCCATAGAAGTTTTGACACCTAAAATTTGTCCAAATAATTTTAATGAACGGAAAATAACTTGGTTATAGGTCACATAAAAGTATATTCTTAATAAGGCGACTTCACTTAGGGGGTCGTTAAAATTTATTGTGTATGTTTTTTCTGTGGTATCCTATCATTCAGCTTAAATACAACGATTTACAGTCATTTATTTACGCTGTCAAAAGCGCTTAAGGTATTATAATTTAAAGATAATATACTGACAAACTTTCATTGTTAAGCCCATGTTTCACTAAGCTGAATTTTCGTTCCAAATCGAGATCAGATATTATTCGCAAAATTAGTAAATTCTACATATGGTGTGTCGAACTGGACGAAGATACTGAAGTGTTTGGAGTTCACAGTATTCAGGAAAGAAGTTAAAGAAACGACTCGATACGAAATGATGGGTGTAAAATGCATTAATTGGTAGGTAAGACATATTAACGTGAAAAGTAGAGCCCTGAAGAAAGCGTCGATAGATGGAAGATCTGTCAGATCTGTATAACGTGGTATGCAGTCTGTCAGAAAAACAGTAAAATTTTGAATTGATGATGAACGAAGCGGAGTTTTAATGACAGAATTTAAAAGGCATTTAAGAATAGTGACAACTAAATCTTGCACTTACTTCTTCGGGCTTTGCGTCACCCGATGTAGTAGAAGAAGTGAGAATCCTACCAAATTTCTGAAATTTCTAGTAACAGAAGAGTTTTTTTTCAAAATAAAAAAAATAATGCCCTGGACGAGAACTCTTTCTGGCTCATCGTGTGCTGTTTGAGATAATTGATATATATCTGTTCTAATGTAGCACAGTGTATTTCATACAAACAAAGCGTGGTGGGTGAGCAGTAGAGCTCTGACCTCGCATTCCGGAGATTGCGGGTTCGAATCCCCGTCCGAATGCCGGGATGGTTCCTTCAAAAGGCCATGGCCGAATTGCTTCCCGTTCCTAGCCCCCAGTCCTTTCCCGCCTCTGATGACCTCGACGATGCATAAAGGCATAAACAGATAAATGTATTTCACATGTTCTGTCTGCAGAATTACTTCATTTCACTCTATCAGAGTCAGTCGGTATATGAGACACGAAGGCAACCAGCAGATAGTAACTGATCTGAAAACTCCACCGCGAATCCGCGAAACATGAGATTTAGCGCGCTGTCTCTTCATCGTGTTTATCAGATTCCAGTAGGGCACTGCTTTTAATATGAAGTGCGGACGCGAGATGCGTGGGGGGGGGGGGGGGGCAGACAGCCGTGGCCGTCTGGAGGCTGCGGCAAGGTCGCCGCCCAGAGCGGAACAGAGTCAAGGCCGCGCGAGCAACAAGTTCAGCGGCAACCCGCCAATCACGCGCGCTGTCCCGGCGGCCGCTCGATCTGAACGGAGGCGCTGCACCAACGCGCTTCGCCTTCCAGCACACCACGAACGAAGGCGGGTGGCGCAGAGAGACAGAAATAGGGACACACCGTACACGACGTTGCCGCATTTCCAGCAGGAGACGAGCGACGTAGAGAGAGGAAGAACGTATAGTAATTACGCTACTTCTACTATTATTACTGCTGTGTAATGATAATAAAAATAATAATATGTGTTTTAGCAGCGCTTTATGCGCTAATACTATTAAGAGAGAGACAGGAATGTCAGCAACAGCAAACAATAAACACTCGTGTAACCACGACCAGCGCTGAATTGTTACTGAATTCGATTGGCTATTGGCAGAGTGATGACGTCCTGCGCAGAGCCTCGCTAAACTGGGCCGCCTTCGTTCGTGACGCTCATTATAGGGTATAGTGCACAAACAAAATCGGCAGTTGACCGGATGATTGCAAACAAATTTTTTTATTCATAATTTTTTTTAAGTTGACGATCGTTTTGTGCACTAATCTTACGAAACTTGATAAACAGGGTGATCCTTCAGTGAAGACACTGTATCCACATGGAACTAAACAAAGCTCTTCAACAGTATTAAAAATTACATTCGAGTGCATAACGTATGACGTAATCTGCGGTTTCTGACAGACATAAGACGACTATCGCGTATTTATTGTAGTGACACGAAAATGACAGTAAATTAATACCAGCTTGAATTTAAGGAAAGGTATCGAGTGACAAGGAATAATGAAAGTGGAGAGCGACGAGCACCAAGGGCTGTTTGTAAAATGTCGAAAATGTAAACAATAGTAGAAGAAAAGAGCTGAAAAAACAGGTGATGAATTTTATGTTTTTGTTACGGCTTTACGCCTCGTAGATGTCGAGCTCATCGGTGATGGGAAAGGACTGGAGGGAAGGAACGGAAAGGAATTCAGCCATGGCCTTTTAAAGGAACGATCCAGGCATTCACTCGATTTCTGGAAACCACGTAAGGGGATTCGAATCTGCATCCTCCCTAATGCGAGGATAGAGCGTTACGGCTTACCCACCACTATCAATATCACGACGAAAGTCAAAGATAGACTTTTAAGAAGGGTTTGAATCAGCTGAGATCGAAAATTAGTATAGTGTGTATACGGATTACGAGTTGAGAGGTGTAAGGTTGATCAATAAATAATGCGTTTAAAAGCGATTCAAGATATCACTGTTAAATGAGTAAAGGAGGACAAGCTACTAAAGAAAACAAAAGGATAAGTCTTTTTTCCCTTCAGGGGGAAGACAGCTGGAGATATTATCTTTCACAACGACTAATGTAGGCTCACCTAATACTAAGGACGCTAAATGCGGTTACTGACATGAATGCAAAGATGATAAAACTAGGTAACAAAATTTAATTTTTTTGTGCTAGAGGTCAATTGTGAATACTTGATGCAAAAGTAGATATCCCCATGAAGGACTTAAGTGGTCTTATATATTACTTGCTAAATTATTTCATTTATTACAATCAACACAATTTAGACAAAGATTTCGACACCAAGTAGTAATTCTTTCAACAAGGAGGTTGTCCTTTATCGTTTACAGTGTTCGCTGTAAATGATATCTTCATTGTCTACACTTTAAAGCATAGACTCAACCTACATTGGTATTGTTCGAGTTAAATAATACTTCTCTCTTGGTTCCTTGAAGGATAGCTCGACCTGTGATCTTGTTGGTCGAATATACTCTCATCGGTATACTCAGAAGATTATAGTTGACGTTTGCTACTATATTGTCTCAGTCTTTAGAATTTACCTGTGTCACATGGAATAGAAACACTTGTAAATACAAATAATATCCACTGTACTTCATACTGCTTCCCCCCCCCCCCACTCTAATGACCTCGACGTTAACGAAGCGTAAAGACATTAGCAAAAAAAAAAAAAAAAATTCATAGTTTTTATTATTAAATGTAGCTAAGAAAAATGCATCAATATCATATGGATAACCGCAGAAAATGCTCCGGAAAATTGGATGAAACGTGTGCGGTGGAAAATAGAATGCTTCAAAAAATTCTATTTCACGGTGGTTACGTTAATTATTTTTGAAACACATTAATAATGTTCCCATTTTTTTGCAAGTAACAGAACTGTTAAGTCTTCATTTTGAGATATGTTCTTTATTTTCGCTTTGAAATATCTAGCAACTATTCAGGTGATTTACTTGTGTATTAGAATATTCTCATATCAGCTGTCTGATGAACGTATTATAATAAAACAAAAATTGACGATCCTTCAGGGAAACGATAGGAAAAGAATTATAAATAACTCTTTGCACACGATTTCAGTATATTTTCAGAAATCTGCTTACCACGCACTTCATTTTAAAATGAAATCGCATCATGCCATGATGCACACTAGACACCAAAGATCTTGCAGAAGTACTTGTTTCAAATACCTTTAATCGATATAAGAAATAATTCTTGTGAGCAGCTTGATGTTGACAAACCTCAATTACCATCTATGAATACATTAACCGGCAAAATTGCCGTGGTACCAGGGGTTGTCCTGGTTAACCTGAAGGAAATTCAAGAGTGTCACGAAGCGAATTGAATTATGCTAATAATGCTCCATGCTTATTAACCCTGTCATAGCTTCACTTTTTCTTTGCTGCTCTCAGTGTAAATTCCGTCTTGAAATTCTAGGAAGATTTTGTCCATTGCAACAGTCTGAAAATGTCTAAATATTATATACATACAACAATCTGATCAACATGAATGGTGACTCAAAGCCTGAGATCTACAGACGCATAAAGCTGGGCTGGAGAGCATACGGAAGAAATTTCATAGTTTTAAATCAAACATACCAGTACAACTTAAAAAACAGGTATTTGAACATTGTGTATTACCGGTCCTCACATATGCCTGCCAGACTTGGACCCTAAACAGTCACATGAAGCAAAAATTGAGAACTGTCCAGCGATGTATGGAAAGAGCAATTCTAGGGTTTACAAGAAGAGGTAGGAAAAGGGCCATGTATATTCGTTCAATAACCAAAGTGACAGACATCTTAAAAAGAGTCATGACCCAAAAATGACAGTGGGCTGGTTATATTGCTCGCAAAAGAGATGACAGATGGACTACGGCAGTACTAGGTTGGATACCAAGGAACTTGAAAAGAACAAGAAGAAGACTTTTTTTTTGTAATTGCTTTACGTCTCTTTTTAACATCGAGGTCTTTAGAGACGGGAAAGGATGGGGGGCAAGGAATGGGAAGGAATTCGGCCATGGCCTTTTGAAGGAAGCATCCCGGCATTTGCCTGGAGTGATTTGGGGAAACCATGGAAAACCCAAATCTGGATGCCCGGACGGGGATTCGAACCGCCGTCCTCCCGAATGCGAGGCGAGAACGCTAACCGTTACACCGCCCCGCTCTGTAAGAAGAAGACCACCGGATCGTTGGGATAGAGACATACGTCGAGTTACACGCGTGAACGGGAAGAGAGTTGCTCAAAATCGATCAGCTTGGAAGGAATTACAACAAGAATTAAATTGTAAAATATAGCTCTTCTGGCTTTAAGTGGCTGCATCCTGAAACAAGGATTGATGAAACTGTATATATATATATATTAGTGCTTTCCACCTTGTCAACGTTATTAGAGGCGGCAAAACAGTGGGAATAGGAACGAGTAGCCACAGTCTTCTGAAGGGATCATTCGCCTGGAGATATTTCGAGAAAACATTGAGATCTAGAATGCTGGACATGAATTCGAACTGACGTCCTCCCAAATACGTCATCGCTTAGCGAACAGGCTCGACTTTTTAAATTTCTTGAGACACTCTGTGTATTTCTAGTAAGTAACAACACGCGATAAAAGCTAACGGTGTTAACTGCACCAGCCTGGCGTTAATTTTGTCAGAGGATCAATACGAACGAAAAATAAAATATAACTGCCAACTTTCTTTAGAGTTTTAAGTGACTACTGTGACAGTAATTTCCTCTTTTAGTTCTAATATATTTATCGTTGTTTGTGGAGTAGAAGATGCAGTATCTTGAGTTCACGCCGCACTAAATGTATCACAAGTTATATAAAAACTTGATTTTTATTACTCGACACATTTTTCGTTTGCCTCAACATTGATACATTTCTCCTTTTACACAAACCACTACTCCTTGATCTATCAAATTCTGTCCGTCCAAATTTGTTGAGTCTCAAAATCGCTTAATGGACCGATCGTGCCAACTTCCCAACATTCACGCCATCTTTTTTATAGCATTCGTCTGGCCGCCTCATGCAACAACCGTGTGGGAATAAATTTGTAGGCTTCCTCAGCCGTCTGTTAATAATTCCTATGTCTTCCTCGTAATGCCGTGTTTTTCTTTCAAAGCTTCTAACGTGTACTCGTTGTTGTTGCTATTATTATTATTATTATTATTATTATTAAGGTTTAGGGTGCGTCGACATCGGGATTATTAGCGCCCCATGAAAAACTGATATGGCAATGTGGCTAAAAACGAAACTAATTTACTTACTGTATCACTAACTGCAAAGAGCTCAGCCACAAAGAAAGTAAACAAAGAAGGTAAAACAATAAAATAAAGCACTACGCAGTAACAGCCAGACCGGAATGTCTTTTCGCAAGTGAATGTCAAATACTGAATTACAACTTGTCCAAATTAAAAGTTCTAGGAAGAAGAATTGTATGTAAAATACTTGGTCCGCTAAGAACTGTAGAACACTTCAAATTAAGAATTAATTATGAATTACATTGCAACATAGAAATCATAAAAAATCAATACGGAAGACACGATTGCTACTTTTCGATATTTACATAGAATGTATGACAACAGGTTAACCAAACGTATCTTAAAATATCTTTGGAACTCGAAATCAACAATAACGCGGATGTAGGAGTTTACAAAGATTTGTCTATAAGTGAGGACCAAGCAATAGGAAGGGAAATATTTAACAAAAAAGTGTAAAAATTGTAAGGATTGAAGGTCATGAAAGAAAAGACAATGGAAATGGTCCGAGGAGAGAAGAAAGGTACATAGTCAGAAGATAAAGAAATACTGGAAGAAGAAGAAGGAACAAAAAAGGATGAAGCATGGAAATTGCCTCGTGGTCCTTGGAAAACCTTAGTAGAAAAAGAAGGAAAAAAATGTCTGGCGGTAAAGAGGCAACCAAATGTAGAAGACTACATATCAACAGAAAGTCTGGGTGGTTGTAAAGAGAAGAATCTGATGTAAAATATATTAAAATATCAAAATTTATCAAACGAGCAGTTGGCATCCGCTGCGTTCTCCTCCATATTTGAAAACCAAACTCCCTTACTAGGGGCTTATATGTAACATTTCCTCGCCAAGCTGTCTTTTAACTTAATAAACTCTTCTCGAGCTACCAGCCGCGTAAAAATGTCACAATTATGGGACGTTTTGAAGGCGTCTATTTCTGCCCTTATATTCAACCAAGGATACAACGGAACAACTGTTTGTTTAGGTGCTACTGCGAATGACAGAAGCCAACCGAGCGCGATGACGTCATCCACTCTTCTGCTCCTTACCGAGGCGGAGCAGTTTCAACATTTTGATAGCAGGGTTCTAGGACACACTAAGCTCGCATCCAAAGTCCCTGTTGACTAAAGAATCAGATGTTCTGATTTCAACAGCTTCTGTTTTAACGCTGTGTGAAAAATCTCTGACCCTGGTTAGAATTCCGTAGCACCGCGTAATGAATCAGTTATTCAATTATACCTTTGGTTGAAAAAGATGGCAGAGATAGACACCTTCGAAATATCCGATAATTGTGACATTTTTACGCGGCGGGAAGCCCGAGAATATCAATTTGCAACGCCGTAAAAAGCTTCGCTCTTGTCTTATAACGTGTTTGCAAACTTCTGACAGTTTCCGTTTCCTACCGAATTTAGCTATAATGCGTTTTTCCATAATTCGAGGCACTTTGGTCATAACAGAAAGACAGCACTGATCCCGCCCACCGCATCAGCTGATTTCTTTGAGCAGGCGCTAGATTATAGTGTGTAAACACTTGCTGCGCACAGAGTTTGACCCGGAGGCGTACCGTGGGTGCTGGCTACCTGGGCTCCCGACATGAATTATGCATAGTCCAGACAGGGCACGCACCGCCTCGCTTCCTTCACGAGCCGCACTGCGCCACAAGCTACACACACTCACACACATACACACACACACACACACACATCACTTCACGCATCGACGATCCCAACACGTAACCAGTTTCGTAACATCCAACTTAGTTTTTTAGGATTTAGTGCTGTTTGAACGGTGGTATTACTGCCAACGTTTCGGCTCCAAACATTGTGCCTTCCTCAGGGCTATTCCGGGTTGATTTATCCCCTGCGACGGCTGGTTACACCTCCTCGTCATCCGCCTGCACGCTAGGCGGATTGTCCTGGTTACCGGTAGCGACTGTCCGCTGTTCGAGAGATAGTGTTGTCGTTGTAGATGTCTGCGAGCGCACATTTCACTTTTTAAAAAAATTTATTTATTTGTGTTGGCTTTCGGCCTGGTCGGCCATACTGCCAGGTTCTTTACCTTTAATTTTACATTGGTTTATGTTTAATTTGAACAATTGCTGCTGTGTTTACTGATGTTCTTGGGCCATATGAAAATTTCTGTCGATTCCCTCATTTTTTGTTCTAAGAAACTCTTGACTTGTGCTATTTTTTTCTGTCTTCCTGCACTGAATTTTATATCCTTGTTCCACCTAACGCAAAAAGTAAAGTTGAATTTTAGTTAACATGACGCCTGATAGCAAAATGTTTTGTATTACATAACCATTTTGTGAGTTCTAATCTGACAGTTTAATTTAGGACAATGCAGAAGACGTGGGAATATTAGTAGCGTCTAGAGGTTCCTAACAGTTTCGTACGGCACAGTTTTTGTAGTTAAACACCTCAAATCTAACTACAATTTCAGATGAATCACTCCATAGAGATCTATTTTATTTATCGTATGGCAGTAACAGTTAAAGGCTAGTGTGTTCGTAATGACCTTGTAACACCGTTTTTACTGGTTGCGCAATGCGCCCCTATCCTTGTCCCCTTAGCCTAACCCGGTAATCCTGCCGGGTATAGGGATCTACAGTTTAACATGGTATCCAAACAACGGAAGCGTTCTGGCGTGCTTCACATTACATACCGAACTGTTCCAAAGGTGAATATTAGATGTTGGAACCATTAGTGTTCATAATATATGTATAAATTAACAACCCTGAAACTCAAAATTTGTCCTTTTTGCAGATGATACAAGCATAGAAATTAAAAATTGTGCAAATTTCTCTGATGAACATACTTAAAAATATGTATATCGGTTCAGAGATAATAGTTAGTTCTCAAACTTTGATAAAACACAATGTATGCAGTTCAGTACGTCACACAGATCAACACCAGACATGCATTTAAAATTTGAAGACCAGTTCATTTAAGAGGTAAACGGTGTAATATTTACAGGTTTGCATATTGATCATAATTTAAATTGGATGGTGTATGTCTTTGACTTACTAAAGCAATTGATTGCAGCTACATCTGCAGTTCGTCAGCAACAGTATGAAGAAACTGGTTTATTTTGCTTATTTTTCACATATTAAAGTCACATGTAATAATATACTGGACCAAATCAATTCACAGGGACAAGTATTCAGAGCGAGTAATAAGAATTATGTGTGGCGTTAGCATTAGAAGGTCGTGCAGAAAGTTATTCAACAAGCTAGGATTTTAACATTGGTGCCCGAGTACATATACATTAATTTCCTTCTAGTTACTAGTTATATTCTATTTGAAACAAGTACACAGTTAAGGCACTAGAAAAAAAAAACTATCTTCACAAGCATTAGTCACTGTCATTTGTTCAAAAATAGGCCAGATATTTAGGGATACGTATCTTCAATAATCTCCCAACGTATCTTAAATATCTCGTAGGGCATTAGATTAAATTCAGGCAAAGTTAAAAGCTATTGGTGAAACTTTCATTGTTATTTATTTATTTATTTCTCGTGTCCAGGACATAACATTATATTAGTTGCAACAAAACAAATAAAATTAATTAATTAATATCAAACTTATGAACTATAAAACACAATCAAATTGAATGTGACTAGAATTCCTCAGTCCTGTTGGCCTTCTCATTTGCCCTAAAAAGGACGTCGATATTGCGGGTTTCAGGTAGATTCCTGCATACCAAAAGATGTCGTGGGTCCTGCAGCTCACCACATTTACGTAGTTTGCTTTCAGTAGTGTAACCCATATTTTGGTATTAGATCTGCATCGCGACACTTCAGTTCTTAATCTGCTTAGTGCCTTCCATATGGCATATGGCTGAGTACACGCTGCGGCCGGTGCCTCTTTGATATTCCCCTTCAAGCAACGAATTTCGCCATAGTTCTATACATCCAGGTGAAGAGGTTATGGCTGTAGTTGACTGTATGAAGCTCTTTCTTGACTTTAGCCTTGTGGGTAGAGGTACGTAACCAAACATTGTTAGTGTCGCAGACGATGGCTTTCTAGAGTGTAGTGTTCCGTTGTTTCTGTTTTAATGACTGGCCTGGAAATGCAACGTAGGTTCACTAAGTCTGGTCGCATCCGAAGTTTGCTCTGTAATAGGCGAGCCACGTGGCCTTGTAGTCTGCATCCAGCGAGCCGTATTGCGTCGCAGTACAGTAGTTCTGGCGGTGTCATTCACCGTTATGCCAGAGGTACAGTGTATGTTTACTGAATCCGTGCTTGCCAGCCACAGCGATGTGAAATTCATGTGAGAACTATGGAGACCGGGATCACCGCCCCGCTTAAGAACGTCCATAAACTGCGTGGCTCGATCTAGCGCAGGGGAGCGGAGAGGGGGTGAGTAGAAAGTTACGCTGGGTTACGTGGAGGGGAGGAGAGAGGGGTTTCAGAATCAAGCCACGTAGATTTTCATTCATATTATCTGTCACAGTTAAAATAAGGTACAGAACACACAATAGCATGTCAATATTTATTTCTGTCATTTAACTATCTCCGTAAGCAGTTTACGATATTCTGACAATAGAAAATAGTACAAAATGTCTTCTGGAACCAATAGGGGAGGGGTGAGGGTTGTAGAGGTAGAAGCCACGTGAGGCTACGTGGGTGGGAGGAGGGTTACAGGAGGCCAAAATGGCGCTACGTAATTTATGGACGCTACACAACTATACGATTACCCAGTGTCCAGATGTCTTCACTTTGAAAAGCGTGGCAGTCAAATATAAATCAGATGCAATAGAAGAAGTAAGTGATTTCTGTTACTTAGGAACTAATACCAGAAAGGAGGAAAATTGAAGCATTAGAAATGAGGTGTTACTAAAGGATGTTTCTAACCAGCAAATAACTTTTATCCACTCCGACAGTTTTACTTTATTTACCACCATTTTATGGCTCACTCTGTCAAAAACCTATGAAAGATGTAGTGCAACACTATCAATTTGGCCTACCTTGTCCATTTCATCTGCAATATCTTGCATGAATATCCTTGCCTATAACCATTTTGGCAACTTTAAAACATCTACGTTCCTCACTTTTCTGATTTGCTTGCATATCAATGTCTCCATTAATTGTTTGATTTAATTTAACTGTGATAGCACACGCTCTTTTAGCAGATTCTGTATACACCCATTTTTTTTTTTTCCTTTTCACATCTACTTGGGAAAATTTAGAGTGGTGCGTGGAAGGTAAAAAATGACAATGACCACAAGCTAGCACTCTGTTTAAGGCATAAGGGTGTGGGAAGATTTTTTTCGTAGGGAAGATCGTCACTGATTGGAATAAATTACCAGGAGAAATAATAAATAATTTACCAAAAACACTGAGAGAATTTGAAGTTGAAATTAGCAAAGAGCAGAAGTAGGCGGGAAAAGGAAAAATGGATGTGTATGGAAATTGCCACCGGAGCAAGCGTTCCATTGCAATTAAATTCATCATCATCAAGTATTCTCTGCTATACAGCAGGTCCACGCACAGTGACAGCTCTCCACGCATCCCTCTGTTCCGCCATTCTCTTAGTTTCTATATATCTCCCGTTTATCATTATATCATCCATCATTTTCATCCTGCGCCGACCTCTTCTCTTCTCTCCGTTTACAGTCCCCTCCAGAGCAGTCTTAAGCAAACATTCGTTCCTCAGCACATGCCCATCCAGTTCTTTTTTCTGTTCCTTATTGTTTTTATGAGTGACCTTTTCTCTCCTATTCGCTACAGCACTTCCTCATTCCTTACTTTGTCCACCCAACTTATTTTCTCCATCCTCCTCCATACCCACATTTCAAAAGCTTCCAACGGCTTTAGATTTTCTTTGCGTAGCGTCCATGTTTCTGCTCCATACAAAACATTTAGCTAATTTTTTCCTCAAGGTTTTGTCCAGCCTTCCGCATAGTAAATTTTTCTTTCTATTGAAAGCTTCCTTTGCCATTGCTATTCTAGTTTTTACCTCCTTCATGCAGCTCGTATCACCACTCACAACACTCCCGAGATATTTAAAGGACTCCACTTGTTCAATTATTTCTCCGTGCAGCGTTATCATCATTTCTTTCCTACGCTTTCCCACCATCATACATTTAGTTTTCGTCCTATTGTTACTCATCCCGAACTCCTCACACCCTTTATCTAAAGTCTCTAACATTCTTCTGAGTATCTTGACACTTTCTGCCAGCAAAACCATGTCATCAGCAAACCTTATGCAGGTAATCCTACGTGCACCTAAATTAAACTTTTTTTTTTTTATTTTTTTTTTTATTTTTTTTTTTTTTTGCTTTACGTATCTTCGACTTCACGTATTTTCGACTTCGAGATCATTAGAGGTGGTAAAGCACTGGGAGTGGGAAACGAGAAGGAATTCTGCCATGGCTTTTCGAAGGAACCATCCCGGATTCGCCTGGAGTAATATGGGTAAACTATAAATAGCCAGACAGGGATTCGAACTCACATCCTCCACCAATGCGAGGCCAGAGCGAGCGTTACCGCTCGCCCACCACGCTCCATTAGTGGTAAAAGATTTCCTGAAGAAATATTAGACTCTATGTGGACGAATAAGTAAAATCAGATGAGTGCTGACGGAAAAGAACGGAACATATTCGTGGTTCGAGTTGAAGCGCTGTCGACCAGTCTGCGAGGCTAATCCGAACGTCGATCCTAGTGCAATCGACAACCGGACGTTATTGGAGAGCGGCGCACTGACTGCGCGCCACCGCGTCCCATTAATACATTAAAACAGATTGTAATTACGGGGGCGTCCGCCCCCACCCAGAATTAATAGACAAACAGCGCGGGGGAGGCACAGCCGGCACATCTAGCCAAAACAGTACGCCAAGCGGACAGCCGACTTCTCGCTCCCATTGACCTACTGCTTCGCTCAATGTCGCGTTTGCATTTAAACACCTGTTCGTAGGTGAATTCACACATTTCAGCAGAATCGCCAGTAAGTTACCTTCTACTATGTTCTATGCTTACGGCGTTACGCCTCGTCGAAGTCGAGGTCAATACAGGGGGAAATGGGGAAAATGGACGGGAAAGAATTCGGGCATGGTATTTTGATGGAA
>CM061919.1:253786404-253930674 GCA_031002005.1 Vandiemenella viatica
CCGACCTTCAGCACGGGTGAAAGGTAGTTCCCTACTGTCGTGGCTCAAAAGTCACTAACGTAGGACCAGTCGGAGAGATATTTCACGAGTTTTCCTTGTCTAGCCCAAAGAAAGGGATCGTCCATAAACCACGTAGCTGCATTTTGGCCTCCTCAAACCCCCCTCTCCCCACGTAGCCCGAGGGGGCTTTTGCACTACCCCCCCCCCCTCCCACGTAGCACGTAGCTTTTTCCATTTTTGATTCCAGAAGACATTTTGTAACGTTTTCTCTTGTCAGACTATTGTAAATTACATACGAACATAATTAAATGACGAAAATAAATATTCACATGATATTTTTTTTTTTTTTTTTTTTACTGCTTAACCTCTCTTAACAGCGAGGTCTTTAGAGACGGAAAAGGATGGGGAGCAAGGAATGGGAAGGAATTTGGCCATGGCCTTTTTGGAGGAAGCATCCCGGCACTTGCCTGGAGTGATTTGGAAAACCATGGAAAACCCAAATCTGGATGCCCGGACGGGGATTCGAACCGCCGTCCTCCCAAATGCGAGGCCAGAACGCTATTCACAAGCTGTTATGTGTTCTGTACCTCATTTTAACTGTGAAAAATAATATGAATGGAAGGCTACGTGGGCTGGTTCGGAAACACCCCCCTTCCCCCCCCCCACATAGCGCAGCGTAGCCTTCCAGCCAATCCCTCCCCCTTTTTTAGACCAAGCCACGTAGTTTATGGACAATCCAAAAGACATAGACTTATCGATGGACATTGGCTCCAGATGAAACGAAACAACGCTGCGATAAATTTCAGTGAGGGGAAAAAAATTACTTAAAATATGGGAGAACCAAAGCTGCGATTCATTAACATATGACTATAACGCCTTAGCATTAGTCAAAACTGATCAGGAAAGCGTTAATACCACTATATCTATACTTTACTTACTGCTTACAGTATTTTTCGTCTTTTTACTCATAATTGGTTTTTAACGTAAGAGTATTTATTTTTTGTTACCGTGTTTAATACATTATTATATTCTCGTCAGCGAGTTCATTGTGAGTCCTTCTTATATATTAAGGACAACGAATGTAGGCTTATTTGTGTGTAAATTGTGCCATTTACCTATATGGCAAAATGCTTAACTTCCTGATTTCATATATTATCGTGAAGGAATTGGTTGCTGAAGAGTTGAAAAATAAATATCGTGGCCCAACGTTTGATAGTAAACCCAACTGGGCAGGACATATTGGGCAGTTGTAAGGAAAAGGTTTCGAAATCCTTCATTTACTGGAGAGAGTGATGAGGGTATGTACGAGAAAAGTAAGGGAATAGGGATACGAAAATTCGGTTAGACCATTGCTTGAATATGGTAGTGTAGTATGAACCTACATTTTGGGTATCAATTAAAGGAATTGGAGGGATGCAAAGAAGAGCTGCTAAATTTGTCTCTAGAAATTACTGCAGAGCATAATCACTAAGGGGGCGTCCATAAATTACGTGAGGTGAAATAGGGGGGAGGGGGAGTCCGGCGAAATCTCACCAAAGGGGAGGGGCGTCAACGGAAATCTCACGTGAGATTTTGGAATTTTTTTGGACTGTAGACCTAAAAAAAAAGCAAAAAAATGGCGCGTAAGTGATTTTAGGGGGGTGTTTCATCGAAAAGTGGGGGTGTTATCGATTTTGTAAGGGTGAGAGTTTTTTTTAAAAAAAAAGTCTCCAAAATTTGCGAGGGCGATTTCTAGGGGGAGATTCTGACGGGCCAAATCTCACCACAGGGGGGGGGGGGGGTCCGGAAATCCGGAAAATCACCTCACGTAATTTATGAATGCCCCCTAACCTGACATGATAAAGCAACTCGAGTGGGATTTATTGGAAGACAGGAGGAGGGTGAAGAGAGAGCCATGGCAGTGTACACGGGGTCAGCGGTCTCGATCGTCAAAATGAGAGCAGCCAACTAATATCGGTATATTTGTACCCAAAATCGGTATATGAAAAAAATACCACAATTTGCGTGGCAGTTTGGCACAAGCATATTCCGCGCAAAGATGGAGCGAATGGCATGAGCACTTCAAAAATAAAAATAAAAATATTGGAAATTTAGTTTTGCAGAAATGTTACAACAGAATTATTACACCCAATCATTACATTGGACGCATTAGATGCAAAATAAATTACATTATATTGACGTGGAATTTCATTGCTTCTTGTCGTCTGTCTGCTCTGTTTGCTGGCCGCTGATTGTAACTTTCCGCACAGTAGTTGGGGGCGTGTGTAGCAGGTGGAGGACCGCGCCCATTCCCCCGACGCAGAGGGGACGCCGTTGCGGCGCCACGCCACCCATTGTTTTCTCATCGGCTGCCGGAAATGGAAGAAGCCAGGGCTTACGGTTACGGGGGAGGGGACGGGGACGGGGGGGTCGTCCAGGGTGAAACATGTCCCTGGGGAGTCGGGCCGGACACTGACCTGCACCAGACCAAAACAGCCTCTACCGATCGCGGAGTGATTGGTGGTCCAAGATGGGATCCTGGAAAGCTTCCATTGACAAACCAGGCTATGGATATATTCATTAAGACTGTCCTCACCACCATAAAATAACTGATGTGTGAGTGGAAACTTTCCCGGTGTATCGATGCAATAAAATCTTCTCGGGTGTCCAGCCGGATGGTGGTGTAAAAACACGACGTTTCGACAGCTGACTCTGCTGTCTTCATCAGGTATCTTGTAGTTGTTCTCAGCTGACTGTCTCTGCCTCGACTGGCTTAGTCACCCATCGAACCTCCTTTATACCTTCAGCTGGAAGGCCCGCTCGCTCTGGTTGGTCGGGAGCGTTGGCTTTATATGCGGCCCGCTGCGGCCACTACTGGCGCCACACAAGATACCTGATGAAGACAGGAGAGTCAGCTGTCGAAACGTCGCGTTTTTACACCACCATCCGGTTGGACACCCGTGAAGATTTTGTTGCATACAATAACTGGATTATTTCTGCCATTTTCCTCAGTTGCAGGCCATACCGTCTGATGGGACTTCCAGCAGTACAATGTAGTACAGCGTTAAAGCTGTGACCTTGCATTTGGGAGATCGCAGGTTCGAATTCCCGTCCTGCCATCCGGATTTCGGTTTTCCATGCTTTCCCGAAATAACTCCTGACGAATGCCGGGATGGCTCTCTCAAATAGGTCATGGCCGAGTTCCTTCCCGTTCCTTACTCCAAGTCCTACATCGCCTCTAAAGACCTCGACGTCGACGAGGCGTAAAATCCGAATAAATTCATGTGCCCCAAAACTTATTCCATTAATAATAGAATGAATTTATATAGAATTATTTCTGATGTTACGATAATCCAAATAATTATCTTTAGGCCTGAAGCTCAGCGCATTAAATTATGTAAGATGGAACAGAACGTTATTCTGTAACAAACTGAATACTGCTGTGATGTGCAATGTGTCACATGTAATTACATTTAGTTTTGTGACTGACCAAACGAATTTTCGTATTCAGATAGGACACACTTTACAGGCCTCCGAGTTTTTCTTGGATTTCACAAAATATTTCATGGCGGTGAAGAAATTGTTACTGAATGTATGTGGGTTTAGTTTTCCAGATGGCAGTGCTCCAAAATACCAAATCTGTTTACAAACAAATATCCCCAAGCCATAAAAAAATTACAAATATGTGGCTATTCTAAAAAGGTATAGCGTTCTTGTCACCATAAGTCGCCTTTAAAAACTTTATCTATAAACGTTTCGTTTGACATAGGACGATGAACCTTTTGAACATTGCGTCACGAGCGTCTTATTGCAAAACTCGATCTAGACGGTTAACAGCAATGGTCGAGGAGTGAAACATCTTAACCAGCTCAGCCTTAGGATTGTCATACTAAAACTTGATGGAAAGCAGCTTACTAAAGTGGCCACAGTACTGAATTCGAGTTAAGGGACCATCCATAAATTACGTCACACGTTAAGGGGAAGGGAGGGGGTCAACAAAGTGTGATAATGGGGGGGGGGACGAGTCATAAGCTCTGTGACGTCATATGCATAATTTGTATCACTGTTTTGTCACGTGGCGGATGCGCGAGTTCACGCTCCCTGTACCTCCGCATACTTGTTTAAACGATCGTGTGGCATCTGAGGTCTATATTTTTCATCATACAAAGCCACTAACCGACACAAGTAATCACGTAAGAGGCAACAAGGGGGCATCCACAAATTACGTGAGGTGTTTTTCCGGATTTCTGGACCCCCCCCCCTTTCCCCCCTGGTGAGATTTGGTTCTGGTCCGTGAGAACCCACCCTAAAAATCGCCCTGGAAACTTTTGTAGACCTTTTTTAATTTCGCAAAATCTCACGTGTGATTTCGCCAGATCCCCCCCCCCCTATTTCACCTCACGTAATTAATGGATGTCCCCCAAGAGGTTTTGCTCATCACGAAAATACGTGTTTAAAGAATTGCAGATAGACGTTACAGGGAAATTCTTTGCTTGTTTATTATTAATTTTAATTACGACGGAGCGGACGCTCTGGTGGCAATTCCCCTAGTTATCTAATTACCCCTTATATATATATATATATACATATTTCAAATTTTCTTTTGTAATTGGAATGTTAAATTCCTCCCCCATTTTCTTTTCCGATTTACAAATTTTAATTTTAAATTCCTTAAGCGTTTTTGGAAAATTGTTGATCACTTCACTTGGTAATTTGTTCCAATCACTGACACCCTTACCAACAAAATAAAATTTTCCCACACTCTTATGCATGAAATCGAGTGCAAGCTTGTAGTCATGGTCGCCTTTCCCCTTCCATGCACTATTCCTGATTCTTTGACCAATATCCCTCCAAGCCCCATCACCAACATCGATGACGATGCTATATGGTTGGATGAAGAAGGTGATGACACATCGAATGTTCCTAACATTATCCAAATCGAGAACGAAGTAACTACTACGCCAGTCATAAATAATATAAGGATAGACTATGGTTTGAAAATCCACGGACACAAGAAGATTAAAGTTAGTATCGTTCACTTGATTTGTCACAACAGGGGAGGGGGGAGGGTCACACAAATGTGAAAACCTGTGGCAAGGAGGGGGGTGGGGGGGGGGATGAAACGCCGAAAAATCATGAAAATCGGTTGACTTAATTTATGGATAGCTCCTAATGACAGTTGTGTACAAAAATCTACTCGAAGCATATATGTTCAATACTGAAAGGAGCTGTTGAGACATACGGGAATCTGTAAACACAAAACTTTGTATAGTGCGTTATCGGGAATGAGCAATAGAACCCTTATAGCTCAGCTCCGAGGTGTTTCTGTCGTTCTACCTGCAGTCACCTCGTAGGCACGCGGACAGACAACAGTCGGGGAAAGCCGACATTCAGTGAAAACAGCTCACCAGCCACAAACACCAAACGGAGAGAATTACGCGCGTCTCTCCATTTTCCTTTTCTTGAGCTCCAGTTGTCTGTTAAAACATTTTCTCTCCCTGGTTCCAGTCTTACACCACTGTGACAAGTCGTGGATTAACTTCAACACAGTTTACTGTGTATTCGCAGCTAGAAATAAAACGCTAATTTAAACAACTTTTCCGATAGTTTCCCGGACAAGATGTCGCTGTAACGCTCTGGCCTCACATTTGGGAGGACACGCGTTCGAATCCGCTAGTAACTCCAGGAGAATGGTGATAGGACGGTTCCTTCAGATTGCCATGGCCGAATTCCTTTCCGTTCCTTTGCACCTTTAATGACCTCGACGTCGACGAAGTGTAAAGCCCTAAGTAAAAGAAGTCTCTCTGGATTAAGTTTGCCAAGCATACTTTCTAAGTGTCATACTTTATATTTGGACGCTACACTTTATCCTACCCAAAAATTATGCGGAAATACTTCATCTCTGGTAAAATATGCAATTTATGAACGGCATGTATTTAATTTCCAAACAACATACTGGTGCCTATGACATAACGAAACTAAACGCACATTCCTGAATTTATTTTTTCTGAAGGCGTCGGAAGAAGTCACTGATCTACGACGCAGTACTTATATAGAAAAGGCACGTGATAAATTATCAAACATAAAAATCATTGTTTTCTACCCATTACTATTTCCGCCATTTCGGCTTTCCCTGAAAAACTAATTAATACAAAATAGCGACACGATAGGAGAGAAGTAAAGCATCCTTAAATTTGTTAAAAATGATTTGGTCAGTTATTTATTAATCTAAGTTTAGCTTGTGGTATCAGTTAATTGTAAGACTGATAGCTAGTTCCAGACGCTTGAGTCCAATTCAGAAAAAAAAAAATATGTAATTAAATTTTCATTTTTGCGTCCTGTCAGTAGTCGATTTTGCTACTGCTCTTAATATTTGTTGGTGTTTTTGATAAAATCAGAGCGCTTAAACCTGTAATTAACCTGACCTCGCTCGTATCAAGTTTACATTTAATGCAAACATTCATAAACCATTAATTGATTGTTGACCACTTTTTTCCGCAACTGCTTCATAAATGTTTTTAAATTAAACGCCATTTACTAACAACTGTTTTAATTGATGTGATTTTACCAGACTCGTTTCGACCTAATGGTCCAGAGCATCGTCAGTACAAGGTGTTATCGCGGACACTTGTAATATATGTACACACTGATGTTCCTTCACCGCACGCGTATATAGGTTTTACAACTGTCCGCATTTACACGATGACTGGTGATGCCCAATGCCACAAGTGCGAAAAATGTTTTGTAAAAAAACATCAATTAAAACGGTTTTTGATAGTCGGCGTTTAATTTTAACAAATTCACAAACCAGTTTTTGTTGATTTTAGTCAATTAGCAGCTTTCGAATATTAATCGTCCCAAAAAAAAAGGCATAGACATTCCGCTATTCGTGTTTATACTTCGATTTGTCAGAATAAGGAACAAATGATATTTTACAGCCAGGTTGATTGAATTGACTCCTTGTGAAATCTTTCCCTGATTTCGATTTTTCGTGGTTTCTCTAAATTACCGCACGCAAATGTTGGTGTGGTTGCTTCTTCTTTATTTCTTCGAATACACCTTTTAGGGGATTCGATAAATCAACTATGTTACTACTTAATTATCATCAATCTCCTTTGTCCCATACATCTTTCATCCTTTCCGTATACTTTTCCTTGTCTTCCCGTGTCCAGTTCCTTCTTTTCCGAAAATATGCCCTTAGATTCTTCTCTCTTAAACGTGTTCTGTCAATCAATGGGTCTGTGTTGATTCCAGCATTTTATATATATGCTGCCATCAGTCTTTCACCCCGTTTGATGTAATACTCAATCCCTTGCTCTCTTGTGTTAACCTCTTCATCTCAACATTGTCCTGGTAACCCATGTCCTCGGTTATCTGCTTCATATATTCTATTCTCTGTCTACGTCAACAGTTCTTTCCTTCGACTGTTCCCTCCACTAACAAGTAAACCAATCCCGCATGTCTCAAAATATGACCTACCATCCTGTCTCTTCTTTCTTATAGACTCGTCCACGAATTTCTTTCCACATCTACCATTTCTAAAACACATTCATCTCGCACTTTATCTGTCCACTTAATTTTCAGCATCCTTACATAGCATCACATTTTAAATGCTTCAATTTTCCTTCTTTTGGTATTCCTAAGATGAATTCTTCATTACTATAAAGTGCTGTGCTCCATACATTTAAAAAAGTTCTTTCTGAGTCCTAGATTAATATTTGAAACTAAAAGATTTCTCTTTTTCATAAAAGCTCTTTTTGCTAGAGCTATTCTGCTTTTAACGCCATTCCTGATTTGGCCATTGGTTGTAATTTTACTTCCTAAGTAGCAAAATTCAGTAACTACTTCTATCGCATCCGACCATATTTTTATATTTAGTCTACTGTTATTGGTATCATTTGTGCTACATTTCATCACTTTTGTCTTACTTCGATTTATATTTAGTGCAAAATCTTCGTTCAGTATTTTGTTCATAATAACTTCTAAATTTCGCATTTTGTATATCTTTTTCTATTTCCCATTTCTATTGTGAGTATGGATTGGTAGCTGTTTATCAGGTCAGATATGTTTTTTTTTTTTTTTTTTTTTTTGTTCATGGCGGAACTCCTTCCCGTTCCTTTTCCCCTTCCTTTAAGGCGTAGAGACATTATAATACCTACAAAAGCCATTGATACCTGACATCCTTTATTTATTTTTAAAAAAATTTTGCTGTTGTTATCCTCTTTAATAAAATGCGTTGAGTCTGGAGACGTCACCTCCATACATCGGCCATCTTCGGCGCGTCTCGATAATGCCCGAAGTGCTAGTTACACTGCCTGCCACCACAGCGCTGCTTGGCTAATCAGCAAAATTCAAACGAATAACTATATTATTACCGTTTATACTGTAAAAATGAAATGTAAATTTTAAATAACTAATTTAATTTGATTTTATTTGCACTTAAATTGGTCAACTAAAGCGAAATGGTGATGCTGGCTAAAGGTAATTGTCTGTTGTGTACCAGAGACAAAGGTTATAATGTGAGGCAGATATATATATATATATATATATATATAATTTGACGTTCATTTAAATTAAATGTTTACGCTGTATTCTGACAACATAATCCAAGAACTTTTTTTACAGAAGATAGCAAACAGGAAAGTTTATTAAAATCCGGAGCGAGTTTACACGTAACTATCATGGAACATATCAATCAAATAAACGATATTTATTCATTATTGAAATTATACTTAGATACTTTTTCATAACAACAAAAATGTGCGCCAAATAAAATCAGATGTAGTTATTTAAAACATGTAACCAAACACTCCGATAATCTAAGCAGAGAAAGTTTACTAATATCACGGAAAATATAAACGAAGGTAATAATTAATCGTTATTCGTCTCTCTTTTCCAGAACGAATTCTTACTATAACCGTAGATGATTCCCGTCATTTTCGAAGGGCCTTTAAACTAGTACGATTATAAATACAGATATGATTAGGTTCCCGGAGTTAGCTGTTGTCACTCTTCGTTTTTTTCTCGAGCGCTTCCGGCACTGTGGTACTGGGGCAGTAGGTTGGTCTAGATAGCGCGACCAATTACCCACACGTTGACGGCAGCAATCGTAAATTGCGTGAGGTGAAGCGCGGCCTCATCCCTCCAAAGACGCCCGAAATTGATAGAAGCAACAGGTGGTCCATCTGACGCGAGTGCTCGTCGACCTGAATATATCGACTTCTGTGTACGTCCGCGACTGACAAGTGCTGATTTCCCGTCAGCCGCAGCGCGAACGCTGTCCGACCCCTGACGGGCAAGTGCCGACATTAAATAATCAAAAAGTAATTCTTCAGTTCTCCATGTTGTCGACACAAAAATGATTACACCCTGTCTGAAGTACGTTTCATTCTTCTTGTTCTGATTCAGTGTTCCATTTATGGATTGTTTACTTAGCTTCGTATTAGCTAGGAAAGTTTCAAAACGTAAAATCTTTTTCGAGCAATTTTTATCACGTCGGTTCATAATAACCTGGGCGTGCATAATTTGAGCACTAATTTTTTTTGTCTGCTTTCCACTTTTCCTAAGCGTAATGTCTATAGGGTGACAAACAATAATTAACAGTGTAATAAACAACTCAATAGGATCTCGTTTCGAGCTATGGCATTAAAGACAGATGCCTAATACTTATATTTCCTCAATGAAGGATTCAAAGTTATTAATTTTTCTAATTGAGCTGCTAATTTAGACCATCCATTTACAAACCGCAAAAAAGAATTGTATCCAGTGACACCGAACTCTGTGCATTGTTTTTCATTATATGGGTTTTTCTTTCTTGTTTATGGCTTTAAGCTTCAACAACAACGTCGAGGTCATTACAGGTGAGAAAGGACTGGGAACGAGGAACTGGAACGAATTCGCCCATGGCCTTTAAAAGGAACCATCCCTGAATTCGCCTGGAATAATTTAGGGGAATTTTGGAAAACAGAAATGTGGATGGCCGAACTCGTGTCCCCCGAATGCGGGGCAGAGCGTTATAACCCACCACGTTCCGTCTGTGCACCGCTAACACGAGATTTTTATGCACAGTACTCAAAAGACGGAAATCCTGGAACCTTCATTTCGCAGTTATATTCTCCATCGTCTCTATATCGTAACAAAATATTAAAAATCTGACAATCTGGATCAACTTACCAACAACTCATAGTAAAGCAATACGAAGTAATACAAGCTATTTTTTGTGTACTTAAACAATATATCAGGACAATAGTATTATTAGTCTGAAGACATACAAGGCAACTAGGGTTGCCAACTTGCCTAGAAAAAAATACATTTGTCTTCTGAAGAGGAAAATATGAAGTATATGAAAGAAAAAATATATTTAAATTTAGTTATTTATTGCCTTAAATACATATATTTTTGTTTTGTTTTATTGTTACTGCTGGTACCACATTCTAAAACTAGACTCATAAATATATTAATAATTCATTTTTAATTAAATTTAAGGACGCTCAGTTTGTCCCTTCCTACCATTTTGCATTCATTTAGTTTCGTCATAAGCACTAATATGTCGTTTGGAAATTAATAACGTTACTTGAATTACATAATTTAGCAGAAATACTTTATGGTTTAGATAAGATATACCGACCAAAAATAATCATACTTTATATTAATGTACCGTTAGCCAACCCAACGCCTTTGGCCACTGCGGCACAACTTCCTATTGAATCAGGCCTGCAATTTACTCAACAAAACATTCTGCTCACAATTTTCTGAAAATTGAAAGAATGTAGGCTTTCCCGGTAAGTCAGTTGCGTAAAATCTTCTCGAGCTTTCCACCGGGATAGCGCGTCAGTAAAAATACATAGCGACGTTTCGGAGCCTGCCTCCAGCTCCATCTTCCGGCGAAGAGTCGGATGTCGGAAGTGGCTCCGGCGCACGTGACCTGGCAACCAAAGGCCTAAGCGGGGACACTTCCGACATCCGACACTTCGCCAGAAGATGGAGCCGGAGGCAGGCTCCGAAACGTCACTATGTATTTTTACTGACACGCTATCCCGGTGGAAAGCCCTAGAAGATTTTACGCATTCTGAAAATTATTGAAAGTAGATATTGATTGATTTAGATGTCTTTCCCAGCTGGCACAATGGTAAAAGACAGCGCATAGAATTTGAAAAGAATTTATTATGAGGATTCCTTCTTATCTATTTGCGTGTTTTCTCCAACAATTTATAATTATTTACTACTTTAGATTTCATCAACCTTACTTTCTTTGGAGTTACTGATGTATCACTTATCACAATCACATTAAGAATCTGAATTATTTGCCATTTTAAACAATATAAAAGAAAAATAATGCAATTGGAAACTCCAACCTCAAAACGAAGAGAAATAGAAAAAAACCGCGAATTCTCCGCTAGCCAATCACACGACTGACATCCATAGTTCCGTTCAGAAATAATGGCGAGCAGACACGAGTCGACGCGAATTCAAGGTGGATGGTCCGCCCTTGTTGCCTCGCCTCCAAAGTGGTTAAGTACACAGATCAAAGGACGCGAGCTGACAAAAAAATCCTGGCCGATAGGCACATTTTCTCGCACGAAGTTGTGGAACTAGCATAAGAACATTCCGTTCCATGTACTGTATCCTTTATTCGAAATAAAGTATTTTTGTATAATTTATTGGTAGGAAAATGTATGATACTTCATTATAAAGTATGATAGTTCATTATAAAGTATGATAGTTCATTATAAAGTATGATAGTTCATTATAAAGTATAATACTTCATTATAAAGTATGATACATCATTATAAAGTATAATACTTCATTGTAAAGTATGGTTGACAACCCTAAAGGCAACGTAAGACTAATTGGCCTGGAATTGATCAGAGTTCCCGCTTGTACGAATAATTAGAGGAAGGGCAAACCACGGGGACAATGCATATCGTGTCGATAGTGCAGTAGAAACTGGCAGAACAGTCGTGAATTAACAACATAAAAAAGCGATACTCGCAACACTGACTGCTTCTGCTAGAAAATTGGACAACAAATTGATTTCCGTTAGGATTAGAGTGAGCTAATTCCTTATACATATCTGTCCTTTGTTTTATTATTCACAGTTTTTTTTCTATAACGATTGCAAGTAATTAATGACAATCATTCCCCAGCATACAAAAAATAATGTTGACATTCGCTGTTTGATTAACAGTATTTTTTTCCCATTTTTCCAGGACAACGTTTCTACGCCTGAGCCTGACATTCCTGAGGAGGAGCACTTTCAAGGTATGTCACAGCTTGCATGCGACTGTTTACGTACAAGTTGTAAACATGAAAGCTTACTGCAATATAGCAGAACGGATTTGACACAACCTGCTATGCGAGAACGCAAAACTACCGCCTCAGACACAGTACCGGATTAACCACGTTGCAGGAGGTAGCAAATGCTACGGGCCTCGCGCCTTCTAAAAATTTCCCCCGGACGGCAAAAATCAAGGGCCTCTTCTTCACATTTGCTACGGGCCTCGCGCTGTCTTAACCCGCCCCTGCTCAGACATTCTGTCTAATAATTTATACGCTTTGCCACATCACTGGTGGAAGCTGTCATCGAACATAATCTCTCTCACAAGCGAATATTATAAGAGTCTATCTCTTATTATTAAGACAATTTTACTATTTTTTGTAAGCTTTCAAGATTACGAATTTGGTATCAAGATATCACTGAAAGACTAATAGCAAAAATCTTAAAATCTAATATCGGTATATAACCTACATAACATGCAGTTACACACACTACCACCCCAGCCCATATCATAAGGTACTTGTACTAACTGGATATATATAAGTAAAAGTATATCTACGTTATCTCACTGCGCACTTGTGTACAAAAATTTATCTGGATTACTTGTATACCTGTTCGGCAAAACGCAGAACGTCTTCAAATAGCTTAATAATAATTTATATTTAAACTGAAGTTAAAATGCTGTTACAGCTATGTTGGATTTAAAAAAAAAAATAGATATGGGATACCAGAAAGAGAGAAAATTGAAACTTTTGACATGTGGTGTTACACAAAAATCCTTAAAATTATGGGGACAGACGTCCGTCGAACGAGTTTTGGAAATGACTGGTCAGGAAAGAATTTTGTGGAAAAAGCTTACAGAAAGAAGAGACAGGACGGTAGGTCATATTTTGAGACATGCTGCATTGGTTAATTTGTCAGTTGAGGGAACAGTCGAAGGTAAGAACTGTAGAGGAAGACAGAGATTAGAATATATGAAACAGATAATTGAGGACATGGGTTGTAAGGGGGATGCAGAGAGGAAGAGGTTAGCACAAGATAGGAAGGGATGGAGGATTGACTCAAACCAGTCGAAAGACTGATGACAGCAAAAAAGAAAAGAAAAAAGAAAAATGGGTTTGTGAAAGTTGGCAGTTTGAGAAGAAACTAATCTGCATTCTAATTTCAGAACGATCAGTTGAAAGATGAAAGTGAACAGGATATTCTTTCTTTCTCTTTTACTCTAGTTTATATGCAGAATTTATCACCTAGTGTTGTTTGGCACAGAGCACTTTACAGCAACAGATGGGGTGCGCACCGCTGCTGCAAACAGCGCACCGCTACACACGCCTGTGATGTTTACCGACTCAGAGTGGGTAGCTGCGTCTCGTCTCCGCTAGCAGAGGCGGCCCTGTTCCCATGGCGTGTGGTTGAGTATTCGTCCCGTCCCATCCCGTCTCGCCTTCGTTACAAGGGATCGTGGGAACGCGCCTTAAGATATACCATAAACTTTCAAACTGTTAAAACCCCATCTATGATACGATAACAAAGTGACAGAAAGATACAGTCCTCTTACAGATTTATTTATGAAGAGGTAGAGATTATTATCATATGTGTCTCCATCATTTTAGTATGTTTGTAAGGAACTACACTTGACACTTACAACACTTAATTAAAGACTTCTGTACCCTCGGCCAGACTCGAACTACTGACCAGCACCATGCAGAGCTAGTACTTCAGTTCCTACGCTACCGGGGATGGCAACTTCTTATCGTTGCTACTGCTCGAACTACAATAACAAATCAATCCAAGGATCAGGGAAAGGTTATTTTCACCGAATCCCAGAGGCCATTGCGTACCTGCAGAAAAACAAATACCGGGTACGTCTGGACGTGTTCCGGGAATTCTAAAGCTGCTACCCCCTCTCCTTGCCTCTGCGGCGGCGCGAACAGAGTACAAACAAGGCGTGCTCCACGAATATTAAAGGCCGGGGAAGAGGCTGGCAAGTCAACAAGTGTTCCCGGCAGGTACGGCCCCGCCGGCTAAGCTCATTTGGGTGCGCATAAACAGCGACCGCCACGGCGCGGCGGCTGTAAACCGTGTCGTAAATATATGCGTGTTGTTTTTTGACGGTCCGCGGCCCCCCGTACGTCGGCTCTAATGGCCCCATTACCATTATTGAATAACCGGGACGGCCATTAGCCGCTCCTAACGAAGAAGCGTAATCTCGACCCTACGCGTCGTGACGGCCAATCACTCAATCATCCCGGTTGCGAGAGCCGAAGCGCAGCGTTGGAATTGCAGAGAGAGCGCGCTGGGGTTTCAACTCGTCAAATGCAACCACTGGCGACAAACCTAAAAACTCTGTTCATAGTCCAGTGCTGTCGACCAAGACTCAAGAGACTAACAGGTTTTCTTTTTTCTCATAACTTTACGCCTCGGATAAGTCAAAATGATTAGATTTGAAAAAAACTTTTTTTTTGCTTCTGGTTTTACGCCTTGTCGACGTCGATGTCATTACTGGCGGGAAAGGGTGTTAGGAACGAGAAGGAATTCGGACATGGCCTTTTGAAGGAACCGTCCCAGCATTCACCTGGTGTGATTTGATGAAACCATGGAAACCCCAAATCTGGAACCCCGGACGGGGATTCGAACCCGCGTCCCCCCGAATTCGAGACCACAGCATTACCACCCACCCACCACGCTTCGTGCGAGAAAAGACGGGGCAACGAAAGAAAAGGAATTCTGCCATGACCTTTTAAAGTAACCATCCCAGTATTCGCCCAGTGTGATTCGGAGAAACCATGGAAAACCCAAATCTGGATTCCCGGAAGGGAGTTCGAGCCCGTATGATGTACCGTAAAGTAATTTTAGAATCAATTTGCAGCCATAGAAGTTTTGACACCTAAAATTTGTCCAAATAATTTTAATGAACGGAAAATAACTTGGTTATACACAGACGGAAAAAAAAATCCCAACACCAAGAAAAAATTATTGTAGAGTAATGAAATTTGGACAATGCATTTGTCAAGTTAACATGTTTAATTGATTAAATTTTCAAGATCACAGGTTAATTTAAGCTCAAGAAAATGCATTTCAAATGTGAAATACTGTTAAATTAATAGCCGGTGTAACCTCCAGAATTTTGAATGCAAGCCTGCAAACGTGAATGCATTGTGTCATACAGGTTTCGAATGTCACTTTGTGGTATGGAGTTCCATGCTTGTTGTACTTGTGCTGTCAATACTGGGACGGTCAGTGCTGGCTGTGGATGATGCTGGAGTTGTCGTCCAATGATATCCCATACGTGTTCAATTGGAGACAGATCTGGTGATCTCGCAGGCCAAGGTAACATGTCGACACTCTGTAGAGCACGTTGCGAGACAACAGCGGTATGAGGGCGAGCGTTATCCTGTTGAAAAACTCCCCCTTGAATGCTGTTCATGAATGGCAGCACTACAGGTTGAATTACCAGACTGACGTACAAATTTGCAGTCAGTGTGTTTGGTATAACCACAAGAGTGCTCCTGCTGTCATAGGAAATTGCTCCCCAGACCATGACTCCAGGTGTAGGTCCAGTGTGTCTAGGCCGCAGACAGTTTGGTTGCAGGCGTTCCCCTGGCCTCCTTCTGACCAACACTCGGCCATCACTGGCACCAAGGCAGAACCTGCTTTCATCAGAAAACACAACAGATCTCCACTCCGTCCTCCAATGAGCTCTGGCTTGACACCACTGGAGTCGCAAACGGCGATGGCTTGTAGTCAGTGGAATGCACGCTACAGGGCGCCTGGCTCGGAGCTGTCCTTGAAGTAACCGATTTCTAACAGTTCGTTGTGTCACTGTGGTACCAACTGCAGCTCGAATTTCTGTAGTGCTGCCATTCATGAACAGCATTCAAGGGGGAGTTTTTCAACAGGATAACGCTCGCCCTCATACCGCTGTTGTCTCGCAACGTGCTCTACAGAGTTGTCGACATGTTACCTTGGCCTGCGAGATCACCAGATCTGTCTCCAATTGAACACGTATGGGATATCATTGGACGACAACTCCAGCATCATCCACAGCCAGCACTGACCGTCCCAGTATTGACAGCACAAGTACAACAAGCATGGAACTCCATACCACAAAGTGACATTCGAAACCTGTATGACACAATGCATTCACGTTTGCAGGCTTGCATTCAAAATTCTGGAGGTTACACCGGCTATTAATTTAACAGTATTTCACATTTGAAATGCATTTTCTTGAGCTTAAATTAACCTGTGATCTTGAAAATTTAATCAATTAAACATGTTAACTTGACAAATGCATTGTCCAAATTTCATTACTCTACAATAATTTTTTCTTGGTGTTGGGATTTTTTTTTCCGTCTGTGTAGGTCACATAAAAGTGTATTCTTATTAAAGCTACTTCACTTAGGGGGTCGTTAAAATTTATTGTGTATGTTTTTTCTGCTTAAATACAACGATTTATTTACGCTGCAAAAGCGCTTAAGGTATTATAATTTAAAGATAATATACTGACAAACATTCATTGTTAAGCCCATGTTTCACGAAGCTGAATTTTCGTTCCAAATCGAGATCAGATATTATTCGCAAAATTAGTAAATTCTACATATGGTGTGTCGAACTGGACGAAGATACTGAAGTGTTTGGAGTTCACAGTATTCAGGAAAGAAGTTAAAGAAACGACTCGATACGAAATGATGGATGTAAAATGCATTAATTAGTAGCTAAGACATATTAACGTGAAAAGTGGAGCCCTGAAGAAAGCGCCGGTAGATGGAAGGAATGAACAGAAACTTTCAGACCTGTATAACGTGGTATGAAGTCTGTCAAAAAAAACAGTAAAATTTTGATATTGATAATGTACGAAACGGAGTTTTAAGGAAAGAATTTAAAAGGCATTTAAGAATAGTGACAACTAAATCTTGCACTTACTTCTTCGGGCTTTGCGTCACCCGATGTAGTAGAAGAAGCGAGAATCCTACAAAATTTCTGAAATTTTTAGTAACAGAACAGTTTTTTTTTAAGAAAATAATGCCCTGGACGAGAACTCTTTCTGGCTTATCGTGTGCTGATTGAGATAATTGGTATATATCTGTTCTAATGTAGCACAGTGTATTTCATACAAACCAACGTGGTGGGTGAGCAGTATAGCTCTGGCCTCGCATTCCGGAGAATGCGGGTTCGAATCCCCGTCCGAATGCCGGAATGGTTCCTTCAAAAGGCCATGGCCAAATTGCTTCCCGTTCCTAGCCCCCAGTCCTTTCCCGCCCCTGATGACCTCGACGATGCATAAAGCCATAAACAAAAAAAATGTATTTCACATGTTCTGTCTGCAGAAATTACTTCGTCTCACTCTATCAGAGTTAGTCGGTATATGAGACACGAAGGCAACCAGCAGATAGTAACTGATCTGAAAACTCCACCGCGAATCCGCGAAACATGAGATTTAGCGCGCTGTCTCTTCATCGTGTTTATCAGATTCCAGTAGGGCACTGCTTTTAATATGAAGTGCGGACGCGAGATGCGTGGGGGGGGGGGGGGGGGGCAGACAGCCGTGGCCGTCTGGAGGCTGCGGCAAGGTCGCCGCCGAGAGCGGAACAGAGTCAAGGCCGCGCGAGCAACAAGTTCAGCGGCAACCCGCCAATCACGCGCGCTGTCCCGGCGGCCGCTCGATCTGAACGGAGGCGCTGCACCAACGCGCTTCGCCTTACAGCACACTAGGGCAGCGGTTCCCAACCTTAATTGGAACACGACCCACTTTTAAGCAAAAAAAAAAAAAAAATTCGCAACCCACCTAATATGAGAGTCTATCTAATATCAGAATGGGAACTGTTGTATGACATCGATAAGCTATAGACTATCGAAACCTACAAAAAGGCAAATTTTCATACAAAGGATATACTGTCAACAAAAACAAGAATTTATAATACATAAAACAACAAACACATTATAGACCGGGAGGCGGCTGCACATACCATCACCTCATCAAGGTGGCTGCTAAAATTCCACGGTTAGAAGTAACTCGATCAGCATATTAAAATGCAACTGGTCTCCCAAGTCAAATTTTGGTGAAACCACCTGCAGACCCGATTTTATTGGTTGATTGGTAGGTTTATCATTGCGTTTTACTGCTCCCAAATCTATGAAAATATCGAAGACAGGGAGCAGGAAAACACAATGGTAAACTTACAAGTCAACCACTAAAATAGGATTTGTAAGTGTTTTCCACCAAGATATGATCAGTGGCATTTTAATTTGCAAATCAAGTTTTAACTAATCCTATAATTTCAGCCGTCAACTCGATGATGTGATGCTTTGTACAGCTACCTCCCGCTTTATTAAAAAGATAATAAAAAATACGTTCAGTTATTATAAAAACACAACTTTACAATCAGTGAGATTTCTGGCCCTGGTGTTTAGTGATGAAGGTATCGATATAAGGGTTAACACTGGTTAATTTTAACCTTAGGTCACTTTTTACACATAGATTATTTCTGTTTTTGTTTTTCAAAAACAATAAAGTAGAAAAAGTTCGTTCACACAATTATGTCGTGTTGAACGGTATCAAGAACTTCACAGCTAATTTAGAGATTTCTGGATACTCTGCTGGTACATTCATCCAGAAGAAAATTAAGGATTTCATGAATATTGCACTTGTAAAATATCGTGTCATATTTTTTAAATAGGTGAATTAAAAGATATATTTTTGTGGCAAAAACCTCGAATGTTCGGCGACCCACCAAAACACATGCCGCGACCCACCAGTGGGTCGCGACCCATAGGATGGGAACCGCTGCACTAGGGTATAATGCACAAACAAAATCGGCAATTGACCTGATGATTGCAAACACATTTTTTTTTTAAGTTGACGATCGTTCTGAGCACTAATCTTACGAAACTTGATAAACAGGGTGATCGTTCAGCGAAGACACTGTATCCACATGGAACTAAACAAAGGTCTTCAACAGTTTTAAACATTACATTCGAGTGCATAACGTATGACATAATCTGCGGCTTCTGACAGACATACTCCATATAAGACGACTACTGCGTATTTATTGTAGTGACACGAAAATGACAGTAAATTAATATCGGCTTGAATTTAAGGAAAGGTATCGAGTGACGAGGAATAATGAGAGTGTAGAACGACCAGCACCAAAGACTGTTTGTAAAATGTCGAAAATGTAAACAATTGTAGGAGAAAAGAGCTGAAAAAACAGATGATGAATTTTATGTTTTCGTTACAGCTTTGCGCCTCGTAGATGTCGAGCTCATGGGTGTTGGGAAAGGATTGGAGGCAAGGAACGGAAGGGAATTCAGCCATGGCCTTTTAAAGGAACGATCCAGGCATTCACTCGATTTCTGGAAACCACGTAAGGGGATTCGAATCTGCATCCTCCCTAATGCTAGGACAGAGCGTTACGGCTCACCCACCACTATCGATATCACGACGAAAGTCAAAGATAGACTTTTAAGAAGGGTTTGAATCAGCTGAAATCGAAAATTAGTATAGTGTGGATATGGATTACGAGTTGAGAGGTGTAAGGTTGATCAATAAATAATGCGTTTAAAAGCGATTCAAGATATCACTGTTAAATGAGTAAAGGAGGCCAAGCTACTAAAGAAAACAAAAGGATAAGTATTTTTTTCCCTGCAGGAGGAAGACAGCTGCAGATATTATCTTTCACAACGACTAATGTAGGCTCACCTAATACTAAGGACGCTAAATGCGGTTACTGACATGAATGCAAAGATGATAAAACTAGGTAACAAAATTTAATTTTTTTGTGCTAGAGGTCAATTGTGAATACTTGATGCAAAAGTAGATATCCCCATGAAGGACTTAAGTGGTCTTATATATTACTTGCTAAATTATTTCATTTATTACAATCAACACAATTTAGACAAAGATTTCGACACCAAGTAATAATTCTTTCAACAAAGAGGTTGTCTTTTATTGTCTACACGTTAAAACATAGACTCAAAGTTTCCCCTACATATTGTACGAGTTAAATAATACTTCTCTCTTGGTTCCTTGAAGGAAAGCTTGATCTGTGATCTCATTGGTCGAATATACTCTAATCAGTATACTCACAAGGTTATAGTTGATGCTTGGTACTATATTGTCTCACTCTTTAGCGTTTACGTGTGTGACATGGAATAGAAACACTTGCAAATAAAAATAATATCCACTGTACTTCATACTGCTTCCCCCCCCCCCTCTAATGACCTCAACGTTAACGAGGCGTGAAGCCATAGGGGGAAAAAAAACATAGTTTTGATTAGTAAATGTAGCTAAGAAAAATGCATCAATGTCTTATTGATAGCCGCTGTAAATGCACCGGAAAATGGGGTGAAACGTGTGCGGTGGAAAATAGAATGATTAAAAAATTCAATTTCACTGTCATAATTTGAATTATTATTTAAACAGATTTTGTTCGCAAGTAACAGAACTGTTAAGTTTTCATTTTGAGATATGTTCTTTATTTTCGCTATGAAATATCTAGCTACTATTCAGGTGATTTACTTGTGTATTAGAATATTCTCATATCAGCTGTCTGATGAACGTATTATAATAAAATAAAAATTGACGTTCCTTCAGGGAAACGATAGGTAAAAGAATTATAAATAACTCTTTGCAGGCGATTTCAGTATATTTTCAGAAATCTGCCTACCACGCACTTCATCTCGAAATGAAATCGCATCATGCCATGATGCACACTAGACACCAAAGATCTTGCAGAAATACTTGTTACAAATACCTTTAATCGATATAAGAAAGAATTCTTGTGAGCAGCTTGATGTTGACAAACCTAAATTACCATCTATGAATACATTAACCGGCAAATTGCCGTGGTACCAGGGGTTGTCCTGGTTAACCTGAAGGAAATTCAAGAGTGTCACGAAGCGAATCGAATTATGCTAATAATGCTCCATGCTTATTAACCCTGTCATAGCTTCACTTTTTCTTTGCTGCTTTCAGTATAAATACCGTCTTGAACTTCAAGGAAGATTTGTCCGTTGCAAGAGAAAATTTATATATATATATATATATATATATATATATATATATATATATACATAGTCTGATGGACATGAATGGTGACTCAAGCCTGAGATCTACAGACGCATAAAGCTGGGCTGGAGAGCATACGGAAGAAATTTCATAGTTTTATATCAAACATACCAGTACAACTTAAAAAACAGGTATTTGAACAATGTGTATTACCGGTCCTCACATATGCCTGCCAGACTTGGACCCTAAACAGTCACATGAAGCAAAAATTGAGAACTGTCCAGCGATGTATGGAAAGAGAAATTCTAGGGTTTACAAGAAGAGACAGGAAAAGGGCCATGTATATTCGTTCAATAACCAAAGTGACAGACATCTTAAAAAGAGTCATGAACCAAAAATGGCAATGGGCTGGTTAAATTGCTCGCAAAAGAGATGACAGATGGACTACGGCATTACTGGGTTGGATACCAAGGAACTTGAAAAGAACAAGAAGAAGACCACCGGATCGTTGGGATAGAGACATACGTCGAGTTACACGCGTGAACTGGAAGAGAGTCGCTCAAAATCGATCAGCTTGGAAGGAATTACAACAAGAATTAAATTGTAAAATATAGCTCATCTGGCTTTAAGTGGCTACATCCTGAAACAAGGATTTCCACCTTGTCAACGTTATTAGAGGCGACAAAACAGTGGGAATAGGAACGAGTAGCCACAGTCTTCTGAAGGGATCATTCGCCTGGAGATATTTCGAGAAAACATTGAGATCTGGAATGCTGGACATGAATTCGAACTGACGTTCTCCCAAATACGTCATCGCTAGCGAAAAGGCTGGACTTGTAAATTTCTTGAGACACTCTTGTGTATTTCTAGTAAGTAACAACACGTGATAAAAGCTAACGGTGTCAACTGCACCACCCTGGCGTTAATTTTGTCAGAGGATCAACACGAACGAAAAATAAAATATAACTGCCAACTTTCTTCAGAGTTTTAAGTGACTATTGTGACACAATTTCCTCTTTTAGTTCTAGTATATTTATCATTGGTTGTAGAGTATTGCATTTGCTGCCCGAAAATTGCATTACAGTCACGTTCATTCTCTTCTTCTGGTGGGGGGAAAAAAAAGTTTTACGGGGAAAGGCCGGGACACTTCCTTCAAAAGGCCGTGGCCGAATTCCTTCCCGTTCCTTGTACCCAATTCCATCCAGCCTCCAATGACCTCGATGTCGACGAGACGTAAAACCTTGAAAAGAAAATAGGGGGGAGGGAAAGGAGAGAAAGGAACCTAGATTAGATTGACAGAACTTTAAGAAGATTCAGTATCTTGAGTTCACGCCACACTAAATGCATCACAAGTTATATAAAAACTTGATTTTTATTACTCAACACATTTTTAGTTTGCCTCAAAATTGATACATTTCTCCTTTTACACACACCACTACTCCTTGATCTATAAAATTCTGTCCGTCCAATTCGGCTGAATCTCAAAATACGCATGATACTGACTGATCCTGCCAACTTCTCAACCATCATGCCATCTTTTTTGTAGCTTCCATATGGCCACCTCATGCAACAACCATGTGGGAATAAATTCGTAAGCTTCTGCAGCCGTCTGTTAATAATTCCTATGTCTTCCGCGTAATGTCGTGTTTTTATTTCAAAGCTTCTAACGTGTACTCGTTGTTGTTGCTATTATTATTATTATTATTATTATTTAGGGTTTAGGGTGCGTCGACATCGGGATTATTAGCGCCCCATGAAAAACTGATATGGCAACGTGGCTAAAAACGTAACTAATTCACTTACTGTATCACTAACTGCAAAGAGCTCAGGCACAAAGAAGGTAAAACAATAAAATAAAGCACTACGCAGTAATAGTCCAACCGGAATGTCTTTTCACAAGTGAATGTCTAGTTCTCAATTACAACTCGTACAAATTAAAAGTTCTAGGAAGAAAAATTATATTTAAAATGTTTGGTCCGCTAGCAACTGTAGAACACTTCAGATTAAGAAGTAATTATGAATTGCATTGGAACATAGAAATCATAAAAAATCAATACGGAAGACAGAATTGCTACTTTTCGATATTTACATAGAATGTATGACAACAGGTTAACCAAACGTATCTTCAAATATCTTTGGAACACGAAATCAACAACAACGCGGATGTAGGAGTTTACAAAGATTTGGATATAAGTGAGAAGCAAGCAATAGGAAGGGAAATATTCAACAAAAAAAAGTGTAAAAAATCGAAGGATTGAAGTTCATGAAGGAAAAGAAAAGACAATGGAAATGGTCCGAGGAGAAAAGAAAGATACATAGTCAGAAGGTAAAGAATTACTGGAAGAAGAAGAAGAAGGAACAATAAAGGACGAAGCATTGAAATTGCCTCGTGGTCCATAGAAAAACCAAACAGAAAAGTAAGGAAAAATGTCTGGTGGTAAAGAGGCAACCAGATGTAGAAGACTACATATCAACAGAAAGTCTGGATGGTTGTAAAGAGACGAATCAGATGTAAAATATATTAAAACATCAAAATGTGTCAAACAGGCAGTTGGCATCCGCTATGTTGACCTCCATATTTGAAAACCAAACTCCCTTATTACAGGCTTATATGTAACATTTCCTCGCCAAGCTGTCTTTTAACATAATAAACTCTTCTCGAGCTACCAGCCGCGTAAAAATGTCGCAATTATGGGACATTTTGAAGGCGTCTGTTGTTTAGGCGGTACTGTGGATGACAGAAGCCAAACGAGCGCGATGACGTCATCCACTCTTCTGCTCCTTACCGAGACGAAGCAGTTTCAACATTTTGATAGCAGGGTTCTAGGACACACTAAGCTCGTATCCAATGTCCCTGTTGATTTCAACAGCTTCTGTTTTAATGCTGTGTGAAAAATTTCTGACCCTGGTTAAAATTCCGTAGCACCGCGTAATGAAACAGTTATACCTTTGGTTGAAAAAGATGGCAGAGATAGACACCTTCGAATTATCCGATAATTGTGACATTTTTACGCGGCGGGAAGCCCGAGAATATCAATTTGCAACGCCGTAAAAAGCTTCGCTCTTATATTATAACGTGTTTGTAAACTTCTGACAGTTCCCTACCGAATTTAGCTATAATGCGTTTTTCCATAATTCGAGGCCCTTTGGTCATAACAGTAAGACAGCACTGATCCCGCCCGCGCATCAGCTGGTTTCTTTGAGCAGGCGCTAGATTATAGTGTGTAAACACTTGCTGCGCACAGAGTTTGACCCGGAGGCGTACCGTGGGTGCTGGCTACCTGGGCTACCGACATGAATTATGCATAGTCCAGACAGGGCACGCACCGCCTCGCTTCCTTCACGAGCCGCACTGCGCCACAAGCTACACACACACACACACACACACACACACACACACACACACACACTCACATCACATCACTTCACGCATCGACCATCCCAACACGTAACCAGTCTAGTAACAACCAACTTAGTTTTTTCGGATTTAGCGCTGTTTGAACGGTGGTATTACTGCCAACGTTTCGGCTCCCAACGTGGTGCCTTCCTCAGGGCTATTCCGGGTTGATTTATCCCCTGCGACGACTGATTACACCTCCTCGTCATTCGCCTGCACGCAAGGCGGATTGTTCTGGTTACCGGTAGCGACTGTCAGCTGTTCCAGAGATAGTGTTGTCGTTGTAGTTGTCTGCGAGCGCACATTTCACTTGAACCATAGCCGCTGTGTTTATTGAAGTTCTTGGAGTGTCTGAATATTTCCATCGATTCCCTGATTTTTCGGTATAGGAAACTCTTCGGTTGTGCTAATTTTTTTTTTTTTTTTTTTCCTTCTCGCATTGAATTTTATGCCCTTCTTAACCTGATACAAAAGTAAGTGGAATTTTACGAAATTGATGCCTGATAGAAGGATAAAATTTTGTTTGTTATATAACCATTTTGTTTAGAGTACTAAGCTGACAGTTTAATTTAGGACAATGAAGAATATGTGGGAATATACGTAGCATCCTAGAGGTTCAGAACAGTTTCGTACTGTACGTTGCACCGTTTCACTCTGTAGTTAAACACGCCAAATCTAACTACAATTTCTGATGAATCACTCCATAGAGATGTATTTTACTTATCGTATGGCAGTAAAAGTTAAAAGCTAGTGTAGTCGTAATGACCTTGTAACACCATTTTTACTAGCTGCGCAAACCACCCCTATCGGTGTCGCGTTATATTAACCCGGTAATCCTGCCGTGTATAGGAACATACAGTTTAACATAGCATCCGAACCATGGAGACGTTCTGCCAAGTTGTGCCAGAATTGAATATTGGATATTGCGACCATTATTGTTTTTAATATATGTATAAATTACCTACCCTATGTTACAACTGAAACTCAAAATTTGTCCTTTTTGTAGATGAAACAAGCATAGGAATTAAAAATAGTCCAAATTTCTCTGACGAACACACTTAAAAATATGTCTATGACCGTATTAATTATTGGTTCAGAGATGATGGTTAGTTCTCAAACTTTGATAAAGCCCAGTATATGGAATTCAGTACGTCACACAGATTAATAACAGACATACATGCAAAATTTGAGGGCCAGTCCATTTAAGAGGTAGACTGTCTGAAATTTCTAGGTTTATGTATTGATCATAATTTAAATTGTATGGTGTGTGACTCTGACTTACTAAAGCAATTGGTTGCGGCCACATTTGCAGTTCGTCAGCAATAAGTGATCTCAGTATGAAGAAACTGGTTTACTTAACTTATTTTCACTTCTTAAAGTCACATCCAATAGTATACTGGGGCAAATCAATTCACAGGGGCAAAATATTTAGAGCGAGTAATATGAATTATGTGTGGGGATAGCAATAGATTTTCATGCAGAAAGCTATTCAAGAAGTTAAGAATTTTAACGTTGGTGCCCGAGTATATATACATTAATGTCCTTGTAGTTACCAGTTATAGTCTATTTGAAACAACTATTAAAGCACACAATTAGGGCACTAGAAGAAAAAACTATCTTCACAAGCATTAACCACTGTCATTTGTTCAAAAATGGGCCAGATATTTAGGGATACGTATCTTCAATAAACTCCCAACTTATCTTAAATATCTCGTAGGGCATTAGGTTAAATTCAGGCAAAATTTAAAAGCTACTAGCGAAACTCTCATTGTTATTTATTTATTTCTCGTGTTCAGGACATAACATTACATTAGTTGCAGCAAAACAAATAAAATTAATTAATTAATATCAAACTTATGAACTATAGAACACAATCAAATGGAATGTGACCAGAATTCGCAATCCTGTCGGCCTTCTCATTTGCCCTAAAAAGGACGTCGATATTGCGGGTTTCAGGTAGATTCCTGCATACCACAAGATGTTGTGGGTCCTGCAGCTCACCACATTCACATAGTTCGCTTTCAGTATTGTAACCCCATATTTTTATATTAGATCTACAACGCGACACTTCAGTTCTTAATCTGCTTAGTGCCTTCCATGTGGCATATGGCTGATTACACCTTGCGGCCGGTGCCTCTTTGATATTCCTCCAGTGCCCTTCAGGCAACGAATTTCGCCATAGTTCTATACATCCAGGTGAAGATGTTATGGCTGTAGTTGGCTGTATGAAGCTCTTTCTTGACTTTAGCCTTGTGGGTAGAGGTTCGTGACCAAACATTGTTAGTGTCGCAGACGATGGCTTTCTAGAGCGTAGTGTTCCGTTGTTTCTGTTTTAATGACTGGCCTGGAAATGCCACGTAGGTTCACTAAGTCTAGTCGCATCCGAAGTTTGCTCTGTAATAGGCGAGCCCGGTGGCCTTGTCGTCTGCATCCAGCGAGCCGTACTGCGTCGCAGTACAGTACTTCTTGGCGGTGTCATTCCCCGTTATGCCAGAGGTACAGTGTATGTTTACTGAATCCATGCTTGCCAGCCACAGCGATGTGAAATTCATGTGAGAACTAAGGAGACCGAATCACCGCCCCGCTTAAGTACATCCATTAACTACGTGGCTCGATCTAGGGGGGCGGGGGAGCGGAGAGGGGTTGAGTAGAAAGTTACGCTGGGTTACGTGGAGGGGAGGAGAGAGGGGTTTCAGAACCAAGCCACGTAGCTTTTCATTCATATTATCTGTCACAGTTAAAATAAGGTACAGAAAACACAACAACACGCGAATATTTATTTTCGTCATTTAATTATCTCCGTATGCAGTTTACGATAGTCTGACAAGATAAAATAGAACAAAATGTCTTCTGGAATCAATAGGGGAAAGAACCGGGAGGGGGGAGGGTGGTAGAGGTAGAATCCACGTGAGGCTACGTGGGTGGGGAGAGGGTTACAGGAGGCCAAAATGGAGCTACGTAATTTATGGACGGTACCCAATTATACGATTACCCAGTGTCCAGATATCTTCGCTTTGGAAAACGTGGCAGTCAAATATAAATAAGATGCAATAGAAGAAGTAAGTGAATTATGTTACTTAGGAATTAACACCAGAAAGGAGGAAAATTGAAATATTCGAAATGAGGTGTTACTAAAGGATGTTTCTAACCAGCAAATAAGTTTTTTATCCACTCCAACACTTTTTACCTTATTTAGCACCATTTTATGGCTCACTCTGTCAAAAACCTTTGAAAGGTCTAGTGCAGCACTATCTATTTGGCCTACCTTGTCCATTTCATCTGCAATATCTTGCATGAATATCCTTGCCTGTAAGCATTTTCGCAACTCGAAAACCACTTACGTTCCTCACTTTTTTCTGATTTGCTTGCATATCAATGTCTCCATTAATTATTTGATTTAATTTAACTGTGATAGCACACGCTCTTATACACCCATGTTTTTTCTTTCCTTTTCCCATCTACTTTGGAAAGACATTGGTGGGAAAATTTAGATAGGTGCGTGGAAGGTAAAAAGACCACAAGCATGCACTCTCTTTTAGGCATAAGGGTGTGGGAAGATTTTTTCGTAGGGAAGAGCGTCACTGATTGGAATAAATTACCAGGAGAAATAATAAATAATTTATCAAAAACACAGAGAGAATTTAAAGTTGAAATTAGCAAAGAACAAAAGTAGGTGGGAATAGGAAAAATGGATGTATAGGGAAATTGCCAGCGGAGCAAGCGTTCCATCGCAATTAAATTAAAGTTTTTAAATTAACTTTTTTTTGCTTTTGCTTTTTGCTTTTACGTATCTTCGACGTCGAGGTCATTAGAGGTGGGAAAGGAGTGGGAGCAAGAAACGGGAAGGAATTCTGCCATAGTCTTTCGAAGGAACCATCCCGAATTCGCCTGGAGTAATATGGGTAAACCATAAATAGCCAGACAGGTATTCGAACTCACATCCTCCCCCAATGCGAGGCCAGAGCGAGCGTTACCGCTCGCCCACCACGCTCGGTTAGTGGAAAAAGGATTTCCTGAAGAAATATTAGGCTCTATGTGGGCGAACAAGTAAAATCAGATGAGTGGTGACGGAAAAGAACGGAAAGTATTCGTGGTTCGAGTTGAAGCGCTGTCGACCAGTCTGCGAGGCTAATCCGAACGTCGATCCTAGTGCAATCGACAACCGGACGTTATTGGAGAGCTACGCACTGACTGCGCGCCACCGCGTCCCATTAATACATTAAAACAGATTGTAATTACGGGGGGGTGCGCCCCACCCAGAATTAATAGACAAACAGCGCGGGGGAGGTACAGCCGGCACACCTAGCCAAAAACAATACGCCAAGCGGACAGCAGACTTCTCGCTCCCATTGACCTACTGCTTCGCTCAATGTCGCGTTTGCATTTAAACACCTGTTCGTAGGTGAATTAACACATTTCAGCAGAATCGCCATTAAGTTACCTTCTACTATGTTCTATGCTTACGGCGTTACGCCTCGTCGAAGTCGAGGTCAATACAGGGGGAAATGGGGAAAATGGACGGGAAAGAATTCGGGCATGGTATTTTGATGGAACCATCCCGGCATTCGCCTGGAGTGATTTGGGGAAACAATCGAAAACACAAATCTGGATTGCCGGACCGGGATTCGAACCCGAGTCCTCCAGAATGTATGGCCAGAGCGTTACTGCTCACTCAGCACGCTAAGTAAAAGTTACCTTCTATTGAAAACTTCAAGCTTTTCATCTAGTGAGACTCCGAGAGGGGTGGGTGTGTAGTGATCTAGGTCGGTCACTTGCTGAAATACCTCATATTAATTCTCAAGTGAGTATCCAGGGTGGGCAAGCATGAAATAGTTAAGCAATAGGAACTATGACCTGAGAAGTAGCACGCCAATGAGCAAGTCCTAAGTCACCAGTTGCGAAGCGCCAGTCATTAATGCAAGCTGGTAAAGTTAGTTCATACAGCTGGTTAGCGAGGAGTATTGCCCTCTCCACACAGTGGCAATAGGAAGGTGGGATTCTATTTAAACCCTGGGGGCAGTGGTCAGTCTGTCTCTCTCATTCCGGAAGTCTACAACGTAACACACCGACGCGGGCGCCGGGAGGCGTCGGCGCCGCCGAGGCGGTTGCAAAGAAGAAGATGATGCCGAGTGTCTACTACTAAGGTGGGCTCTTCTGCGATAGCTGGTTGTGGACAGTTAGAGTGTCAAATTCAAGTGGGCATAATCTTGTAGAGGTCTTATCAATATTCCAGTTAGTTTGGGCTGCGAGGCGCCCATAAGTTACATGCTCGCCCTTGTCCTGGCCTTGTGTGGAATGATCCTGTGGACGCATAACCATTTTGTTATAAAGCCAATTAAACATTGTAGATATTCACATATGCTGATGTATATAAAGGTGTAAATATGCAACTGCCGTTTACAGTAATTTAACCTCCATTCCCATCTTAATATCTGAATGTGCTGAGCAAAATAACCTGTGAGGTGTTGTAGTAGGGACCTACGACGAATATTCACATCAGAAACAAGACCGAGTTCTATTCTCAGCCCTTAACCATGGCTCCAATGGAAGTTTACCCTGTCTGCTCTTATCAATCAGCTGGCAGGGTCACTACAGGTGAACGGTTGTAGTAATCTGGAATAGTTTTAAGGTATGATGAGATTAGATAGAATATTTGAGTTCCTTTTTCAAACGCTATGCAGTGGACAGCAGTCCCATAATACTTAATCGTAATTGACGATTGCGTTGAGTCAACATAGGAACACGTAGTGGCCCTCTACTGTGGGACTCCGTGTTCAACTATGTGTGCTGAACCGAGTGCTCCGAAACACTTGTGGCTGCACCAGCACTGTACTCGGCCGTCAGATTTTCCACAGATCACCGCCTAACCTGCTTTACAGAGCGGGCAAGCCACCGACTCCGTTCTGTGAAGAGGCGTGGACGTCCACCATCCTATCGCCTAGTTCTGGTTTCACCGTCCTTCAACCAATTTCCATAGATGCTCACCACAGCAGCACGCGAACAGCCGTCCAGCCTCGCCGTTTCCGTGATGCTTGTTCCCAGGCGTATTGCTATAACAAACTGCTCTTTGCGAAAGTTATTTACGTGATGAGTTTCACGTTTGCCAAACATATCGAGGGTAGAAAGACTCCCAATGCACCTCTGCTTCGCTTTTATACTTTCCTTAACCGCAACCTAACCAGACAACATTCAGTAACGGGATGGGCAGTGGTCAAAATGTTTTAGAGAACCAAGAATTGGATTTTCAACCGTAAAATTCATTCATGGCTGGCAGCCATTGATGAATAAGCTCCGGCAAGTTCCAGAAGCCACACTTCCTACATCACTTTTTAACATAGTAATCCATTACAATTTTGCTCCACTGAGAAGTTGTTCATCATACTAAAGACGAAATCATCCCCTAGCTCTATCTAACATAAGATTTGGTAATTTGTCCGTTTCTCCTCAAAAGTGAATGTCTTTCAATACTTCTGAAGCAGTTTTTTCCTTGAGCTGTTTCGCTCGATCGTCTATAGATCCGCATGCAAACAGTATATGATCATGTGTTCCTGGAGATCCGAAAGTACACAGATCACTGTCTTATTACTCCTGAGCAGCTATGTTTCACATGGTCCATGGCCAGTGAGGAAATCTATAAACCCTCTGGACGGCTAATAATTATTATTTAATAATTATTAGTTTAACAAGAAATTTCGGAAATAATGGCCCACAAAAATCATATATTTTGCCACCTCTGCATGGATTTGAGTTTTTCATAAGCATCCTCTTTCCAGTGTCGGGAAATATTCCATACACCTTCCTACCCGTTCAGCTCCTGTTGTCACTCGTTTAAAATACAATTTTTAAGCTCTATCGTGGCTCGGATTCCACATTAAACCGTAGGTATGGCCACGAGCGCGGCAAATCGAAACTCTTTGTCACTTGGAGGCCGAGGTACCCTTCGGAGTCTCCCGGGCGACAAAGCCACACGCAATTTATTTTACCGCCGGTCGAGTCCGAGTGGTTCGCTCGGCCTCCGCCGGTGAGGCGTGGCGCTGCCGTCCGACACCGCGGTCACACGTGCTGTGAACAGGTTGCCCCACGAATGCAAACCAAGGTGCGCCGCCTCTCGCACACGTGTTTCACACACACCTGCCTCTGTGCAGGGCAGGGGTTCACAAAGATTCTCTTACCACGCCCCCTTTCCGTCAAAAGAATAATTACCATATACCCCTGACATAATTTTATTATTAAAAAAGCAAGTGTGGAATCGAATATATTTATTTTTCATTGCTTATAAAATTCCAAATATGATAATTGATACTTTCCCGAAATAACTCTGATTAAAATTCTTCATGAATGTTCTGTCGGAAAAGTTCTGCCATGCACGACGTTTCGACAGTTATCTCCGCTGTCTTCATCAGGTGAAATGGTAGGCCACAGTTGCTACTGCGACAACACGTAACCGACAGTAGCAACTTTCACCTACCATTTTATTTGATGAAGACGGCGGAGATAGCTGCCGAAACGTCATGTATGGCAGAACTTATCCGGCTGAACAACCGTGAAGATTTTTTATAAAAATTCCAAATCTTAAATTTTCCGAAAAAAGTATAAAAATAAAAAAAAAATACAAACTTCAATTTTACTGAAAAGAAGTAACAAAAAATATATATATATATCAGCGTGAAAGATGAGCTTGCATTTCTTTTTACAAGATTCCGTATTCTGGGTCGGATAAATCATTGTATATCTAGTTTGCTTCGATAGTTTGTTTGTATTGGAACAAGAACTGAAAACTCTTTTTCGAACAAAAAAGTGCTTGAAACAGTTGATTATAACAGCAGTATTTGCTCCGGAATGCCGGGATATTAGACCCAATAAACTGATTTATCCTTTTTGTTAAAATCGAATTTTGCAGTAGCATCATCTTTTATTTCGACGGCTTGCTCTAGAACTACATCCAGTAATTTCGGGGTTCTGCCGATATTTTATGTTTTTGGAGTTGCAACTTCTCAGTATTAACAATGACGTCTCAGAGGAAGCTCCCTAAGTATGTGATGTTAGAATAAAGGTTTTCACCTCTAAGAGGTGGTGAAGGAGAGGGTACGGTGTTGAGCCCAGGGTGCCGTCCACGCGGGAGGCGAAGCTACATCGCACACTGCACCCTCTTGGTATGTCTTCGTGCCTCCCTGAAAAGGCTGGGGTGGGGGGGGGAGAGGGGGGCAAGGCGGCTACTGGTTAGGGAAAGTTGGGTATAGAGGGGATACAAAGCTCAGCGAATGCGTCTTTTTCTACTACACCACTGTATACATAAAATGCATACAGATATGTACTTCAAACTGGGTTGAACCTAGAACTGACAACTATTTTGAGAAAAAAAATACTATTTTACGAGTGCAGAAGTAAAAACAATTATAATACTCTGAGAATACGTACGCTGTAGAAGTAAGAGAAAAGATATGTTAACATTCATAGTTAAATATTCATTGAAAAAATTACATTTTTTCATCTTTTAGTGTTTTTTAAATAACTAAATATCATTAAAAAATGTTAGACTTCAATCATTAAATTCAAATTATATTTTTACGATCGTTTTCAACTCTCCACTTCTTTGCCGGTCATTTTACTGAACTGTAATTGATTTTGGTCCTTATACTCAACACTTCACTCGCCCTTTTGACACATTTTTCAGTAAAATTTTACGATATTAAAAACCAAAAATAAGATAATAAAAACATTATCATTCTAGTATCAATACATGACATATATTTTTCTAGACGCCAAGTTGTGATTGTATGTCTATGTGTGACGTGTAATGACAGTGCATTTCACTTTGTATATTACGTTTATAAAATTACCATTTTGCACAACGAATTTTTAATCACGCTAGGTAATAAAATAAATTTAAAAAAAAATTCTTGTTAGTTAGCCAAAATACATTATTTTCGCGTACTGTATTTTTTTCTAACAGTATATACTACACCAAAAGAAAATATTATACAGTAGGTTTGGTAATACTAATTACACCTGCAATTTCTGTGCAGATGTCCGGTAACGGTTTAAAAATAAAAATTCTTTTCGTTTCTCCGACCTACTGGACAGTTACAACGGCAAATTATTGTTTATTTATCATAAACAGTACGCAAAAATGAATGTTGATTCTTTTTTCCCTTTTTAGTAATAAGTAAATTGTAAAGTAAGATAAGAATAAATTTAAGGTTAATATGTATTATAAGAAAATTGACGAAGAAAAAGAAAGTCTAAAAAACTGTGAAAAACAAATAAATGAGCTTAAACCAATATAAAATAGAAAATTGTCGACATAAAAGATTAATTTCCAGTATAGAACAACAATGTGGTTAAATGTTGTATAGACGACACTTTTACAACAAACCAGATACCACAGAGACGAGTAGCAAGGAGTACAGAGATGCATCTTATTTTCATCGATTTGGAAAAGGTTTTTGATACAGTGCTACTGAAATAAATTTCTCAACTCCTTGAGAAAATTAATAATTATACTTCTTCATTTAAACAATTATACGAGCACTGGGGCTAAAGTTCGCCAGAGTAGCTCAATGCGCACACTGTATTGGGGAGGTACAACGGGGTCATGCCCACTCGTCGGAATGCTAGCAGTTTGTGATCAAGCCATCGGGTGGAGTGGTGATCGGTTGCTAAACTGTGCTGCAGCTAGTAGTTAAAAATACAGCCGCGAAGAAGGAGCCACAGTCATATACAAGGAAGTGCTGCCACCTCTAAGAGCTTCTTTCAATTAATAGCAGCCATCTACACTTGACAGAAGACTGGACCAAAACTAATACAATATGTAATTCCAAATTAATAATTCATCAAATGCGGATAACTTTATCTTTAAAATCGTTGCTGATTTATCGTTTTTGGTTACGTATGAAGTGAGATAAAGGGGTTGTCACGAAATCACCTTCTGTACAGCAGGCATCTGGAAAATAATTTATACAGCTAATGGTGGAGTAATCACACAAAGACTGTTGTAAACTGTCATATTTATTTTTCTCCATTCGATTTCAATCACAGCAGGCATAGCAGGCTGGAGAAAAATAAATCTGATAGTTTACAACAGTCTTTGTGTGATTACTCACGAATTATGTAGCCACTTTAATGTTGGGAATCGTCCATAAAATACGTGGTTCCATTTCGGCCTCCCTTGAACCCCCCTTCCTCCAAGTTGCCTGAAGTGGCTTTATATCCTTACGTAATCAACTGCTTCCATTTTATACAACTGTGTTTGACACTTTTACAAACAGAACTCTCAGTTCCTGCTTTTCCACATTTGGCGTATGATATATTCTAGCCGCTAAAATTAATACATTAATATTTAAATTCATTCTATAGTGACTTCCTCACATGAAATATTATATTCATTAACCTTTTCAAAGCTTCACTTCACAAAATTCCAGCTCTTGTAACAATATCTTTGCTTTGCTCGCCAACGATGCTTCCACACGTTAACCAGAGATTGCGCTGCTTCCTACTCAGTCGTTTATTACACAAAAGTATTTGGTTTAACCTAATTCAAATAATTACTTCACAGATGGAAGAAGAAAATTGTCCTGGCAAGTTTTTTTTTTTTTACCCGTAGGTCTAATATCGCCACCAGTGAAATTTTCCGACAACCATAATCATACATGTGATTCAAGCCAATGTACACGCTTACGTAAACTTCTTTGATTTTATCTTTACCCATTTCTCCACTTACCAGATATTGACCAGTTACTTTAATTCTTTCTAAATGGCCTTCAATATCTGGTGTATGACCAACGCTGTAATACCTGAAATCTCAATACTATGAATTATCTAGTATGCTTCTCTTAAATGACTCATAGAGGCTTTCTTTGACACATTATTACAATTTATTATACAGTATTAAAACTCCATTAAGATTAACAATTAGTACCTACCTTTATTAAGTTTCATAATGCGTAATATTAAATTACCATTCAACATTCACAGATATTAAAACATTTTTCTTTGCCCTCTGGCTATTTACATACCCATACACACCTTCCATATTAATGACTTCCATCAACAAGTTTCTTCCATAATCACCTTTTTTTTAAATAATCATTCCACCAAAGATACTGCTTCACGCATCTGGTAATATCTTTGACCCTTTTAACTGAGGTTTTCAGAGTTAATATAGCCCTTTGTTATTCTATATTTATGCAATAATGGTCTTAACTCTTAATAACCTCCTGTAGATACCATGTTTCGAATTTTTTAAGGGAAAAATGGAGGTGGGAACAACGGCTATGTCTGTAACGAAGGGGCGCCAGCCGATAAATCGCGCCAGGCGGGCTGCGATTCGCTAACGAGCCGCACTCGGGCAAGGCACTACCCTACCCGACACTCAGATATAAATGAATACGGCGGTGGGATAGCCAGCAACCCGGCACGGCGAGGAGGGTGGTGAAAAATGTTTCGAGGGGATGGAACAGCAGCGAAGAACTGCAGGAAGCAGGAAGAGACGGCCGAGGAGGGGTCGAGCGTCGGCAAGGATGAGGAAGAGAGAAAAAAAAATTAATTACCAGGCTCGGTAGTGGGAGAAGACGGTCTTTGTAGGGTCCCTGAGGACATGATTGAAGACGTTCTCTTGGTTGTCGGTGCGAGGGGTTGCCTGGCAGGGGAGGGTAAGGGATGATTACGGCTGTGGCGGAGCCGAGCAGCGCTTCCCCCTGGCGGCAGCGGCGAAAAACAAAACTGCTCCTCTGGCTGCCGCCTCCCACCCGCCCCCGGCACCCCCGCTGTCTAAAGGGGCAGCGGCCACGTCCACAAAGCCAAGGCGCTCGCTGTTCATAAGCTGTCCAGTACAGCGTCTTTTCCTTATTTATTGTCTTCGCTCCATAAACTACCCCGGTTCTTTGCTATCCACACTTGTTCTGTACCTTCCAAGTATTGCTTGCTAATTTTGCGTAAAAGGAAAACCCATGCACTTTATATTTTATTCTTCTTATAGAGAAATAGCTTTCGGCTTTTGTAGCCATTACCCAGCTTCATAGCGTTTATTATTGAATCTACTACTTATGAGATTTCTACTGATTTATCAGAGCTAGTTAATTGATGAAGAATTGTCACAACACATGAGCTACGATATATTTAACAGCGCGCCGCGAGCAGAGAATGTTAGATCATACTACAATGAACGAAAAATACTGCCATTGTACACATCAATTAGAACATAAGTAAGCTCTGAAGATTGGAAATGTCAAGAGAATGGAGGCTCAGAGAATCCCAAGAAAAATCCATGAAATTCAGATGCATGGTAAACGACCCAGAGGAAGACCAAGAGATGGATGGCTGAAAGGAGTGGAGGAGGGTGTACGGAAGAGAGGAGAGGACTTGAACAAAGTGGTGACAGAGACGTGGTGGGAAGAAAGAAGGGAATAGATAGGCTTGTGAATAAAGCAGACCCGACCAGAGGCTGGAAACATGATGATGATGATGATGATGATGATGATGATGATCACGTACTCTACAACATAGTACTGTATAAAATTCAATTTATTGTTAGTACTCAATGGATAATAGATCACAGTCGCAATATTTCACAAACAAAATCAGTTTCCTTAAACTTATTCACTGGAGGTCTGTTAATGAACATATAAATCACAGTCTTGGCCAATACATAGCCCCAGTAACTCTGCTACTTAGCGTCCATTATTTCTTACGCACTTGCGATGCCGCCATAACACACATCATATTTCCACTCTAATAATAATACTAATAATAAATTAATACTACCTCAAATTAATAGGTTAACGCTAAAATGGATTCAGTCAAAAAATGGAAAATGAGGAAACATATGATTTTAGTTGTTAATGGTAGATCTCATCGTTTTACTCTAAAACGGGATCAGTCAAACGCACGGGTGTTGTAGAAACAGGCACTGAATCTATGCTGAAAGGGGTTCAGTCATTGACTGAACCCCTCTCAGCACACAGTGCACTGTACTACTCTGTGGCAACACTGAAAAACCATGATTTACGCAGCAGATCAGAATGCACTTAGTCGTTCAACTTATTTTGAAATCAAGCAAGAATAATAAATTCACTGTAGTGTCTGTCAAAACTGAAGATGTTTCAGATTTTAAGAACTGGTGGTCAGTGTACTATAAGAAGAATTGCATATCTGAGGAGACAAAGGGGAAAAATGTGCCTAAAGAAAACAAAGTACACTACACTATCTCCACCATGACTGACACCAACTAAAATTCAGAATTTCCTAGAAAAGTTATCGCTCGACCCACAATAAACTCAATTTTGTATACGTTTAAATTTCCCAGCTCAGGTAAACCTCCCATACAGCTACCTACTATTAAAGCTTATCCTTAAAGGAAAAGCTGCCATAAAGCAAGCAAAATTAGATGACATTAGAAAACTACAACAATATATACCAGCTGAACATCAAGAGGTTTACAATGAAATCTACCTTTGGCCAACAACCCCTGAGAATATTGAGTACGAGTGATGTCAGCCGCACTTATTTTTTTTTATATACAAAAATAAGCTTAAACCTATTAAATGATGACATATTGATGATTTTGAGTAATTTAGATATTAAAATCGTTTTTTAAACCCTGCCGATGTGTTCGTTTTTCTAATATATGCTAAAAGGGGAAGAGTCAAGGCATTGTTATATTTTTTCTAACATATAAAAAAAAAATAGTTTTGACAGCGTAGAAACATTGTCGCTATACTGAAATTATATTTAAAAAATTATGTAATTAACTAATATAAAAATATTAGACTATGGGGAATTTTTTTTATTTTACCAAACATTGTTTACAATTGACTTAGCCCCTTTTAGCATGAACCTATTCAAATACTACACATACTGCTTCACTTTTGAGTACTCCCAGGAGTCGTGTGAAAGGATTTCACGTGGTTATCATCGCACGACATGAATAAAGAGACTTAACGCGGAATGGTCGTTGATGACAGACGAGTGTGGCATTCTATTTAGGAAATTGTTTGTGAATCCAAAATATGTAATTTCCAGCATTACCACCCACCACGGACAACGCAGTGGCGACGACGTCTACTGTACGACCGAGCCCAGCAACGTGTGCATCGAGGAGTCAGACAGGCGACACTGCGTCAAAGGACAGCAACAATCAGTGTGGGACACTGTAACGCAAAATTCGATTTTGATGGGATATGACGGCAGAAGATCGAAGCGAATGTTATGCTACCAATGCCATCGGCTGAGGAACCTCTCCTGGCTTCGATAACACATCGGGGCGCATTTATGGACGGCTGCAGAGGAAGCATGTCTGAATATTCTTTCAGGGCGTTTCCGACAACTTTTTGAGTCCATACCATGCCGGGCTGATGCACTTCGCCGGACAAAATTGGGATTCACAGTATATTAGGAGTTAATCACGATTGACACTTCGGTGTGTAGTAAATGTGTATTCGTATTCAATCTGATCGAGTTTCTTCAACAACTAATTGTTTAACAAAATATATTACAAAATTAAAGCATCAGGAAATAATTGCGGTAATGGAAGTGATGAACTATGTGAGACAGACAGGCGAGGTTGTGTGAGAACACGTGCTTGATTCATTAATCCTATTTGTTGTCGACGCGGTAATGTGATAACTGAGGCGTGGTAATAAACAAAGCCGAAGTCAGTGATTGATTATGAGCGAGCAACAGTTTAACCTGCCCATCGACACAGGTGTGATATCAAGCTGATACTTCATGTGTTACAATACGATCATCTCTTCACATCCCAGCCTAATTTTATTATTATTATTATATTATTGGTATTTGGCCATGATAGCCATATTGCCAGCTCAATGTGTTTTTGTTTCATTCATTCTGTAATTGTCGTAGTCAATATTATAATCCTGCAGAGTAAGGACGACACAAGACGCACACAACACCAGGATAAACACACCACTTAAATAATACCACCCATGTCCTATGCCGGATTCAGTCTAGTTATAATAGCGTAAGAAATGCAGTATTAAAAGAGATGGAAGTGAATATGAAAGGGCTGCAGGGTAGTAGATATTGGAACTATTGCTATTGATTAATCTCATGAATGACTGTGATGACGATTTGAAGATAGATTTTAGGTTGTTTGCAGATGACATATAGATGATTTGTAAAAGGATCAAAACAGGAGAAGACTGTAAACAGCTGCAAGGATGACTCGGACAGAATATCTTACTGCGTAGGTCAACTTGCAACGAAGATAAACACAAAGAAGAGTCAATTTATTATGTAAACATATAAAAACTATAAGTTATGTTTGAACTGGTCTGTTTCTTGAATTTTATCGTTTTTTGACCTCTTCGGGTAGATGTAAGCCAAAAATGAATTACACAGAGCATAAAAGTAAATATTGAATGAGTTTTTCAGAGTTATAAGTCATGATCATGTTACATGATCTGATCTGTTTCTTGAATTTGATAATTTTTGGACTTCCTTAAGGTCGGCTTTAAACCAAAAATGCACGGTAAAGAGTCTAAAAGTAACAGAAAATAATTTTTAGAAACAAAATGTCACAGGTTATAACCACGTGATCTGATCTATTTATTCAGTTTGATTATTATTGGACTACCTAAGGTAGATTTAAACCAAAAATGGCATTGCAAAGAGTCTAAAAATGATAATAAATGAGTTTTTAAGATCACAAGTCATGAACTCGTAACCTGTCTAGATGAAATACGAATTTTACCCGTTCGCAGAGCAAAATTTAAAAATTTGTGTTGAGCTCGAAGGAACTTCATAATTTATGCACTGTGATTGTAGGCCCCATTTTTCCGCAGTCACTCAGTAAATTAAATGTTAATAAATAAAGCCAATGCTACTGTTTTTATGTGGTTATATGGTATGCATTGTCGTTATTTATTACCATTTAATAGATTTCGAAGTAAGCAAGTCAGAGAGATGCTCTGAGTATTTTGTGGTGTCGGGAGCAGTTCGAATGTGACTGCTGTTTTCGTAGACGGAGTTGGCGCATTCAACTGTCATTCGCCGCGTCCCATATTCGGGCGGTCGGGCTTGGCGTGGACCTCGTTCGACCTCGCTGTGGCCACAATCGATGTTGTCCGCCGGCTCACATCGAGCGGGCCCGCATGTCGGACCGGACCCACCAGCTTAAAAGCACAATACAGCCAGGCTCCATACAACACCCAGGCTCTCAAACGTCTGTAATTTTTCGAAACAGGCAACTAATCGTACATCTACACAAATATTATAAATTCAAAGTAGATGATGCTCTGGAAATAGAGTGAAACCCGTACGACACAAAGAATAAAACAAAATTCAGGTGCATTGGCGTGTTATTAACCTTTATAAAAAATTAACTCGCAATTGAGGGAATGGCCCACAATATACAGTTGTCAAAGTAACTGTCTTTTTGTTACGTTTTCACGATTGAGCGGCTGAACCTATCATGATGAAATTTGACAAGGAAATACTATGTATCATTATGAAGGACGTAGAATACTATTTTCCGGAATAAACAACATATTTTGTCACGAAATTTTGAAAACTAACCAAACAGCGACAGACAGATGGGTAATGTGTGCAAGTCTTTGTAATGTTTTATCGGTCGTTCAGGCTTTGTTTCTCTCGCAGTCTCTGTATGTGATCTGTTCATAAATTTCTGGTACAGACACAACTTATTATATGGAATAGAAGTGGTAACCTCATACCTGCAAATAACACAGTTGGGGCGCAACTTAATAAAAGCTGTAATCGCGACCGGAATGGTGAAAATTGATGTGTTTGTTCCTACAATTCCAGTTTAAAAGATTATAGATTCCACTAAAATTAGCCTTAGCGATGAGTATCAACAAAACCCAGTGACAGACACTGAAAGTAGTAGTGTTACATTTAGAAAAGGCGTGTTTTTTTTTCATGGGCAGTTATATGTGGCTAGCTCACAGGCTATATACCTCTTAGCAAAACCGAAAACGTGGTATGCGAAAGCTATTAATATAAGATGTCGCCAAAAAGTGACATAATTTTAAATCAAAAAAAAAATCGGCCACAGGTAATGGCGGTAGGTAGTCTCACACAATTAACCCCCCCCCCCCCAAAATCTCTTTTAGTTTTTTTTTTAAAAAAAAAAAAAACATGTTGCATAAGTATTCTCTTCATGAGACAAAATCAATGGATTCCCCGTTATATTGGGACACCTTTACGTAACTTACAGGTGTATATATCCAATTCTAGCAGTAATATTGTAAGTCCATACATGCGAAGTCGTGGATAGCAGCTAGTCTTCCTTACAAATAAAATGCATTGTTCACGAGTAAACCGCATCATCAGTGACAAACCATTAGACCTATTGAGACAATAACACACCACTTGTTTATTGAGGACGCGATTAAAGTTTTTAGTTATTTTTCATTCCGTTAGGTGGCGCTGGAGTCTAACTTCTGTATTTACGTAGAGAGTTTGCTCATATTTGTCATTGACCTCACTGTTCGCAAGTTGCCGGCCGAATAAGTTTACGACATAGCATATAAAGAAAACCACGTAGAAGTGTTTTTTTTTTTTTTTTTGCGACAGGGTAGGCTCGTCCATTTTGATTGAGCTAACACCTGCGGTTTTTTTTCAGGGTAAGGCAAGCCATTTCGTTTGGGCTTACCCTTGCGTTCGACCCTGCCACCTAATTCTCTCTTCGTATACAATTCTTTAGTTCCATCATTTCCCTACATACAAATTTAATAAATTAACCTATTCTACAAATCTTAAAAAGCGGACTACCATTCGGACTATTCTTTCACTTGGACTACTCCACAAAAGTCTTTCCTCACTTATAATTTCCAAACCACATTCCATCATATCTGTCCGCGTAATTGTCAACATTATAACAGTCATACTTCACGGCAGACAGAAAATGACGGCCGTGACTGTATGTATATTATTATGAAAAGAGAAAAAAAAGAGTGTAAAAATTAATAATAGTAAATTTTAATAAGGGAATGGTACAAAGATTAATGAAATCCGAGGTGGACCTAGCAGCAAAAAGTAATAGACCGACAATAGGATGGCTGGGAACAATTTAAGAACAGATGCAAGACACGAGGTGAAAGATAACGTTTGATTGTATGGAAAATGATATATATTTTTTTTTAATGAAGAAAGTCTAATAGATTGAGTCTGACGGTAATTTTTAAGTGATGCAAAAGATTTAATAAGAATTAAGAATTTTCTGAATGAGAAATTTGTAAATAATAAAATATTTAAAAGTGATCGACGGAGTGGTCATTAGCAGTAGATTACGCGAAAGCGAGATTACGTAAGAAATAAGTAGGATAAATATATTTCTTTGCAGGTGGATAAAAGTTATGCAGTAATATAAAGGGAGCTAACATTCGACATCCTTCATTAATAATAAATACACGAAATAAACTCTATGGCTAGGGGATAATGTTTTCTTTTAGGGAAGCTGTTGTATCTTTGGTTTACGTGCAGCATAAATCATCGCTGGAGGTCAAGTCAGAGATTTTGTGACATTGCTGAACAAACCGAAATCATATTAAATGCGGTTTTTATATGTATATAAAAAAGAGTTATAAGACTAATATTATACGTGAGAAAAGTCAAGAATAAGGGCTGTTAATATATGAAGTGCGTATATAAATAGAGGAAATATGGTTTGTGTTGTCAAACGTGTGAATAAATGTTTTAGTAAAAGGATTAAAAGCATTTAATTTGGTAGAAGTGATTTTTTAAATGGCATTCGGCTACTGGGCCATACAGCCAGCTCAATGTGATTTGTTGCTATCAAGTGTTGACACAAGGACACTACAACACGGACAAGACATACACAGACAAACACTAAACACCCATGCCCTCGGCCGGACTCGAACCGGCGACCTACGCTACCGAGGCCGGCTGGTAGAAGATTCTACGTCCATTTATAAGAACCTAACACGATCTAATTGGTAACTGTAAAAAGAATCAGTGACACGATACAGTGAAGTTGCTGTTCTGGGTTAGATCAACACTAAATAAATAATAATTAAAGGAAGAATTTGAGTTAATTTTGAAAAAAAAAGTCAAGATTTTTGAGAGAGAAGACACAGTAAAGTCACTACAATTCCGCGACTGGAAAAACTTTATAATTTGCTGTAATTCATCACAGGAGGATGTAAACCAGACTGGCTTCGTTTGTTAAGGATAATTAACGGTTACTGGGTCATGGCGACATCGGCTCCGGCCACGATAACGTCATGCCTCCTCACCTTTTTTTTTATTTGTTTATATGGCTTTTGGTCTAACGACCATACAGCCAGATTACAATTGTTGTATTACAATATTATTTTGGCGTAGTAGTTCTATACAATTGTTGTATTACAATATTATTTTGACATAATAGTTCTAAACAATTATTATTAGTAACAATAGTACAAATGTTGACATGACTATTGATGATTAGCCTCCTGCCTTCGTCGACGGGCCAGATATGTTTTCAATACGTGGCTATAGAAGTCGATATTGTAGCAATCTAAGAATTCAGGATAATTTTTGTTTCTGTAATGGTTTAAAATCATATTGTATAAAAAAGTATCTACAGTATACGTGGTGTTGGTTAGATACAGGCAGAAGTCCACTGTAACGTCCATCTACTGCACCACTAAAACAGTAACGTCCTCGGCAATAAGTCTCTATTCTGTGTCTTAATGAGTAGTTAAAACAGTGTAAAGGTATACAGACATACCGCAGACGTAGTGCGGGGGTGAGCCTTTGTTCCGTCGCAGCGCAAGCAAGCGAGCGAGCGAGCGCGCGCGCCTGTTTTTTGTTTGTGGCGGTTGCTAGGCGACGGCCGCCCTCTCTGTACACACGACGCCGACGCCGAGTCGACGAACTGCGGCGCCCCGGCGCTGCCCGCCCAACGCTCTTCGATCACAACTCCGCCCACACCTCCGGCTCGCCCGCGGTGTGGGTGTAACACGGCAGCTGACAAGGCCACCCGCCACCAGCTCCCCCGCACCAGTCAGTACATGCCCCTCCCTGTACATCATCGTCTCACCCAATTTCCGCTGTGCCGCAAGTGCCGTACGTTGCAATCGTCACCTGTCTTCCAGTTAAATTATCCTGACAAATCATTTACTGCTGATAACTGGAGGCGTTTCATAAGAAACGTGAGAAATATGGAATGTGAAAGAACAAGACAGTGATGATTGCATTGTAGAAGGGAGATGGTAATGTAACAACTGATGTACGAAATCATTAAGTTGTTGACTTTTGGAAATCAGGAAAAGGTGGAACATAGGAAGCGCAAAACTGTTGTTCTTTTTTAATTTTTTACTTCTTAATGTCTCTTACAGCGAGGTCTTTAGAGACGGGAAAGGATGGGGGGGGGCAAGAAATGGGAAGGAATTCGGCCATGGCCTTTTGAAGGAAGCATCCCGGCATTTGCCTGGAGTGATTTGGGAAACCATGGAAAACCCAAATCTCGAAGCCCGGACGGGGTTTCGAACCGCCGTCCTCCCGAATGCGAGGCCAGAACGCTAACCGTTACACCACCATGCTCGGTCGCAAAACTGGACAAGAATATCAGGAAAAAGGGAAAAATTGGAAAGAGAAGAAATGCAAAGTTCGACGAGGTTATAAGGAAGAGGGGGAGATTGGAAAGTGAAAAAAAAAAAAAATGCGAAACTGGACAACGTGATCAGGAAGAGGCAGAACATTGGAAAGTGAAAAAATTCGACAAAGTGATCAGGAAGAGGGAGAACATGGGAAGGTGAAGAAATGTAAAACAGGACAACGAGATCAGGAAGATAGTGAAGAAATGGAAAGTTGGAGAAGGTGACCAGGAAGAGCAGGAACATGGAAAGGTGAAGAAATGTAAAACTTGACAACGAGATCAGGAGGAGAGTGAACTCTCGAAAGTGAAAAAAAAAGGAAAGTTGTGGAAGGATCAGGAAGAGGAGGAACATGGAAAAGTGAAGAAATGTAAAAACTGGACAACGAGATGAGGAAGAGGGGAAACATTGGAAAGTGAAAATATGAAAACTTGGACAAGGTGATCACGAAGAGAGGGATTATGGGAAGATAAATAAATGAAAAACGGGACAAGGAAATAAGGAAGAGGGGAAACATTTGAAATTGAACCAATGCAAAGTTGAGAAAGGTGATCTGGATGATGAGGAACATTGGAAAGTGAAAAAATGCAAAGTTGGACAAGACGATCAGCTAGACGGTGTACATGGGAATGCATTGTATTGGAGATAAAAGCATCTCATTTGGAAGAAGGTAATGCCAATGGAGTGTAAGAAAATAATGTGCAAAATGATACTATGTTCCAATATTGGCGCATGGAGCAGAAACTTGCATTATGACAGAGTGGAGTCAAGTACCGAGATGTAATTGCCGAGAAGCCAGATTCTAAAGATGAGATGTGGTAGTATGAGAAATGATGATGTCAGATAGGACTTTGCAATTCAGAAGCTGATTCAGAGAAATGAGAAGAATAAATTAAGATGGTTTGGTCCTGTAAGGAGGATGGAGGAGGAAAGGGTGCAAAAGAGGTGACTTGAAAAAAGAGAGAAACATATAGGTTTACACGTGTTCATATGGTATGAAGAAGAAGCATATTTCACGAAAGGAGTAGAACGCTACTTTAACTTGTAGCTGTGTCATGATAATCCTTTTCTAGAACTACTCAAGTCACTCGATAGAAATCCAATATATTTTCCTCTCCGTGTTTATTAAGAACTAGCAGTCGCCCGCAATTTCGTTTGTGTGAACTATTGTTGAGGTCATACTCTTTTAAACCAAATGTCACTAATGACCCAGTTGTCGACGCTCCCTAAAGCACCAAATGGAACAACAATATCTCTTAAACCAACATTGTGAAAAACTAAGTAGTCTGTGGCTTACTGGAGAAAATTTTTTTACTACGAACAATCTCCTCAACAAATTGTAACTTCATTCGTCAGAAAATATGATACCGCTCGTATGCTAAAACCACGATAAACATTTTGACTGAAGAAATGGATTCTAATTTGTGGGTTCTTTTGTTCTAATTCCTCAGCTCTTCAACGACACATCAAAATGGCGTATACCCTATTTTACCACGGAATCACGGACTGTACAGGAATCAAAACACAATAAAAATTCACCCAGTAGTTTATTTGTAAATCGCGTTTACGGAAAAAGTTATCTTAAGTTTATCAGCTTTACGACATCACATTAATAAGAAACATAAGCCGGCCCAGGCAGTGTAGGGGCTAGCACGCTGGCTTCGCAATGCAAGGGCCGCCGGTTCGAGTCCGGCCTACGGCATGGGTGGTTTTAATTAAGTGTTGTGTTCGTCTTGTGCTGTCCTCACTGTAGTGTTCACAGTATCATAATTGAAGTCTGATACAACAGTTAATACATAAACAAATTGGAGCTGGCTAAATGGTCGCAATGACCGAAGGCCATTAAAAAATAAAAAAATAAAAAATAAAATAAACATACGGTATTTTACTCACGGGATCACAGAGTATAAATTAATCGACAATCCATCAAAAGTTGGGCAGTAGTTTTTGCACTAATCGCTTTCAAAGTAAAATTATCTTAAATCATTCATCTTATTTCATATGCAGACCAACAGGTCGCGTATTGAACGGAATCCCATCAAAATCAGACCATTAATTTTTTGCGTGAATATCGTTCGATACAAAATTGATACTGATTTCTCAGGTTTCCAAAATCGCTTCAAAATTAAACATACCATATTTACCCTCGTTGCCAAGGACTGTACATTAATCGAAACTCCATCAAATCCTGACCAGTATGTAGCGTGAATCGCGCTCAACAAAAATTATACTAATTTTTTTTTATGTTTTCGACACCACATCAAAAAGAAACCTTGTTTTACATGCATGATGGTGGGCTACATATTAAGCGAAACATCACGAAATCCGACAAATATTTTTTTTATTGGATCACCTTCAACCAGAAATGATACTTATTTAGTAAATATTTTAGTCTTTCCACAGCACAGCTATATGAAATGTGAATTAATCAAAAACCCACAGAACTTAGACCAGTAGTTTTTTTGCTTGAATTACGTTCAGCAAAGAATGATATTAAACCCATCAAAATCCGACCAGTATGCGTAAATCGCGTTAAAAACTGGCACTAAATTTTTAATCTTTGGTGTATCTTATGATTCTACGTCACTGGGGAACGGAGCAAGAAACGATAATTCGTTCGTACAGAGAACAGATAGGCGCCAAAGATCACACTGTAATTGAGATAAACACACCTTTACGAGAAACCCATCAAAGATCACCCTAATAGACAGATAAACACTCCACTCTTTGGATTCTGTTAATATATATTTTTTTTTTTACCGCGTAACTTTAGTAATTTATTTCTTCAGTTTCCTGAAATATCATACGTTAGAATGCGCAGAAAACGTTAAACCCCTACGTCAGGAATTAAAACTTCAGTAACCGTAACTATATCATGTAATTTAATTTACGGTAAAGATTACGAAGATACTTTGCTGCTAGAAGAAATGGTAAATGCATTAGTTACGTACTCCAAGGTCGTATAAGTTTTTCAGTGGGAATGAACTGCCGTCGTTGGGCGAGCTATGCGAGTGGATGTGGGCTGTTGCCTTGAGGGCGCTTTCTCGTACAGAAATAGGAGTGCGTGCGGAGCGGTGGGGGTGCTGCGAGATGCCTATCGGCACCGCACTAAGAATGCGGTACCCAGAATACCGAAACCACACCTTACGGTACTGGCCGGTAGTTCGGAAAAGTGGGGTGCTGGAGGCCATGCAAGCAAAGTCGACGAACGTCGCCTTGCAGGAAATTAACGGTGTTGATATAGCAACAGACCTCGCCACTAAAAAAGGACTGCCCTCTTACAGTCAACTCACAAGTTGTTGGATGCATTTAAAAATTCCAATTAATTTAACCTTGTAAGAAAAATACTTCATAACAGAAGGAAAAAGCCGATTGTGTTGGTGTATTTATCGTAGTAACATCAAAATCGATGTAAAATAATTAACAACATGTTGTATTTAAGGGGGGAAAAACAGAAGTTATGGAGAAAGATTGCAGACTTTTTAAAAAATAAAACTAGTAGGAAGTGTTACAGTTTACTGAGACCGAGAATTAATATACAGTTTGTAATTAAAAATATATGAGTTAAAAATTAAGAGATGTGAAGTTAAAGTGCAAGCATAACTTTTCCCGGCCATTATGTAACAGATAGGATCAAGTTCTCACTGATGATGCCTCAACCCACAATGGGGAAACACGTCTGAGAGACTTAAAAAGTGTTTTTTTTTTCCAAAGTTAGTCAAGTACACTATTGCGGCAACCTTTCCTTAGAAGTTTCTGTAGATCTTCCAGATCAAAATTAGGTTCTCTCGTAACATCCATATCCTGGACTGCAAATGTTTTTAGCTTAATGTTTCATTGACAGCCAAAGTATTCTAAATTCGGTCTGTAAGATGCCCAAAAGCTTTAGCCGAAACGCTTCCGACTAAACGAACGAGGTATAAAATTTCAGCTCTGATTACAATTTAATCACAACACGTTTAATTGAAACCAGCTATGCTCGAATCCAATGAATCTTTGGATCTAAGTTTATCCATCCACTGAAGCGTGGGGGACGATATTTGGAAATAGCAGTCAAGTGTATTAATAAATTGGATGTTTCCCCTTATGGAATGGAGCATCGTCAGTGAGAAGTTTGTAGAATAAGTTACATGCTGGTCATTGGCAGCTGGCTTGCAGTTCAGTATAACCTGATTTGGTGCTGTGGTTCAACATTGCTGCTTGTATTTTTGTGATGTTCACTAGTTCTCTGATTTTTGTATTGGTCGAACTTTTTTTCCAACTTGATTTGTTACACACCGATAGTTCCGTTGCTGTTTTACTTACCGATGGTAGTACTTGTGCGTAACGAAACAAGTACACAAATTCTACAAAGTTCTCACTGATGATGCCCCATCCAACATGGGCGAAACGTGTCTGAGATTAAATAATTAAAAACTTTTTTCCTCTCTCTGGCTTTATGCCTAACCGACATAGATCATTAGATGGAGGGGGGGGGGGTTTATGGGCGGAAGGAATTCGGCTATGGCCTTATTGATTTTTTTTGCCTATGGCTTTACGCCTCGTCGACGTCGATGTCATTAGAGGCGGGAAAGAACTGGGGAGAAGGAATGGGAATGAATTCTGTCATGGCCTTTTGAAGGAAGCATTCTGGCATTCGTGTGGAATGATTTCGGGAAACCATAGAAATGCCTGCTAGCGCGGTTGTACCTGTCCTCAGGTAAGTGCAGGACACTTGCTCCGTTTATTTCGAAACGGTCGTGGCCGGCGGATGTGTGGTGCGGCTCGCCGTAAATATTTGCGTGCTCCGCTGTCGTCTTCCTCTATTTCGGACCTGACGGTCTCTTGCTTCAGGGGACAGTAGCCACAGCCAGGTACACGTTACTCGTTACAGCCAACACAAAGCTTCCAGAAAAATCCCTAAAATAATAAGCGGAACTGTAAATCTTACGGGGAAAGTTCCTGGTACTATAAACGTAGCCATATCTTCGTCTTAGTGGACCGTGCGGCAGTATCATTAGATTTTAATAGACTTTTATTTATTTTGCGTATGATGCTGTATAACATTTACAACATTCAACAACAATTATACTGTATTCAATGAACAATCTCGTTTCAAAGTAAACAAACATATATACACTTAGCTCAGCGGACAATGCCCGCAGCCGGCCACGGAGACAGGATCTCCAGTCACAACCACTACAACGTGACGTCCAGGCGCTCCAACCAAGCCACCGCCTCTGGCGTGGTCAAATTTAAGTCTTCCAGACAACCAGGAAAGGCACGCAGTGAGCAATCCTGCACAATGTGCGACACAGTTTGTGAAACCTCACCGCAGTCACATTACGGGGAATCTGCCCAGCCCCAGGTGTGAAGAGTTGAAGTTCTTCCCGTACCACATGTAATACGATTTAATTTACACCAAATTGACCGCGGTAAGTTGAATCCTGGTAATTTTGAGGAGGGATTGGTAATTTGCACTATGCCCTGTGGTGTTGACGATGCCCATTCGGCTGTCCAGAATCTGTAGTCTGAAGGTGTTAGATGTTAGACTGACAGCAGTCTTCCAGGCAGGGCAACGTGACTTTAGCCGTGTTTTGTATTCCCTAACATCTCTATGGATGGGAAGAGCCTTATTGTTTAGAATTCTCGACCATAGTTTTATTGGAACCTTTTGCCTTCTGATGTGAGGTGGTGGGATGTTGCTGAGCACCGGCAGCCATTGGATAGGTGTAGATAGAAGCGAGCCAGTTATGATGCACATTGTTTGACGAAGCTGAACGTCCACCAACTGGGTGTGAGAGCTATTAAGCCACACTCAAAGAGCATAACATCTACTGGATGCGCCAGTTAAATTAAATACACATTTGCCATTTGTTCCCGACCTTCACCTCTGCCACAGCTTGCTGTGTAATGTGAAGTACGCCAGAACGCTTCCGTGGCTCAAATTCCACGTTAAATTGTAGGTCCCTGTACCCGGCAGTATTACCGGGTTGGGTTAGGTAAGGATTGAAGGAACTTGCCACCCTACTTCCAATACCAGACTAAGTATACTTCCTTCTAGAGGGACCAACCTACCTTCAGGTTAAATACTAAGCTTAGCTTCTCATTTACTAAGGAAAAATAGAGAGATTCGGTAGTTTAACTGTAAGCGTCGTTTCAATTTCAGACAGATTTAAGTCACAATATCAAAATGTAAGATTACTGATCCAAAAAATGTAAGAAGTAATCGTAGCTGCCATAAATGCGACACAAATTTCCTGATCCCGATTAATAAATACTACACAAATTGTACGAGAACATTGAAAAATATTTATATTTCCTTTATACAATTTAAGCACTAATCTACATTATTATTAATCTGTAAGCGAATACGACTGTCTGACGATTTGAGGAAGCGCCACGCAAAAACTGCAGCACTAATTCGGATGAGGTTTTCACAATTTGAAAGCTTTTAGTCTAGCATAATAATATATCTAATAAGTGTGTGACCGGGGGACGGAACAAGAATAATAATTCATTTGTAACGAGGACACATAGGTGCCAGAGATCACACTGCATCCTGATGAGCACTCCTTTACGAGATACTAACCAATGATCACGCTACAAAACAGATAAACACTCCACCCTCTTAATTAATATTGTTTTCTACTGCGTAACTTTGGTTATTTCTTTCTTCGGTTTTCTGAAATATTGTACGTTAGAATAAAAGTCGTCCTGAAGGCGAGGCCACAGTAAAACAGCTCATCCACCATGTTCCGTATAGATGGATATTAATAACCTTATATGTGAATTGTCCAGGAAGAGCAAATAGAACTACATCTTGTAAGAGTACTAGGTAGAATATTGAGAACTTTCCCCTTATAGTTTTACTGATATAAATAAATTGTATATATTTTCCTTTCCTTGGTATCGGATTCCTTGGATAGGTCCATATCAGTCACCTATAGTTACCGCTTACGTCCGATTCCAAGTTTACCACCAACACTGTAAATTACCTGAAAGTAGTAATCTTAATATTTTAATTTAACTTTCATGAAATAATAATATATATATTTTAAAAAAAATTCAAATCGAATGGTTTATTTAAGTTTTACAATTCGACAACTATTATCGATTAGTTACCTTTTGATTGATTTCAATACATATGTCTTTGCTAAAACATTAACAACAGTTTATTGATGCAATCGTCATTTTCATGCTCTCTGACATGTAGCCTACTTTTAAATACTGCAACAGGCTGCTCCAGCCCACCAAAATCAATTTTCAGGTTTTCTTCCAACATTCTAACATCTTCCTTTCTCGAATTATCGAATGAAACAGCAAACCAAAGATTCTGCTTCTCACTGGTTTCGACGCTCTTTACTCCTTTAAATTTAAATAGCGAATCCAGTTGCTACAATCAAAAATATTTGACATATATAAAAATATTATTTAAACATTAATTTCTATAAATATCGAGGTTATGTACCAAACAATTTCCAAACGAGGATATAATAAGAATACATAAACACATCATCACCGCTACGAATCTACTGAAATTACCATTTTTAAATAGCTATCACTGACAGTTATTGAACGTCGGGACAATACTGCGACGTGGTTACCAAATTCTCGGTGAGAACAAAAGAATTAATCGTTTGCTGCGGACAGAAATGAACCCACAGCGTGGAAACAGGAGAGAAAAAAAAAAAAAAAGGGATCTGGTCCACACAGTTTCGCGTGCAATGTTCCGAGGCGATCGCTTTAATGTTTACACAGAGTCCGCGGTCGATCTGCCATAATGAGTGCAATTAAAAAAAAAAAAAAGCTGCCCCGGGCCTGGTGGTTACGAGGTCTCCCCACCTGGGGGAGAAGAGCAAATAATGATAGACAAACAAAGGGGGCAGGCTCGCGAAAATAACTGGCGCTAAACGGCCGAGTCGAATTATCAGCTGACCGCCGAGGCATTCGCCCTCGCGGTTTTAACTCGATAGCGAGCGTAATTAAAAAAGAGTTCACGTTGTGGCTGCTTCCACAAATTAAGTCGACTGCCGCGCTCAAAGTTAGTTACGCCAATTTCAAGACCACATTTGCTAGTAATTTAAAACCAAAACGCGCATACTTTTCAGCACTCGCCAAACAATTTAAAAACTATATCCACATCCTCAGGCGATACGAGTGAACTTGTACAGCGTTGCTACAATGATATGCGCCCTTCTTGAACAAAACTAAACGTTCTCTAGTATGGCAAAAGGTTGAATGTAGTGTTCTGACAGTTCATTTCGTAGTTGCTTAATTAAATACATTTGTTATTAAATATTCCTCATAACCTTAAAAATCTGTCTTTGGCACATATTTATTAGTTTACTATAATAGTAATATCTCTGGACAGAGAGTATAAGAAAACATCTACATCTTTTCTTTTTTCCAACACTTTTATATCCTTTCACGGTGATTTGTTTTTCTTCTTTCTTCAGTCTTCCGTCTATTTCTCTAGGAAACCCAAAAATTCGACAATATTTTTCAACATTTGACCATTTTTAAGATTTTTTTCCTTCCTTAAAAGCACAGTGGGCTATACCAATAAATTTATTTTCTTATTTTTGCCAAAATAATCAAATCTTTTTTTGATAAATGTTATTCTTGTATAGGGCGTTTAATCGATAGGCTCAGGCAATTCAAGGTATACGTGCTAAGTGTAGTAAAATTCAGTCTTTTTCACTTAAATCTACTAATCATATCTGACAACAAGGAACAGATTCCCAACAAACTCAAACAAGAAACATTATCCAGTTTTCTAACCGCGTCAAAAATGTTGTCCGCGACGTTTCGGAAGCTAACGCCGCTTCCATTGTCAAGCCCACTGTTTTGCATCAAATATTTAAACACTGGTCTTGACACAGTGCAACTTGCAAGCGAAACTTCGCCAGACGCATTTCTGACGCGGCTAGAAACGCGGTAAGTTTTTCTTCAATTAGTTCACCGTGAAACAGTTCATAATTATGTAATACCAAAAAAGTTTCCCTAACGGTCCAGAATGTCACACTGTTCCAAATGCATTTAATGCGAGTATTACAATTTCTCCTATCCGATTAATTTACTGTACTTAGCAATACTGGTCATATTCGAGCTTCGCTGGAAGAAACTACAAAACTTGAAACAATCGTATTTGAAAGCGTTAATAATTTTTTTAGACATTTTTCAACAACTGTTGGTTTAACGCCATACATACACTTTTAATCTGAATCACTGTGAACAGTTAGATTAATATTTTGCTTGCTTGCTTAAGACTTTATTTCTCGTCGAGACTATTAGAGACGGGTAAAGACTGCAGGCAAGTGTCGGGAAAAAATTTGGCAATGCCTTTTTGAAGGCACTATCCCGGCATTCGCCTGGAATAATTTCGGGAAACCCTGGAAAACCGAAATATGGATGCCCGGATGCTGATTCGAACCCGCGTCCTCTCGAATGCGAGGCCAGATAGACTAATACTGAAACCGGAAATCGCCTATCGCCTCTAGGCAATCAGTTTTCCTTGTGCAGAAATATCATCGCAGACACTTTATTCCATCAGAAAATAAACATAACTGCAGTTAATTATTTAGCTTTCCTTTCAGCGTCTTCTGCAACAGGGTAAGTTGTTTCCGCAGTCTAACTTAGGAGAAGGCCCTACTTTCTGTAGTGTTTTGGAATGGTTTTTTGTGCGACCATGAGGTAGTACCTGGTTGTTATCCTCTAAACAATTTTTGTTGTAGCATGTTACGCGTTTGAGGGAAATAGATGACTGGCATGCAGCAATGTGAAGATAATGGCTGAAACATCCGCATACCTTATTTCCACTGTTCCTGTGACGAATCTAGCTAATGGTTACCCTCTGAATCACGTACATTACGAAATAAGGCACCATTCCGTTGAGTAAACGGTTCAAGAATCACTCTGGATCTTTAAGCCGAATTCCTTCCTGTAATAGTTCTAGTCTTCATTTAGAAGCTGTTTTAGTAGAGAGGTACCGCTTGGGCCGGGCATTCGGCAGGACGCGAGTTTAAATCCCCCTACGGGCTTCTCGATTTCTGTTTCCCATGATTTCCCATAATCACCCCAGGCGAATCCCGAGATCGTTCCTTCAAAAAGCCACGGCCGAATTCCTTCTCGTTCATTGCTTCTTCATCTAATGGCCTACGAGATGTGAAGCCAGATAAAAAAAAATATTGTTTTTTGCTTAGGACTAAGATGTTCAAAGATGATCTATACTAAAGGAGGGAAATGACTGTTGAAATATTTTCGCTAACTGTGTAAGCTTTCATCTTATATGATTCATAACATTATTTCTGTAAAACGCTTATTTTTAGTGTGATCCATCAGAACATTATTCTTTTGATTACCACAATGAGGATGGCGTGACTTGCAATGGCGATTTTGCACCTGCCAAAATACGATTTCGCGATGTTTTAACATCACAAGGCCAATTATATTAGACGTATTCATGTTAGTCTTCGTATAAATGACGTCGTACACTTCAGATTGAATTAAACGGCTTAGATATGGCATCTACCTTGTGATAACTTTGTCCTGATCTCGGTTCGGTTATACAGATACAGGTTTTCAGATATTATTGGTACTGTGTAAGATTATCGAGAAGGTACACTGACTTTGTTGACCCACTTTCTTGTACTGTTTGCAATTACATTAATCTCCGACTTCTTGACCTTGCGTGGCATCTTTCTTTTTGCTATTCTCGGTTCCTTCCATTTTCCAGTTCTTTCCCCCCTAATCATCTCTACTGTTTTTCGTCAGATCATCATATCCTGTGATTCTAGTATTCGTTTATCTATGGTTACAGTCCATCTTTCAGATTTCTGGTGTTACAAGAAGTACGCAAAACTTCAACAGATGGTTCTGTACCTGATGGGTGTGTCACACGGTGTGATTTTTGAGGCTGCTATTTCAATAGCAGCGAATAATCACTTCATGTGGGCAAAGTACTCGCTGCTACTTCCACTACTAGGAGATATTAAAAAATTAGTGGCGACTCGATTTGAACATGTTCAATCCTACTCACCAGTAGCGAGCGAGTGTGCCGCACATGTGACTTCGTCGCTGCTACACATAGTTGCTATCGTCTTGTCTGACAGCTCAATCGCTAGTGGCATTCAACGTTTCTGGGTTTGTTCGTTGATGTTTAGTTTTTAACTCGGCAAACCGGGAAGGATTTTTATACGTTTGTGGTCCAAATTAATTTTAATTACCTACATTTTTCTTAATGTTAGTCATACATTAATTATTTACAATGCCTTAGCACCATTTATCAAGGTAAGTTTTAATGATTACTATATTTTCTGGGTGTGCCGCGTTGTTTATATTATAATCTTAGATTATCAAATAAACAATACCTCGAAAATCTAGTAATCGATAACAAAGACAGACGCGGAAGCTTGAGAAGTCAAGGTAAGTTTTATTTGTTTACCGTATTTATTTCAGATATATTATTGTAGGTTAATTGAAGACACACATTTCTTTTTTTTTTTAACTGGTTTACGCCTCGTCGACGGCTAAGGTCTTTAGAGGCGGGATGGGACTGGGGACAAGGAACGGGAAGGAATTCGGCCATGGCCTTTTTGAAGGAAGCATCCCGGCATTCGCCTGGAGTGATTTGGGGAAACCATGGAAAACCCAAATCTGGATGCCCGGACCCGGATTCGAACGGACGTCCTCCCGAATGCGAGGCCAGAGTGTTAACCACTCACCCACCACGCTTGGTGACACACATTTCAATAAAAAAACTTTGTAATGACAGTAAAGTTTTGTATTCAAAGGTGTGTCTTCAATTAAACTACAATAATATATCTGAAATAATAAAGTAAAAAAAATAAAAGTTACCTCGATAAATGTTACAAGGCATTGTAAATGATTTTAAAAACATCCAGTAAAAAAAGTGGATATAGTGTTGTGAGGAACTCTAAATAAATACTGCAATGACTTCACCACAACCGAAACAACGCAACTGTATTTATTTTTATACAAGTTGAGGAGTAACCAATTCAAGTAATTCATCAAACTTTCCTTCAGTTAGTCATAGAATATTTCTGTAGGCAAATGACTCCTCCGAAGCTAGTTCTCTCAAAAGCAATATTTTTTCTTTTAAAGCTAATCCAATCGCGAATCTATTCTTTTCCCCCCGAAGTATTTGTATTTCACTTAACCCAACTCAGCTCAATGCGAACGAATCAATCGTTCCAAAACTATGTGAAGTAGTTTGTACGATATTATAAACAACGAATGAGGTTTATCCCACAATTCACTAATTATTACCTACCTACTCGTACAAATGAGAAGCTCAGTGTGACTAACCAGTAGGTGCTACATCAAAATGGCGACCATTCGTCCCGTGTAGTATAATAGTCCAGGCTCTTTGCAGCGACAAAAATCGCTTCGCGTGACACAGCCTTCCGTCACACGGGGCGATTTTTGTCGCCGCTTCCAAGTAGCAGCTACTAGCCAGTCACACTGAGCTGTTGATTTGAGCAAGTAGGTTGTAGCTAGTGAAGTGTCGTGCAACCTCATTGGTTGTTTATAATGTCTTCTAAGTACAGCTTGGAAATGATTGGATCGTTCGGCTTGTGCTAAGTTGGGTAAAAATTGTTCAGTGTAATACAAAGACCTCCAAAAAAAAGTGTCCACGACTAGATTAGACGAAGAGAAAAAGTGGAGGCTACTGAATTTCTTTTGAGGGAACTAGCTTCGTAGGATTCACCAGCCTGCAGAAATATTGTCTATCTAACAGAAGGGAACTTACGAAAAAGATACGCTGATAATAAGTGCAATTTCACATAGGCCCAAACTGGAAATTAACTTGTGTTACATGACGAGTGGTGATAGCCTGAAGTCTTGTTAATGTTCTTAATTTTTTCTGAGATTTTCCTCAGATGGAATAGTCGATCAAGTCTCATTCAATTCAACAAATAATAATTTTTTCGTGCATTCTTGTTCACGTATTTATTGTTATTTGCGTCCAACAGTCCTTCATGTTTCCGATAAACGTAAAAGAACATAAAAAAATCAACCATTTGGACACCTTTCATTCCCGGTTTTCCGTGACGACAGAAAAAAGAGAGTAGCGATTGAGATGTCGGACGAGACGACAACAGCGCGTTGTAGTGGCTACTAGGTCACGTGACTGCCACAATCGCACGCTACTGGCGATAAGAACGGAACATGTTCAATCAAGTCACCGCTACTCTTTGTTAGCTGCTACTCGAGTCAGTAGCAGCGATTACTTTGTCACACGAAGCGTTTACTCGCTGCTGTTCAAGTAGCAGCAACGCAAATCGCCCCGTGTGACCGATCCGTAAGACGGCCTGCGCAGTATGCACTGTGTGTGTTTTTAGGTGGCGACTGACCCCATTAGTTAACTGTCTGGCTGCAGCGACTCAATAGGACCCGCGGCCCGTTTCGACAGGTGCCGACGGCTACGGCCTGGTGGGGATGGCGAGGGGGCATTTCGTAAGTGGAGTCCAGGTAGTGTGGGGCGGGGGGGCCCCAGGTAGCGGCTACCCACCCAACCCTTCAGTCGACCATGGCGAGTGCAGCCAAGAGCAGGGCACGCAAGAGGACTCGCTCGGCGGCCACGGGTCAACAAGGTCAGTGCACCCTCTACGCTAGTCGCACACAGCACCTGTACCAACGAGCTGCTACACATTACGAGACACAAGTTGGTAGTGTCACTTGGGTCTTAATCTGTTACTGCATCAAGTAGTCGCGATAGAAGAAAAATTACCCATTGTGGGTGACAAAGCATAGACTGAGCCTCAAGAAAAAATTGCCCTTTTGACTTGAAAATTCTTTCACACGTTCCTTGCAAAATATGGTTTAAGAATATGTATCTGTTATAGCCATCATGGCAAAAATTTAACACAAAAATCACCTTAACGTTAACGCCGTCGCTGTACGTCATAGGTATTTACACACATTAATATTATGTGCAATAAAATACATCTATTAACTACCAACGTTGATCAACATTACGTAAAACGAATACAATGCAACTATTGTTTTTTGAGCTACAATAATGGACGAAGTCAATTGACATTCTGGTTCATATTGCACTTCAATCTATCCACGAGCAGCGCTATAATCCTACGTCACAATATGGCTGCTAGCGATCGCATACTGTTTAACCTTACGGCTGTTTTTGTGTGGTGTATGTATATTTTATAACAATAATAGGAACATATCTATACTATAATTTCGTAGGCTTAACTCCGCATTCACTTTGATAGCTATTGGCTGGATTGACGCTGACGTCACCTATGGCTTCGTTGACAAAATAACAGCGACCAGAGATATTACTAGCTTCCAGGTAATGAGCGCTGTTTAATAGTTAAAGGAACTGTATTTTGTCAGAATACTTTATCTAAGTTTTGTTTTTCTTACTATTTCATTTTAAATTATATACAATTTATTTCAAAAACATATGGTACAACTATACGACTGAAAACACTTGGAATAAAATTATTATGATTCAATGAAGTCCTGCCCATCGTTGCCAATTCACTACTTTAATGCTGTTAGGCCAGCTTTAGGTATGTAGGAATTTATACTAGACAACCGATTTGAGGTTACATCATACATGATGTTAAGGCTATTAACGAGAGTGACTTTTTTTTAATTGCGTTTTCTTTTCTTTTAATTGCGTATTCACTGTAGCTTGGTCATTGCATTATTTACTTTGCCGTCTTTACGTATTTAGTAAACTCATCTTTGTCTGCGTTTTTTTATTTTTCAAACTCAAGAGATTTATTAAAATTTTGCAGAGGAAACCATTAGAATGAAACATAATGCAATTTCAAATTCGTATTTTAGGTACATCAGGTCAACCTGTTACGACCTATGATCTTAAAAAAACGGACTGTTCCCATGATGATACCCAAAACACCGTTACGGACTTATACTAGTTCTTAAATAATATCGTACAAGGAACGGGTGTATAAAATTTTCAGACCAAAGAACCAACACTTCTTGGTGCAATTCTTTACCTACGAGTCTCCTTTGTGAGACAAGAATCACGTGAATCTTGTCAGCTAATTCTCTAATGTTTCTAACGACTTTATTTGTAGCAGTAGAAGAAAACTCTGTACACAAGTGGATTAGTACTAATTGACGCTGTTGCTATGGCTTCCAATGCACAGTTTCGGAGATATTCATTAAAAAAATTGGTCGTTTAGAAAAGTTTTACAACACATTCTTATATAATATCCTTTTCAGCAATCTGTGAAGATGTTTCGACCTTATTATCAAGGATGTAAGCGTAGAAACATTAATAGGAACGTACTGTGACAAGGAATGTCAGATCTAAACTGCCACTTGGTGACCGAACTACCCTTTGGAGTCTCTCGGCCTGTAATGCCATATGCTGTTTATTTTACTCATCGAAATGCCGAATACAGGCGTACGTATAGCTGGATATAATCTTTCAGTTTTTCTGAGTACCGCCGATTTGGTATCGATATGCTTTTCAAGACTGTGGATATAATGGAAAGACGTTGGAAGAATTCCTGCTGGTACGTGACGTGATTTATATTTGCATTGATTATTTCCTAGATAGAATTTCAGAATATCTACACACAATTTCTTATCATAAAATGTTTTTTCTTCTTAACACATAAGCGCGGTATTTATACCAATGCTTGTGAAAATAAGGTTTTAACGAAATTACTCTCTAGAAATAATATTTATGAGGGTCTATATGTATTTTACGACTTTGTCTTTACGTCGAGTACGTAAGACTCAGGTTACTTAAACTTTGTTTTCTTAATATAAAACAAATTAAAAATCAATTTTATATAATTTGATGCAGCATGTATTTTTCACTGGATAAATCGACAATTTCCTACGTTATCGTGTCTTAAGTAGGCACTGATGCTGTCATGATAGTATTTTGTACTCATCTCACAGACTATTTTACGTATGGAGAACTTGTTAAGCGCAGCGGTCCCTGCTATCACCAGCTGTAATGACGTGTCTTGTTTTCGGCTGTCACACTAATGAGGGGGCGAACTCCGCCCCCCGATCTTCTCTCCACTTACGTCAACGACTGACAAACATGGCGGAGGAAAAGGCACAAGTCCAAAAATTTGTTTCTATCTATAACTGCGTTTTGACCCCGAAATAATACTGATATCACCAGGATTCTCTGAAAGAGGCCCTGACTTAGATATCAGTACAACCCAATGCAATAATCTGCTCGCGTTTATCAGCAGTTAGTATTCTATATTTGTTTTCTCCCCTTTACTGGAGCGGACAGTGATAGATTCGGAGAGTGCTGAATCTGTTGGATAGGGTCTATGATAACCACCCCTCATTTTATGCATTAAATCCTTCTGTTTCCCGAAAAACATCGAAATGTTCCAAAGAGCTCAGTGATTAAATTCTGCTAGCCTAGTGTGCAGTTGTAGTAAAGACGCATTACTTTGAGTTCCTCTTTGTCTTGATACTCCGAGTGTGGTAAGTGGCTAATTTTTGGGCGTGGCATCTGGGAGGACCCGGGTTCCATTCCAGAATATCAAGATACCGATTTTCCTTAAATCAGGTGAATGCCTTGATACGAAGTTTCACAAAAAGGTCTTTGCCGTTTCCCGGCTATAATGACCTGATCTTCGGCGAGCCGTAAAAGTAAATGATAAAGCTCTTCTTCTAGATAAGCGTTACACATTCTTTAAAACTCTCCTAATCCCTCTTCTCTAACTATCCATAACCTATGAGCCGTAATTTTTTTTCCTTTTCGCCCTCAATTAACGACAGCGTTCAAGGAACAGGCAAGGAAAGATCGGTATGATCTACACAAACGAGTATGTACTCTGTCAAAGGGTTAATGACTACCAGAGATACCTTTTTTTTCTACTGCGACCCTCTATGGGTCGGTGACGACGATGTCATTACAACCAAGAAAGTGACTCGGAAAACCAAGGAATATCAAAATGAGCGTTTTCGGAAAAGGACTCGAACCTAATTCCGATAGATTGCCAGTGTCAGAACCCGATCATCAGCACAGAAACGGATCACAATGTGTGGATTGTCCGAGTTCTATGCGGGTTGGATGGTAAATTTGCATCTTCACCATCTTGAGGTGAAAAATCGTAAAACACGAGATTAAAAAAGACCAACTACGTATATAATTTCAGCGAGCACTAAAACAACACCTTATAGACTCGATTTTTCCGTTTCGATTTTGTTTTCGAAGGGCAGTTGTTTCTGAAAATGATTGAGGTAGTATTCGTCACATGATTTGGGTATAAGTCATATAGTAAAATAAAATGACCGCAGCGGAAAAAAAACACGGGAAACCAGTACAATTGAATAAAATTTCATAGAAACAATATTAAGGTTCATTCTATGCTTTTGTCGCAATCTTCACAGTCGTCTTTTTTAACCTTAATCAATACTTCCATTGGTTTATTGGATGTTGTGGCACAAGTCGACTGGATATTGAAAATAAATTTATCCTCAGTTTGTTAGCGATCTTTAATTAATTTTTATTTCTTCTCAGTCAGTAATGTCTTGCCTTAGATTTTAAGTCAAGTATTATGTGTTCTGAGACGTTGAGATTTAAGACTGACGAAAAACAGTTTCTCGAAGTGATTTCGCAGCTGTTTGCCAAAGATAACACTTGCTTGAGAGAAACCGTGCACTAAAAAAGAAAAATTCTCATTACTGAGAGACTCCAAGTTTATTTTATTATTACTGCTATTATTAATCACATTCTTAACACAAAAAAGTATTTGTATCGACTTAATTGTTGGATGAAACAGCAGATAGGTAATTTAAAAATTTCACATTTTTCGCAGATGTTATTTAAAAAAAAAAAAAAATGCGCTGCGTTCTTTTTTTTGTGCAAATTACCACGTTTTGCCTCCAACTGGGGTCTTCGCAGCCATATTCCGAAAAAAGGCAAGTAAGTGCATTTTTTTCAGAGATGTAATTTGACGGTACTAGTTACCACAACGGAAAACAAAACACGAAGTGTCGTCCGTCTATCCAGAACAGCATCCTCGTAAGTGAACCACAAAAGAAATCGACAACAGCGCGTTCACGAACTTCCCAGGACTCGCCGCGCTGTTTGAAGAGTGCAAATCAGCTGAGCAAATTGACAAACAAATAAAAAGGGCTTTGCAGCAGCCCTTGCCTCCACGTGGTGCGGCCCTCCCTCCCCCTGTAATGTATGCCGGCCCAGTTTTCGCAGGGGTGGAGGTGTCTTTTCGCACATAACTCCCCCGGCATGAATAATGAAAGCGCAGGAAGGAGACGGACGACCGTTTCGCCGAGATGGCATTCGAGGCTCAGTGGAGGGGAGCGGGGGAAAAAGAGGGGAGGGGAGATACACCGTGCAACGGCGACGCAAAAGACTCGCCTCGTCTCCAAGTGGGGGTATCAAATAGTGAATCACGTTCAAACTAATATAATATAATAAGACTGGAACCAAAACGTCTGAACATTTAAGATATTTTGGAAAAAATTAGTTTGTCTGTTTGGATGAACGGGATTCTGTCGTAAAAACCACTTGATAGATATCTCGTTTAAAATTAAATAATTAGTCAAAGAAGAATCACCTTCAAGTGTGTTTATATTTTTATCAAAGACATCGGACTTCAAGCAAAGATACTACGTACAAATGTAAATAAATGCTCCAGCGATTATAACTTGCAAAACCTTTAAAACTAATCTTTAAAAAACTAAAACTCCGCCAATCACCTCCTCTCTGCTGATCGCTTATATAGGTGTTAGAGAAAATTCCAAAATAATTCAAAGACTTCCGCCCGATGTTTCTCTAATTCTAACAATAACTAAAAAATTAAAATCACATTAAAAACAGTCAGAATTAATACAAAATGATTCACAATCATTATGAAATGTATATAAACGAAACTAAAGATATTTACACACAAAATTATCCGCATAAATCAGTTCAAACTGTCGGAAACTGTCCTTCAAACATCATAGCTCACATCAATACTTACATTTACAAACTTTTAATCAGTGTTTAGTATGTAATACTGTTTTTGAAAATATTAACATAGTTTCTTTCCATAAAACATTGTTCATTTACACAAATTCACAATTAATTGCAAGAAAAATATACAAAACCATATGTAAATGGAGACTTTCCCGGCGTATTGATTCAATAAAAGTTTCTCGGGAGTCCAGCCGGATGGTGTCATAAAACGACGACGTTTCGATAACTTGATGAAGATAACCGAGCAGGTTGTCGAAACGTCGTCGTTTTATGACACCATCCGGCTGGACTCCCGAGAAACTTTTATTGTATACAAAACCATATTTTCTCAATTCCCACCTTGCTTAAAAAAATTCTCACAATTTCATTAAAGGTCTGATCGCACTTTAGTCGCATTGTGGATATTGTACAGCCTCTGGTTCTGGGGATAAAATGTTTCATTACGATATGAAGTCGGAAAGTTGGGAGATAAATGTGTCACAAATTAGTATCCATGTTTCATTGAACACTATTCACGCAAAAACTACTGGCCAGAATTAGTTAATTCTTGCATTCAAAACGCTTATCGTGGTTTCAGCTTACGAACGTCATTTTATTATTTGGAGCAATTAAGTTACTTTTGCTTTCCGCTGACGATAAATTTTATTTATTTTATTATTTGTTTATCAATCTTGTTTCATGGATCCCTGGTGAGGAAGGACCTCTGGGATGTGAACAATATGAGTCATAATCATAGTAAAAACAATTATATCTTACAAAGACAAATAAAGAGAATAAAAATAAACATTAATTTTTACAACTGAATTTTGCATAAGTCATATTGATTACAATAAATTATGTTGTTCAAATTATTGAATGGAGCAGAAGGAGTTGCCAATAAGATAATCTCTCAGTTTTTCATTAAATATATCTTTATTTTCTGCAAACTGTTTTATATTCTTGGGAAGTTTATTAAAAAGATAGATGTATACCAGAATAATTAACTCCTCTTTGTACTAATGACAGAGATTTTTGTGTTTTGCGCAAGTTATTTCTGTTTCTTGTATTGAAATTGTGTACCTGTGAATTAGAAGTAAACAGGTTAAAATGATCTATGTCAAAGCACATGAGAGAATATATATACTGAGAAGTCATTGTAAGAATATTGAATTTTTTAAAAAGTTGTCTGCAAGAAGTTCTTGGTTTTACCCTACACAACATCCTAATAGCTTTTTTCTGTGCTATGAAAACTTTTTTACTTTGTGAAGAGTTTCCCAAAAAATTATGCCTTATGAATGAAATCCGCCGTTAACTTCTCGTGAAACAGTTTAATGAACGAAGTGGCGGGTATTAAATAAGTTCCACTGAAATATATTAGAGTAGCATTTTACCGCTCCTCCACTAACTTGGGCTTTGATGTGCATAGTAATGCATTTGCCCTTTTTTTCTAGTAGCAAAGCAAAAACATTTGTAATGTAGTATCTTTGTGAAATTTACCGTAAATTAAATTCCACCATGTTTACGTTTGTTATAATTGTTAACCCTTGATGTAATGATTTCACTATCGTTTTCAGTATATTCTAACGTAATGTATTTCAGAAAATTGAATAAATAAATAACCAAAGTTATTTAGTAAAAAATCAGAATTCGTAGAGTGTAGTGATATCCAAATTGTAGCGTGATCTTTTATGGGTATCTAGTAAACTAATGAAATGCAGTGGAATCTGTGTTCTTAAATCATTTTCGCGCTTCTGAAAAATACTTCCAGATGGATTAAAAATAATAAGAAAACACCAACTTTTTCTATATTAGTTAGTTTTCCAACTTTCTCCTTAAGAAAATAACTTTTAAAAACTGCTTGAATGTGTTTGTCGCTGCTACTTTAGGCAATTTCTGTTATTGGTCGATGTGTCCACACTCCCTTCCTCATACGATGCATTATAGACCTGACATAAGGTCCGGCCATTGCTTGCGTCGCAAAGTAGAGCTGTGAACTATTCTGGAAGAACGTTTGTAGATAAAATATTCTCGCTGATGCGGAGCCACCTGACCACTTAATAATGAAATAAAGGATTTTTAATAAATGATTTTGTGCTATAAATAGAAAAACAGAAGTCCACTCACATTTAAAATTCACATTTTCAAATAATTATTGAAATTTCATCAAAATCGTTTGATACCCAACCAACTGTATTCAGAAAATTTGTAAAGACGTGTCGCAAAAAGAGAAAATACGTTGAAATACAAAATTTTAATTAATATGTCCTCTATATCATCGTTTTCTGAGACAGCAAAAATCTCGGAGAAAATTGTGAAATTACTAGCTGCACCAAGTATAATTGATATGTGTATTTAACTGTTTGCATTTACTGTGGTATTAATTAGTATGTTTGTTATTAACGGGTTTACGGTCCAGCAATATTTAGTAATATTTGATGCAGTCACTGTCAGATTAGAAATGTTGCGGTTGTTAGATATGCATTTGTTTTGTTTTGACCAATGATAATAGCAGCAAGGAAGAAAAGACGTTAATGTGTATGAATATATATTTCGATTTCTGATTGACTAAAAAAAAACAGTGTTGGATTCTAAGTGTTACAATTTACAGTTAATGTCATTATCGCTTCATTGTAGTGTGAGAATCAAATATGATCTAATATAAGTGCGGTTTTATCTGTGCAGTGAACAGCTCATTTTTAGAATACGTCAAAAGACTGTCCAAAATGAGGAAGTGCTATCTTTCGTAGTTCTGGTTCGTCTTAACTATAAAATGGCTCATTTAATTTAATTTAGTTGCGATGGTGCGCACGCTCCGGTGGCAATTTCCCTACACACCCATTTTATCCACTTTCATGTACCCACCTACTTTTGCCCTCTAAAAATTTCAACTTTAAATTGTTTGACTGTTTTTGTTAAATTATTTATCATTTCTCTTCGTAACTTATTCCAGTCCCTGACACCCTTACCTAAAGAGAATCTTCCCGCACCCTTGTGCCTGAAATCGAGTGCCAGCTTGTGGTCATGGTCATCTCTTCCCTTCAATGCATTACTTTTAATTCTTAAACCAATTTCTTTCCATGCCTCATCACCTATATACGCCTTGTACACTCCCACGACTCCCTTCATCCTTCTCCTGTCTTCCAATGAATCCCATTCCAGCTCTTTTGTCATGTCGGTTACTGATTGTTTTCTACTCTAATTTCCAGAGACAAATCTAGCAGCCCTTTTTTGCACCCCCTCCAACTTCTGTATTTGATACCCAAAATGTGTGTCCCATACTACACTACCATATTTAAGCAATGGTCTGACCAAAGTTTTGTAAACTCAATCCCTTTACTTCTCTCGTACATAACCCCCATCTCTCTCTCCAATAAGTGAAGTATTTTGAAAACGTTTCCTACTATCTGTCCAATGTGTGCTGCCCAGTTGAGCTCGTTATCAAATGTTATGCCAAGATATTTACGTTTGAAGTCTTCAACGAGCAATTCTTTCGCCACCTTATAATCATAATCAACCTTTAATTTTTATCTGTGTATCTAAAAACTGACTCTTCTTTGCATTTATCTACCAAGGATACGCATTTGAGGTATGGCAAAGCGAAATCCGATTATTCTTGGAAATAGTCAGTCGCTGGTCAAACGGATATTTCATCAGGGCAATGAGTTTAAATTATGTATAACACGTGGCACTGAAAGTACCCTTGATGCTACTCGATATAATCCAGTTGCTGAATCGATTCCAGTAAAACGCTTTTGGTTCGATGTGGTGCCCACAACTCCACCTAAACAAATGGACTGATTATTCTCTCTACTGGTACTGCACACCAAAAACGGATTTTTTGCGCGTAGGATTTTACAAATGGCGAGCAGATTTTGTGCAACCGAAATGCGCGTGCAGTGCGAGTTCAAATGCAGGATAATGACGCTGAGCAGTGGGTATCTGCAATCAGTTGCAATCTGGTTGCAGAAATTCTAATTACTAGCGAATCCATGTGGAAATTCCGCACTTTCGGGAAAACGGTGTACATAAATGCAAATGATATGATTTCTGATTCTGCGTTATCCTTGCGAATAAAATACGATGAAGCGTTAAAATTTGATAGCGAGATTTGTGAAGTCTGATGAAAAATTAACCGGTTCATTTGCAATCATTGTTTATTAGTAAATTTTGAGGTTATTATTATTATTAATTTTTAATAGCGATATGGAGCTAACGCTCCTGTGGCAATTTCCCTAGTCATCTAAGTACCCCTTTATATATATAAATTTTTCTTTTATAATTGGAATATTAAATTCTTCTCCCATTTACTTTTCCGATGTACAAATTTTGATTTTAAATGCCTTAAGCGTTTTTGGTAAATTATTCATCTCTTCACTTGGTAATTTGTTCAAATCTCTGACACCCTTAACAACAAAAGAAAATTTTCTCACTCCCTTATGCATGAGGTAAAGCATAAAAGAAAAGACTGGAACAATTGTGAAAAAAAAAAATGTCAATTGTGCCTTACCGACACATCCAGATAAAAAAAAAAAATCTGGGCTCAAAACTTCAAATTTTAAACAAAATACTGTAATGTGCAATTCCAAAATAATAATCCATGAGAAGCAAAGAACTTAAAACTTTAAAATTGTACCTTTGATAACGTTGAAGGGGGAAAAAAAGACTTTGTAACGAAAAATCACGTTCTAGGAATAGCATTTAAGATTGTTGGGCTTTCCGGTCGGCTCAGAAATACGTGGCTTTTAAAGATACTGGAAAGGAACAGGGAAGAAATCCGCCGTTGATTTCTCGCGAAACTTCGTTCATTAAATATTTGCTTTCTGGAAACCGTAGAGACACCTCGTAGATCTGACCATAAATGCCAAGTCCAAACATTATTTATTGCTCACGCACTAAACTTGGTAATGAAGCTCCTCAATGTTTCTTGAATTTGGAAGCAGAGCGAACTACATTTTACTGATCAATCAAATAAGATAATCTTAGGTTTTATATGATTCACTATGTACCTTAAAATGAATCTGGAAATTATTCTATATTGTCATCAGAAATTTGTTTTAGAAACTTTTTCTTGTTACAACACTGAAATTTCGTGAAATTTTACATTTGGTTATACCATCGCTGTCTATGGTTGATGCCAATATTGAATTGGAAAACGATGAAGCGTTGCGTTTCCTTGTAGACATCTCGTTAGATGTTTTCCCATCTTCGCTCTGAGTGTCTATTCTGAGATTTTATTAAAATCCGATCCAGTTTTTTTTTAGTCGTCTTTACCTGCCACGGTTGTATCAGTTTTATCTGTCTGTTGTATGCTGAAAATCTTAAATCTAATTTTCTTTTTTCTTTCGGCCTTTATTATCGTCGATACCGACGTCATTAGCGGCGGGGAAAGATTGCGTCAAGGGAGCAATTACCGTGGAGCCACAATCTTATAATAAATTCTTGTAGAACTCGACGAAACAAATCGAAAATAAAGATTTTTTTTTAATATCTCGCTTCGTTTTTGAGGTTTGAATGTTAAAAATCAGTTGTGTTTTTGGTGACTTTTCTTCTGCCGTATTTCAAACTAACAACACCCACTAGGAAGGAATTAAAACACCTATAACGCATTTCCACTGTGTAGATATAGTGGTTTTGGCTAATTTTTGCTTCTGGTCCAGGCTGAATCTTATCCTAAACTCCTCACTTTTGAGATACAATATCTCAAAAACTTAGCGAGATATCAAAATTTTTTATTCTTTACTTTCAATTTGTCTCGTAGCGTTACATAAGAATCCGTCATCAAATTGCGGCGCCACGGTTACGGTAGAATCCCCAAGTTTCGTATTGATGTTTTATCAACTTCCCATTGATGATTGACTTGAAAATATGCATACATTCTCGTTCCCGGTGACTTTAATTATTTTTCGCAGTGGAAATGTTTACCATGGTAACACACAAAAAATCCGGTGTAAAATCTCCGAGTATGTATAACCATAAACCAATATGTGTAAAACCAATGTGGGACTCATATCTGGAAGAAAAGCTTATTATTTAATTGAACCTGTACACTGGAAGAGTGGGCGTCATCTGCTTCCAGTCTACACCCATTTATGGGGACAAATAAGTAAAACAAAAAGCTCTTGCAGGATATAGTTGCTAGGTTCCAGCTATTAGAAAATTACCGGTGCTCGTAGTAATTATCCACGATGTCAGCCAATGATAATTATCGCATTTGCTCTTACGGCTAGGAGAGAATGTGCATGTTCGTTTTGTATGAGCCATCTTCCTTATCTTCACACACACAACATTGCCCAACTATGATATACTTCTTGCATTAATGCACAGTAATGGCGAGAGTAAAACTGTTTGTACGTACAGTAAATTTTTACTGTGTATTCAACATTCGGCATATTAAAAGAAAATATACCTGGCTTCAAGATAAAAAAAAAATCAACGAATAACTTAAGTCAAAGAAATCTACTCACTAGCAAACCAACGAGGTATGAACTTTCAGCTGCGACAACCAAAAATTTTATAATGCAGTTGATAAAATGTTTTAAGTTTCCATGTAATGCTCTTCAAAATTTAAGTAATAATATTTAGGCACTATTATGGTATTTTGCGGGCACGGTGAATGGAAGTGTAATTAAAAATTGTTTTGTCCACCTATTTAATACGGTTTTTTATATCTATGAGAATTTTTAAATGGTTGTTTCTTGTGAAAGTCAGGGTTTCTTTCCATAAGTTAGTATTTTTCGTATACTTTTACTTAACACCTGAAAGCCTTAAATAATTATTTAAGTTTACCGATGAGAAATGATTTGCAGTAACGGGTAAATTAATGTATTTCCAAGAGGAGGTCGCCAGTGTACATGTTAAAAAAGTGAAAACATGTAGTTCACAAAAGGCACGTAAAGTGCGAAGTGTAACTTTCTTTTCTTCTGTTAGGTGGCCATACACGATCGCTCCATCCGTCCAAATGGAGCGATGTCACTCCATTATCGCGTCGTGTGTGGGGAAACTCATGTGGATGACGTGGAGTGATAGGATTATTTGGATATCCGGTCAGTCCAATATCCATCAGTTTCGTCCATCATGCCATCAAGCCGACTGACGGTGTGTGGGGAAAACCACGTGGAGCGACACCAAGCCATCGCTCCAGTCGGCTCGTGTATGGCGAAACCGCGGTCCAAACTCTTCTCATTCTGTCACTGACCACCGAGAAGGCAACATCAGTGCCTTGAGTGGACTATGCTACATTGTACCACTTCTTTTTTGTTTTGAATCTGCTATAGAAATATTTGTTTTGCTACAAGTTAAATATTATTTTGAGTGTAGAATTGAAAATAATACAGTTTTAAATATTATTAAGTTACAATTAGAACGATTTTTTTTTTAAATAATAATGTCGTCTCAATAATACTTTGTGCTGGAGATTATTGAGAAGGATAAGGACTTACCATGCTTGTAGGATCTCTAATCCTGACTAATATGACAAAATATAAATAAATGTGGCAATAGATCAGTTGCTAATATTATTTAAAAATAAAGACATAAACGCCAACAGAGAAACCGTGTTGGAAAAAAAAGAGAATTCTTTGCGGTCTTCTTTTTAAAAAGATCATAGTATGATAAGATTAATTTTATATGAGCCTACTTGTTTAAATATGTTGTTTTACAACATGTGACGTACCTCTCACTATTTTCTCCTGGTAAAGTACTTAAATTTAATAAATCTGTTTTATAATCATTTTGTAGTATTTTTAAAAGTTTTCGTAATATCACAGAGCTTATTTTGCATAATTCCGCACTTTTTTGGACGTTTATTTAATTTTCAGGATTTTTATTCAGTATTCGATATAGTGGCAACTGTTTGCGGGAAATTTGTTACCCTCGTACAGTTATATAACAAACCACTGTAGAATGAAAAATTTTATACTGTTAAGAGTCTTCACGTGCTCAAAGAAGATCGAATGACGTTAACCACAAGCTAATTACAGAATTTCCACCAACTATATTAACTTTCGGAGTTGTTTTCTTCACCCTGAGCAATGTTAAGATTTTTCTCTCTTCCAGCAGGCTAATGCAACTGATCTGGAAAGATGTTAACATTACAATAATAGAAACCCATTTATAAATATAATGAAGATAAACTGACGAAATACAGGTATACAAATTAAGAGGTCTGATCCCAAACTAAGGTTTCCTCAGAAGTTGAGCAAACATATTCCTTTCAATTCAAAGACACAATCTGACATTCATAACATTGAAATGAAGAATGTGATCGAGCAGTTCTTTCAGTATAAAGGCAACCAAAAAAGGAAAGGTTTGGGTTTTCTAGTGTGAATATTTTTATCTTTTTTTGTTCATTGGTATACTAAGCTCTTTCCCTTCTGAAGACTTCTCAGCACATGGCACAAGCAAATCTAAGCATGATACTCCTTGTTAATCAAATTTTACCAAGGCCAACAAAATATGTATTTTTTCATATTGCATACTACTTGAATGCAAGTGCACCCACTGTTTTGAAATTATAACCTTGTATGTTAAAGCCAGTTTCCATTATTTTTTGTTCACAGAGACCAGTTTAGTTGGGCAGGTGCCAATGTCTGCATTAATTTTATACAATCATTAATCTATAGAATAAAATGTTTAAATTAATAACAATCATATCATTCATATGAGAACATAAGGGATGTAAAAATAAGAAAATAACTTTTTTACTTCTTTTATTGATTATAAAATAACACAGTTTTGTTTAATTTCTGTCTGATTTACATTTTCTGTTTTTCATTGTGTATTTTTGCAGCATGATACATTCTCAGTCTGACAAAGATACAGTATCAATCATTTCCTTTGTAAGCAGGATAATATGATTTTCAGGATAGACATTTTCAAACATGTGATCACTAAGATCAGTAAACAAATTATTAAAGTTACATCCTGCAAAATAACTATTTTTAATTTTTCTTTTAAATCACCTTTCATTACTTTCATATCACCATTGAATGAATTCATTCCTTATACATCTTTCAGCAATTTTGCATATATGTACAACACTTGCTAAGGGATAATGCAATCCCCCATTATCCCTTAGCAGCAATACACAAAGCAGTAGAGGAAACATTCTTTCTGCAAACAGAGCAGATGTACAAATATTGCAAGAGAAAGTATTTAAAACTTTCATGGCAACAAATCCTGAAATATAAACAATTACATTTTCAATATAATTGGAAAGATTTTCTGAAAGGGTATAATCTACAATATACTGCCATTTTATTAATCTACCTTGCTGGTCTTTCAACACTTTCATGTCCCCCAAGACATTCCTTGCCAATTTCATCATATGGCACAGATCCAACAAAACATAAACAGGATGTTTAAAAGATGATCTGAACTATCTGCATTAAAATTACACCCTAACTGTCTTGCCATACTCAAGTTTGTGGAAAGTTCATCACATGTCACACATACAATACGAACTCTAACATCATTTAAAATTTTTAGTCTTTGCAGTATATTGTTGCATTTATCACTACTACTTATGCCATCCCCTATAAAGTAACCTACTAGGGATTTTCCAAGAAGCATTAATTAGCAACACACATCACCACAAAAGCTTCCTTTGTTTCCCTTCCTTCTTCACTTGCAGCACAATGTATATGACCCATGTTCACATAACCCACAAATTCTTCACCATTCCACAGAATGCCTTTTCTGATGGCCATCTCATTCAGTATTAAACATCCATATATTTCATATTTACAAACAGAGGTAAACTGTTCAATATAAGCTAATGACTCTGCAGCAAAGCCTGGATTGCCATCAATCACATTGTACCATCTAGGAAGTGTAGATGGATGAGGTAAACAATTGTCAAATGATTCTCTCGACAAATTTGTACGCTGCAGGTGAATGAAAATACAAAGTCAAGGCAAATGTTTTTAATTTGTTACTGTAACCAGCATTTCTGCCAGATTTTGACAGAGCAACCAACTCTGTAAAAACACTAAAAAAAGAATTCTCTAAAATATGGCTCACATCTCCAGTAATTTGGCACTTTTCTTTTAACTCTTGCACCAACTGCAACACAGAATCAATTTTCTTGCACTTTGTTATGTTCTTGGCAACTTCCTTTTCATATTTGTTCTTGTACTTAACAATGCTGTATTTTTTCCTCTCTATTACTGCTTCATATTTCACACATTTTACAGATTTTGCTATGTCATATGTATGGTAATGCTGCACATAGTAGGCTACTCTTGATTCCTGACTTCATGACAAACATTTTCAGAAAGAACTGGGATATTTCTTTCCTTTGGAGGTGGTCTGGCAAGTCTTCTGAAAAATATTATACACTGTTGATAGTATACATTCCACATAGCATGGTAGTAATAATTTACCCAAATATTTATTCACAGATAGTGTATTACTTCTACATATGGTGCAGCTAAAATAACAAAGCTTTGATACTAAGAAAATTACAGCACTTTGCTTATACATTATTGCCAAGCTTGTAGTCCTTACCTTCGATATATTGTCTGGAAAGCGGAAAATTGTTGGCACTGCAGAAGGTTTCAGGATCTTTTTATTTCCGTTTTCCCAAAAACATTCTTTTTCAAAGTGTTGTGAACATATTACACTATGTTCTGAGGGAGTAAAACTGTCCCGGCGTATTTTAGCTAACCACTCCCTCAATTGATTTAAATCTCGGAGCGGAAATCTGTATCGAAAGAAAATATTAAACACGGTCAAACCACATCCAGGCAATAAGATAGTAGAAGATTCCGAACTTATTTAAATGCATACTTACTTGTGAAATGATAAATTTGTGCCTCTTGTAGCATGGTTGGTGCAATTATATGCAGAGCAAGACTTAACCATGGTACAAAACACTTGGTAAGCCAAAAAATACGAATACTCGATCGGGGCAACACGTATCAACTGTACAAACGTAAACACTGAAAGGCGAAAGCTACCAGTTGCCACCAAAATGGCGGCAGGCGCGTCGTTCAATTTGCGAAGGAACACTAGCGCCGTTGCACCTTTGACTGGTGGAGTGATCGTGTATGTGCTACGCTTTTGGACGTCATCCGCATGGATGTCATCCATACGGATGACATCCAAATGGAGCGATCGTGTATGGCCACCTTTTATACATAAGCATCAAGTTTGTAGGTGTCACGTGTTGCCATCTGTAGGGCTCTGCTCGAAACTGCAGAGCAGTTCCATCTGGTAGCAGCTTCGCACATTAATATCGATACGGAGAGTATTGTGCTGTCCTTTTCAAACCTATGATATGGAAACAATGTACGATACTTGTATAACAGTACCATACCTAACTACAGTTTTACTCTGGCTAAAGATGTTTATGCACATTAGCTACGGTGTTCGCCATGCCGGGTGATCTAGGAAGAATATCTAGCTGGGTAGGTCAATTTGGGTTGAAGATAAATGCAAAAAAGAGTCAGCATATTAGGTACACATATAAAAAATAAAAATTAAAATAAAATAAAAAAAAACTAGAGATTGACTATAGTTATAAGGAAGGGAAAAATTGTTTATTGAAGACTTGTAATTTAAACACCATGGCATATCATTTGATATCAAAATCTACTGGGAAGGTCACATTGGTCAGGTAATAGAAAAAGGTTGGAGATATGTAGAGAAGTAGGGGAACGGGTTACGAAACGTTGGTCAATCCATTGCTTGAATATGGTAGTGAAGAATAGAACCCAAATTTTGGGTATCATGAGTTAGAGCGTTTGTAAAGAATGGCTGCTAGAATTTGTATCTGAAAATTACCGCGGAACACAATCAGTAACTGATATGATAAAGGAGCTGGAATGGGATTCATTGCAAAACAGGAGGAGGGTGATGATAGTCATGGGAGTGTACAGGGTGAATATTGGTGATGAGGCGTTGAAAGATATTGGTGGAAGGGAAAAGATGACGATGATCACACCGAGCCTGGTGGGTGAGCGGTTAACGCTCTGGCCTCGCATTCGGGAGGACGCGGGTTCGATTTCCCGTCCGGGCATCCAGATTTGGGTTTTCCATGGTTTCCCCAAATCACTCCAGGCGAAGGCCGGGATGCTTCCTTCAAAAGGCCATGGCCGAATTCCGTCCAGTTCCTTGTCTCCAATCCCATCCCACCTCTAATGACCTCGACGTCGACGAGGCGTAAAGCCATAGGAAAAAAAAACTATGATCCCAAATTAACTCTCGATTTCCGGCGTAAGGGTGTGGGAAGATTTTCTTTCATTGGTACACGAGTCAGGGATTGGAATAAATTACCAAGAGAAATAATGAATAATTTACCAAAAACGCTAAAAGAATTTAAAGTTGAAATTAGTAGAGTGAAAAAGTAGGTGAGAAAGGAAAGGTGAAAAATGGCTGTGTAGGAAAATTGCCACCGGAGCAAGCTCTCCATCGCAATTAATCTTACGCGGAATTGGAACAAAATACTGTGTTACTGTATTTTAATTGTTCAACTAGGTCTGTGTGTCATTTTGATTTGAAGTCGGAGAGCTGATAAATAAAATATTAAAATTACAACAAATTAATATCCATTTTTCGTTGAAGATTATTCACGCAAAAACTGTTCTTCGGATTTTGATGGACTCTGAAATATTGTACAGCGTATAGTCGTGGGGTCAGAATAGGGTTTGTTTCATTTTGATGTGAAGTCTGAAACCTGAGGAATTTTCGTTGAACGCGATTCACGCAAATACTTCTAGTAGGGTTTAGTTATTTCTGGCAGTCGAAATGTTTGTCATTTCAGCGAACGAGTGACATCGTATTAGTTGCGATGTGTTACTTGTGAGTTTAAGAGGGAGGTCCGTACTTTCTAACACCCCACGAGAGCTAAATTATGGACAGCAACTTTTCTCGAATGACACGTATAAAACAAAACCATCAACATTGCAAGAAAAGCACTATCGTCTTGCCCTGTCACCGCCCTCTGTTGCGAAAACTGGAAATTCAAGAATTTTACCGACGAATGATATATGGTATGTTTTCCAATTAAGGAGAAGAGAATTTTTTTTCGCATACCATACATTAGCGGTAAGAGCTGGCGTTAAGGGGCGGGGGGGGGGGGGGGACATAAATGGGTCAGATGTTTCCCGGGACCACCAGCCGAGGGGGGCGAGGGGTTCCGATGACCAGCTGGAGAGGCCCCCCGCGGCCCAAGAATCTACCCAGCCGGTGGTAAAGCAAAAAAAAAATAAAAAAAAAAAAATAAAAAAAAGTAGTTTAAAAAACTAAAATATACGATTTTGCAGCAATGTGGACTAAAGGGTTAGAAATAATACCTATACACATATATTTTGTTCAACAGCGCTAGGATGTCTCACAATTCAGTATGATTAAAAATTAAACTTTAATGTAAAAACAGCGTGGAACGCTAGATATCGGTAATCTTAATTTCTTTTATCGCTAGCTGTTTGTAAAGGTATAAGTAGGGAGCACCCCACGCTTTTTACATTAAAGTTAACTTTTTAACTAGTGACTTTATTCTTAAACTTATACAAAGAAATTATACTGAATTGTGAGACAAAGTAGAGCTGTTGAACTTTGTTTTTTGTTTTTTTTTGTTTTGTATTTAAAGATTATTTTTAACCATTTAGTTCACATTGCTGCAAAAGCGTGTATTTTAGTTTTTTTTAAACTATTATTTAATTTTTAATTTTTTAGTTAACAGTGGGGATTTCAGGACATAGATAAAATCATATCTATGTCCTGAAATCCCCACTGTTAACTAAAAAATTAAAAATAAAATAATAGTTAAAAAAACTAAAATAGATATGAAATTATATGGAGGATTGCATCAAACCAGTCTAAAGACTGATGACAGCAAAAAAAAAAATAAAAAATGAAATTATAGTGTTGTCACCGGATCTTTATACGTTTACAAAATTTCAATCATTTCGGAAGTCGGGAAGTGGGTGAACATTGAAATGAAATATTTCATTACATTCAACCGCTTTTCTATTGTTACTATCAAATTAATGAGAATATCACGACACAGCTATGAAATTATTGTTTTCGGTTCTTAATACGTGTGCCAAATTTAAAACAATTCAGACGTCAAGAAATGGGTGAATATTAAAATGAAAGATTCTATTGCATTAAAATATTTTTCTGTTTTTTCTGTCTAAGTAATGTGAATATCAGGACATTGATACGACATTATTGTTGTCATCGGTTCTCAACACATGAGCAAAATTTCGTCTAGAATTTGGTTAAATTTCAATTACTAAATTCTATCACATTTAACAATGTTTTTATTGTTACTGCCAATGTAATAGGAACAGCTGGATGTTGCTATGAAATTATTGTATTGTCACCGGCTCTTAATAAGTGTGCAAAATTTCAAACAACTCCGACATCTGGAAGTGGGTTAAAATTGAGTTGTAAACTCCATTACATTCATACATACATGTCAAGCTAGTATAAAGCGGGTGAAAAGAAAAGGTCGCCCATGTGGGCTGAGGGAGGGCCCCATCCGATGAATTTCCCACGGGTCCCAACCGGTTACGTCACTGCTAGGAACGCTTACCCGGGGCCCGAGAATCCTTTTGCCGGCCCTGGCCGCGGTTACCAATAAAACTGTCTGTAGACCGCGTCAAAACCCCATAACTTTCTAAAAGAAACCATAAGTACATTAAGGATTAAAAAAAATCTGGTATGTATTAAGCATACAAATTAGCATTAGAAAAAAAGTTAGAATCTCACACATACACCCCACGATTTTTTATTTTTTTTAATTTGGTCAGTTTGATGAAACTGGTTTTGATTTGTCGTATTAGATATATATCACAGCTTCGTTGATCGCCGAAATGAAGAGACGTGTTAAAATAATTTCGGAGGAATTAAAAACCGATTGCACAATGGGAAATGTGACACTAATTGTCGAAAAGTGGGCCTTTGCGAACCGGAGGACGTCTTTTGGATGGCGGGAGAGCCCTGTTGACAGATGACGATCGATGGATGTGGACGGCGTCCACTCGAGGCCACGCCCCTCTTGTGCGGGTGGTTGCTCAGCAACGGACAGTCAGAGATGCTACTGCAAACAGTATGTCGTATACATGGAGGAAGGAAATATTCCTTCCTCCATGGTCGTATACGCAGAAACGTGGCTTTAGCCATGGAGGAAGGAAATATATGGAGGAGAAGTGACGTTAAATCGGTGAAGCAGGCTCTAAGCTCTCCCGCATGGCGGCAGCAGCGGTATTGCGCTTCCAAACATTGCGATGTTCCCAGTATATCCCGAAAACTAAGCAAGATATCGAAAAATTTTATTCTTTATTTTCGATTTGTCTCGTCGTGTTACATAAGAATCGATCATTAAATTTTTCTTCTCCATTTCAACCTCACTTTTGATACAGTATATCTCTAGAACTAGGTGAGATATCGAAAATTTTTATTCTTTATTTTTCATTTGCCTCGTCTTTTTAAATAAGAATCCATCATCAAATTTGACTTTGACCAATGCTTTCTTCTGAATTTCAACCAAAACCATTTCACATTTGGGACGGAATATCTCGAAAACTAAGCAGGATATCAAAAAATTTTATTCTTCATTTTTTATTTGTCATATCGAGTTACATAATAATCCATCACCAGATTGCGGCGTCACCTTTATCCTAGAGTCCCCTTGAGGTTTTTGTATATATTCCCCGTGTCTGTATGGAAGCGGCCATGCCCCCTCCACTCCGGCCATGCCCCACCCCCCACTCCTCCTCACCCTGCTTCACTTCAATGCGTGGTGAAGGTCTCTTGCGTCGTCTCCATATATTTCCTTCCTCCATGGCTTTACCTGTATCCACAGTTACGGCGTGTCTTGAAGAGAGAAGTGGGGGAGGGATTTCCTCCCCACTGCTTTGAACCATCCTAGACCTCTCATATGAGTTATTTATCCCGGTCAGAGATAATTCTTACCAAACCACTGTACGCGTAATATATGTTTAAAACAACTCAAATCCGTATAAATAAAAGTTAAAACATATTGTCATGGCAAATATAGAATGATTAGCTTTGTTAATCCATTATTTCCAAACTTTTCTCCAATAAAATTACAAACAATATCCTGCTTACAGTTCATTTCACGTTGAATTAACACATTTATCGTGAACAGGGAGACATTGCAGGGTAAACAATTATGATTCCATCATCGGAAACGTGATTCATATCAGATGATCATTAATTTTCATAAGCAAAGCTACTTACGTAAGCGGACTGGTGGTAAAGAAATCCTATTAATTACTGAAGAAAAGGAAATTTATGTCACTGGGAGCAGAGATGTCAGTTGGAATTAATTATGAGCAATTATGTCTAATTCATAACCTCTGTATTTGATGGTAAAAGTGACGGTAAGAAAAATAAGATACAAAAACGGTCCTATATTTACAATTGGGAAAAGAGATACCTTTTGCAACTAAGTAGTGGTTGATTTCATTTGCAAGTAAGCTACAGTTGGTCAAAATTAAAACTTAATTCATTTTTGGTTCTTTCTACCATCTATTTGATGTAGATGGCAGCAAGCAGTGACGCAGTGATCTTTAGATCATGCAGACGAGGAACAGGCATTATTAAATATTATTATTTATCAGAAAAAAGTCATGATTCCATCAGAAATTTGTGAAAGACAATTTAATGCGGATAGATGCATAAACTATAATTTATAAATGTGGAAAGCTATCAAATTGGACAGAAGTGTGTTTATAATACTCGCTCAACGTCCGAAAAAAGTGAAAGCAAAAATATTATTTTCTCAAGAAATTCGAAAACTTTTTTTAGTGAGTAAATTATTTGTTTTATGTTACTCTTTGGCCAATTGATAACTTAGTATATGCATTCAAATGACCATTTTTTTTCCAGCCATGGTTAAAGTAGACATATAATTTTCTAATCCAATTGCCCTATTCAAACTTCTAACATTCCACTCTCCGACTCATAGAATGTTTCTGTCCATTCTGATAGCTCCGCCCTGAGCAGTCCCCACCAGGAGATCCAATTGGAGACTATTTTACCTCCGGAATATTTTACCCAGGAAGAAGCCATCATACTATACGTAATTCGAGAGGATTGTACTACCTCGGGATACCCTTTTTGGTCTTTGATGCAGTATTGAAGTCTGAATCCGCATGCCGTAAATTTCTGACTCATCCGCCTTTAGGGTCAGTTTCCAACATCAAGGGCAAGAGGGTGCCCTGCTCCTCTCCGTCGCTCTTTCACCTTCCTTTCAGGGGCCGTTGGCAAACACTGGGAAACTCCTTATACCGGGAATCATTCAGTCGCCAGAACCTCGTCCCTGCAAACTGGGTGCATTACGTGAAGGAAAGGTTGACATTTAGTTGCAAAAGGTTGATATAGCCACCTCCAAACCCTATGTGAAGTAGATAGTAGGACGCAGGTTGTAAGGGATATATTGAGATGAAGAGGTTAGCGCAAGGTAGGAAGGAATGGAGGAATGCATCAAACTAGTCGAGAGACTGATGACAGCAATAAAAGAATTACACATTGTTTAACAGGAACCGACACAAAAACATCTCAAGTGATTTGTTATTTTGTCTTGAATAAACGCGTTTGGAGAAACTGAAGCTGTTATGAATTTGTTGCGGTAATGTAATTGTTTTCGGAAACTGAGGGATATGAACTCTCTCGTAGGATGCTCCGTTGCCATGACACCGCTTCTGAAGCCTCTACGGCAATCCAATTACCGAGGAGGCACTGTTCCCGCCCGCGGCTAACAATACGCCAAGGTCTCGGTTCATTCTTTCCTCGGACTGCAAAGTACAGCAACCAGAAAACAAATTGATTTCTAGAGTTCACCAGATGGACTAGGCGCTATTTGACGACGCTATATCTCACGCCCAGTTGAATGGATACGGAGCTGTAAATCCTAATTTCTTTCCTCGACGGCCGCGGCGGCATTGAAGCTAGTGCGCTGCTATCATTAATTTAAGGGCCGTGGGTTAGAAGCTGCCCTGTACTTAATTACACGTTTCGTTCGTCTTGTTCTTATTTTTGGTTCAAGTTTGTTTGTATCAGTAACGGTGATGAAATGAAATGAAAAATACTTACGCAATAACCTGATGACATGATCTCTAGGCCGAAATGCTGGATAGCTGCTAATCATATTCACATATCAGCATTTAACCGTCGCTTAAGGTGATATTCAAGGCGGACTTTCGGTATTCTGTTGATCATTTGTATTTGACACAAATTATACTCAAGAAACTGAACGTGTTCATTAGTTCTGCGTTTTGGCTAAGCAACGCTGTATCTCATAGTGGATGTTTCATTCTTTTACATATCTAGTCTCGTTCTTAAGATGACGTTTAAATAACCAACGCGTTATTCTCCGACCGAACTTAAAGGGATATCTTTTTTATTTGAACATGGAGATATGTTCTTTGGAACACGATTCAGAGGACAGATTAAAAGAATTTATCTTTTTTGTATTAATTTAACCTGCGTATTACACAGTTATTGTAACTATCGACTTCGAGACTTGAAGAAGCAACCTGTTGCTCTACATTAGTAACAAGGTATGGATGCCTCGAAAACGCTTTTTAAGCAGAAAAATAGACTTCCATACAGCTAAATACAATTTGAATATGATTCCGTGTCCCTGCATTCTATTGAAGTACTTTTGCACTTTCAGAGCAAATTTTCAAGTATGTAACATCAAGCGAACAGTTCCGTTTTTATAATACATTTTAAAGATTTTCTGCCCTTCTAAGAACTATGCCCCGAAAGATTCTTCCCTTTAACGAAGGCCAAAAACAGTAAAATTCATATGGAAGCAAATAATTTTTTTTCTTTTTAAGTACCCTACGCCACCCACTTTTAGTGAATCGGGGAGCAATAATAATGGTAATAATAGTCTGTTTCGATTTGTCTTGGATACGTGCTGTTGTTGCACATATATACGAGTGAAATTAACTATATTTTTAATAAGAAATAAAACTGTAGCAGTATGAAAATTAGAAGGCACAATAATATTCAGAAAAAAATATTTATTTTCTGAGGAAAGAAAAAAAAGTTCATCGAAAAATCCTTGTCATTGCTATAGCAAAATTAGGGCCTACCGGTGATCGCGATTCCGCTACATCATTCACCAATGACGTCATAATACTGAGGTAATCAAAAAGAAATATTTTCAAGCAGAAATTTGGTTGAAATACACCATGGACCATTATTTTCAAGCAGAAATTAGGTTGTAATGCACCCTGGATCAGCATGACACTGATTAATGTACTTCGGAAAATATTTCTAGCGGTGTCTTGCACTTTACTACTTCGGTATTATGACGTCAATTCTTCGCGGAATCGCGATCTTTAGTAATCCCGAAAACACTTACGGAGTAGGGCCTATGTCGACAATAGACCACTAACAATGTGCGAGTCACTTTCTTACATTTTGTTTTTATTAGATTGGAAAAAGTTTATTTAATAAATGTAATAAAATAGTTGTACAGAATTTTTTTTGGGACATCCGTAATTCTAGTTTTTATATTGTTTCAAAACACTTATCTTAAACATTGCAGGTCGCAATGGAGACCTTCGACTACATGAAGAACGAGACGGAGTAACGGACGAGGTATTGTGGAGTGGATACCACAACGCTCTTGGCCTTAAGAAGTCAGCCCAGCGGGAACAGTCGGTGAGTTATTCTTCATGTTCTTTCATTTCTATATGGTTCTCTCAAACCATAATTTTGCGTATGTCACAATAACGAAATTTTTTCTTTAACCAGCAATATTGCTGAATGTTATTACGTTTGATGCTACGTATGTTTTAATTTTCAAGCAACAAATTTATTGGAGTCTGTGGTTAGTTTGTAGTACATCCTAGTTGAGAATGACAACCGATATTCAGTGGTGCAGCATAAAACACGAGCCGTATTAAGTCACATTACATTACGTATATTGTGACATAAATAGTTCCAGCAGTATCACATATTGGTAATCACCCAAATTTTTTTTACCGAAAGTAAAATGTTTTAATATCTTCCAGAGCTATGCCTCATGTTACAGGTATAACTAATTAGTCACTGCTGCTTTTAAAACAGCATGGGATTTTAAAGTAATTACTGGAATTTTTAGAAATTTCCTTCAGATAATTTTAAAAACCGAGTTTCTCCAAGGCATTCAGAAATTACTGAATGAGTTGTAACAGAACACAGCACTGTACTTTTTATCAGTATCAATTTTAGTGGCGCATATACTTCAATGGAAATTTCACTACCTTCCTACTTTTGCATCTGAGTCGAGTTGTTCAGCATATCCTTCAATAATTTATCATTCAAATGAAAATTTTCCCACTTATTTATGTCCGAAAATAGTTATCCGACGAACAATGACAAATGCAACTTCCAAAATTAATCCAGAGAGTACAGGATATCTTTGCAACTATTTACAGTTATTCACGTCACAACCTGACTCCTATAATGTAATGTGTTTTATGCTGTACAACGGAATCAATTATCACTCTTGTCCAAGGGATGTTATATCCAGAACACAACCTTCGCTGAAATTGTTGCTTGAAAATTAAAACTCCTCTTGTACAAATCTCTACTATACTTGACATCATACACAACGAGAATGACTAGAAGGAATTATCATTTTGGCAGATAATTTGTGCATACGTTCAATGAGCAATATTATTTTAAAATATGTGCTTTTACTACCCATAAAACATATACTTATTTCATTCTAAAAATATTAAATGATTTCTGGAAGTCATATTTTATACACGATGTGCATAGATGATAAGCGTAACGAATACACTGCAATTTACATTGTTGTACAAATCATAAGAATTGACAAAAACTTTGAAGCAAACTACAAGAAATATCAGTGCTTGGCCCACGCTGCATCTCCACAGCTGCAATAAACATCAAAAAGTAATAATACAGAACATCAAAAAGTAATAATACATTCTCGCCTCGAATTCAGATTCGAATCCCCATCTGGCCGTCCAGATTTCGGTTTTACATCATTTTCCTAAATTATTCCGGGTGAATGCCAGGATGGTTCTTTCAAAAGACCATAGCCAAATTCCTTTCCATTTCTTCCCCCAGACCTTTCCCAGCCCTAATGAACTTGACATCGACAAGGCCTAAAACTGCAAGGAGAAAAAAAATGAACTTTGCACATTCCAAACGACTTTACTCTATAAGTTATAATTGGTGGATGTAAAATACACTTATACTTAAATCATATCACCCAAGGAATGTGTATTCAAGTTTTCAAACCAAAAGGACAATTCTTATTTGCATTGTTCTCATTGTGTAAGAACCAAGCGGCAGTATTGTATGTTCGTAGAGAAGTAGAAGCCCTTTTTTTTAGAATAAAAAAGTTGAACTGCAATGTTCAATTGCCTCATTTTTATGATAGATATGACTTAAGTGTGCTGTCCTTTCCAGTCAGTGCTTGAATTATAAGAAGATATGTTAGGTTAAAGTATTAAAAATGATTTTAATGAATTGGAACTTTAAACAATCCTATAAAAATCACAATCTAGTATGATCAAAAATATATACAGAAATATCAAGAACCAAATTTTATAACAGCAGAAATATTATTCTTAAACATATTGTAATCTCCAGAAACTTTTCTCTACTGCCCTTAAGTTTAGTACTACCAATGTTTGGTTGCGATAAACAGAAACAACAACTGTGAGATTAAATCACTTCTTCTTCTTCCTATCCACTGTTAAGCCTGGTGGTCTATTACAGTCTCAGCCCATCTTCTTAGTGCTTTTCTTACATTTCTCCTGCCTCTGGGATGGTATTTGAATATTTTTCGTGGGATCCAGTCTGTCTTCATCGGTAGTACATAGTCTGTCCATTTGCACAGTTTTAAGAAGTGGTTTAACTTTTAGTTTTTTAAGGATACCATCTGATATTTTTCTGCCCTGTAGCGTATAATCATTCATTCTTCTCATGAATCGAATCTCAGCAGTCATTAGTCTAAGTTTGACACCTTTGCAGGGTGTTCAGTCCTTTCTGCCAAACAGTAGGGTAGGTTTAGCTAGGACAAGATATGGTATGAGGTTGCTAATTATTATTACTGTAACTTTCATAAAGTTTTGATTTTTGTTGCATATCAATTTCTAGGGTGTAGCTGAGGCTATAACTTTGCTGTTTAAATGTTGAACATGGTATACGGGTGTGTTTCCTATTAAAATTTTGGATCTCCTCTGATCTTTCCTGATGAAGGCCATAACTTAGGTTTTATGCGGTCTTATGAAGGTTATATACTTATTTCAGCAGGTTATCTTCAGATTCAGTGGAAAGTACATGGTCATCTGTCCATGTTGGTCCTCCTGACTGTCTTGATTCTGCCATGGAGTTTACTAATAATTTTGTTTATATATAGTTTGTTTAGAAGTGGCAATAGGCATCATCCTTTTCTCATTCCTTGATTAATGGGTTTCCGTATCAACAGAGATTAAATCGTGCCACCAACAGTGGTGGATCTAGGAATTTTCTGGGTTGGGGCAAAAACTTGAGATGCGCCCCTTCAAACATGAATTTCGCACCTGGGGCAGTGTAGAGAGATTCTTTGATTTTGCTGGTTCCCCTTCCCCTGAAGGTTGCCACTTGGGGCAGTAGAGTTAAGAAAATAGGTCGCAGTTGCACGGATTTTCCATTTACTGCCCCTTCAAACATGATTTTGCTGCCCCCCTGAAGTTGAGGGCAAGTGTCCTGGTTTACCCCCTTCTGCCCCTAAATACCAGTATACCTGCAATCCAAATAACAGATTTTAGTCCTTTCTTTGGTAAACAAAGTGATTGGACCCAATTTCTATCTCTTATACACATTTCATTCATGGAAAAACACAAGTGAATTAGGATATAATTTACATTGTTCTCAGGCTGTTGGATACACTTTCGTTATTAGTCCATATTGTTTCTGTTGTCTTCATTACTGAAGTCATTATTTTTTGCACTATTTCAGAGCCCGTTACTACTAAGCGATCGCAGCATCACACAAGAAACTGGATCTGTACACGACGAAACTTCTTCCAGTGGAAACAAAGAAGATGAGGACGATGATGATGATGATGCTGAAGATAAGATTGATCCTCAGCAGTATGATCCTGAGAGGCTCAAGGCATTCAATGTAAGTATCCTCCATGTGTTTGTTGTCTTTATTCTCCGACCAGACTGTTTTGTTACCATTATTCAGAGATACCTTTTCATGAAATCTTTTATTTCTGTAACTCTAGAAACTTAAATTTTTTATTTTTGTTTTTAATAAAAGAAATAATATGTTTTAAAAAATTTTCCAGATGTTTGTGCGGCTCTTTGTTGATGAAAACTTGGACCGTATTGTGCCAATATCAAAGCAGCCCAAGGAAAAAATTCAAGCTATAATAGACTCCTGTACCCGACAGTTCCCAGAGTTTGCCGAACGAGCTCGAAAGAGGATAAGAACCTACCTCAAGTCCTGCCGTCGGAACAAACGCTCTCGGGATGGCAACGGCGCTTGGGAAGCTGTAAGGATTGTGAGGACCAGTATTTGAAACAGCCCCTTACTACTAACTTTAACAAAACTTTGACTTTCTTGATTTTTATTGGACAGCATGTTGTTCTAAGGCATATTGCCATCTAATACTTTAATGAAACACTCCTTTGGAAGCGTCCATAAACTTTGTGACTCCATCTAGGGGGGAGAGGTGTTGGTTGGGAAGCTACGCTGAGCTATAAGGGGGAGGGGGGTTTCCAAACCAAGTCATATAGCTTCTTATTCATATTATTAATCACAGTTAAAATAAGGTACAGAACACACAACAGCATGTGAATATTTATTTCTGTCATTTAACTATATCCGTAAGTAATTTAAGATACTCTGACAATAAAAAACAGTACCTGGAATGAATAGGGCAGCTATGTGCTAATCGGGGGAGGGGGGGGGGGTGTAGAGGCAAAAGCCACGTCGGGCTTCATGGGGAGGGGGGTTCACAGGAGGCCAAAATGGAGCTATGTGGTTTATGGACGCTCCCTTTTTTCTGGAATCATGTACATGGTTTGGAAAGTTCTACTCTTACCACTTAATTTGTTTTTGTTTTAGCACTTTTATTTACTCTCTTTAGTTAAACTGTGTAATGGGCTGTATGCTATTCACAATTTGCTATTAGATTGTAGACTTTGAAGTTATTTAATCTAGTGTATAAGTTTATTATATGTAATTTGGAACTTTCAACAAGGTCTTAAACATCAGTGTGTTTATTTCCTATCTGTGACAGACACGGCCAACACCTGCCCACCTCACATCAGTCCAGGCAGAACAGATCTTAGCACAAGCATGTGAAAATGAGAGCCATAATGCCAAGAGGATGCGCTTGGGCCTTGATCCTGTCAGCCAACCTCTGCCTCTCACTCCTCAGCCTGTAAGCATCAGTCCAATAAATATATATTCAGCAACAATGAGTTAGAAATGTAGTGATTATATTTTAAGATAAACTATAGCAAGGAAGACAAACACCTAATGCACTGTAAACTGGAGTTACTTTGTTACACATTTGAGATTTTTTTTTTGAGAATTCAGAGAAAACGATGCCAACTTGAGAAAATAATGTGAGATATTTGGTTAGATCTGTCCTTCCTCTTTCAAATAATGGTACTACAAACCAAATCAAGACTATTTTTTCACACAGAAATTTTCCGCTGTTTATGTACCAAAGTTGCCCCATGAAAGGTGGAATGCCTATAAATATGCCTCAATTAAGTTTCTTTGGTACTAAAAACTGTACTTTCCACCTTGCTTATGAAACATCAACTAGAAAAAATATAAAATTCCTCATAAGTTATTGGTAAACTATCAGCTCAATTGTTTTGATACTGCTCCAAAGTTGCCCCGCATAAGTTTTTATTTTAGAAAACATTACCAAATTTATAGATATTATTGGTTATATTGTTTGATTATTGTCTAAAATGGTAGGTAATGCATGTATATCTTGTTGTAACTAATTGTTTTTCCATGTCTCTTTCTAGTTTTTCTTTGCTATATTAAAGTTTTTAGAACAACAGAGAATTTTGGAAATCATCTTAAAATTAAAAATGGCTACCTTTCATAAAAGTTGGTGAACAAAGTTCTAAAAAAACTGCCCATATATAGCAGCAAAAATAACACTTCGAATTACTATAACAAATATCACAATTTCGCAACTGGTAGATGCAGGAAATTGAAAACACTTCGAAAAACGTGGTGTCCCAAAGTTGCCCCTGCTGTCCCAAAGTAGCCCCAGTTTATGGTAATTGAGTCAGCAGTGTCATAGGAACAAAACACACAAACAAATCTATATGTTTTTTTTTTTTCGGAAATACCGTTCTTCAGCAGGAGGTATAATTGCAGGTTTACATCATTGTTTTGACTGAGATGGGATACAAGAGGCTGCATGGTTAGGAGTAAAGGGTGATGAGTTTAATAAGAGAATTTACCCAAACAATGAAGTATATATTCACAGTTGAAAAAAAGTGTTTATAAACACATACGTAGATATATCTCTACAGGAGGGGGGGGGGGATCTAAAATCATAAACAATAGTTAAAATATATGTATGCTGATGAAATGACTGAAAATGAAAATGCTGAGTGTTGTTAGTGATGGCCGCAGATTAAGAAACAGGAGAACTGAAGAGGGGAAGGGAAAGGAAGAGTTAGGAAAAAAGCCAGTGAGTGAGAGAAGAAATTAAGATGCAGAAATAAAGAGAAGGAAATGAAGATAGGCTGTTCTCTTCCCTCTCTCTCCATATCTGTCTGAGGTTAAGACCAGGAAATTGTGTGGTATCCAAGATATGCTGACGTGCCAATTCCCAGTTACTTAGTTAAGAGATGCTAGTGTCTCCTAGCCAAATATCATTCAGGGATGGAAGGGGAAAAAATCAGAGTAGTACATGTAAGTACTAATGAGCAGACTGACAACCTGACTGTAGATCCTGAGTATATTGTGAGGGAACTAAAAAGGTATGAAGGGGATAACAATACTACAGTTGTACTGAATATAGGTGATATAACATTGCTCTTCATCTTGTAATAATATTTGGATTGTGTTTAGAGACTTGCTGCTTACTGTAGTTCTGGTCCATAAAAGAACATTGATACAAGCTTGGGATATTCATGTGAATCTGTCAGTGGACTATGTGCAAGATATTTCAGATGAAATAGACAAATAGACATGGGTGGTCAAGTTAACAGTATTGCACGGGATATCTCCAAGACGTTTACTTCCCTATTTTTATCCATCTTCATTTCCATCTCTTTATATGTGCTTATCTTAATTTCTATTTCCACTCTTTTCCTTCCTTTCCACTCTTTTCCTTTTGTTTTCTCCTACCTCTCCTTTATTCCTGTTCCTGTAGCATACAGTTGTATACACTGTGTTAAACTACTCGGAAGTTGTTTACAAACTGGATTACAAAGATATATAGGTAATATAGCCACATCACCAGTTGGTTTTTACTTTCATCAAAGTATGTATACTTTTCAAAATAATGGGTAGTTCCATGAATCACAACAGTGCCGATTAGCTTTTTACTTGACTTTTATTCCATCAAACACTTAGAAAAACATACATTAGCAAAACATGAAACTTCTTCCAAAGATTCAAATCATGTCACAAATCACATAGCATCCCGTTATCACCGTTCCGAACAAGCTTGTCCATTTGCAACCTTGCGAGCTTAAATAAGGCATCACAGAATATTCTCGAACAAATTAAAGAGGCCGACAATAATTTCTGGAACACTAACAATTGTTCCAACAATAGAAATTGTGCAAAAACAGTTAGTAATGATATTAAGGGAAAAGGAAATGGCTTTTATGCTATACAAATAACAAAGGGTAGGAAAAATGAATCATCGCTCACCAAAGTTGAAGGCTGTGACTAGTCAAACACAATGAGACATACAAAACATACAATATTTCAGTTTTAAATCTTATTCATTTGCTAGGGACCGAATCATATGGGTCAGGAGGTGTACACTTGCCAAAGTTTACCACAGCAGAAGACGGGGTAGGGGAGGATGAGATAGTGGGGTTGAAATGTTAGAAAGTGAACTATCAATATTTCTGGACTCTGATGATATATATATATATAAATATATATCACTGGTGGTGATAAAAATTGATATACATAATGAAAGGGTATGGAGTGATAAGCAAACAATAAATAAATAAATTTAGAAGAAATTTGTTACTAGCAAATGATACCAAAGGTACTACTAATAATAATGAGTGATGGGTCAAAAGGTAGAATTTTATCGGTGGTTGAGGCTATATGGGTGTCTGGTATCCAGGATATTTTGGTATGCAAGTTCCCATCTCCAAAGTTCTGAAGCGGCGGTGGTTTTCGGGAAAACTCTAATTGCTCTCACAGTGAAGCAGTCATTGAGGTTGTTGTCTCATTGTGTTTCACTCATCACACCCTCTAACTTTTATGAGACAAAAACAATTAGAACACATACAAATTTACTTATAATCATGAATAAATCTTTTTAAATGATATTAGGAAATATTCATGAGAATTTAAATATTAAAACTGGCAAAATTAAACTATTAAAAATCACACTTAAAACATAACATTCTTAGTTAGTCTTTTAATGAAAAGTTCAGTGTTGCTTTTAATCAAATTACAATTAATTTAAACCATTCTCATCCATCAAAACACTATAAATTTCCAAGAAATATAGAAATTCAAAATTAAAATGTTTATCTCTCTCAGAAACCAAGATAATCAATTTAAAGTGTTGAAATTAGTAGGAAGCTGGGTCTTAGGTTTGTTACAATCGGTTAAGTTCTCCGAGAAAATTCTACTTTTTGTGTCCCCCACTACTAAAAGCTGGACCCCTTACATTCCACACTGCAGTGCTAGGGGTATGTAACCATTCTTCCTGCTGAAGAAATATAAAACCTGACAACTTAACATATTTGCTTGTGGTGTGTGTGTGTTTTGTGGTGTGGCACATACTGCTAAGGTAAATATTGGTCTTCCTCTCCATCCTTAATGTCTTGATAAAGACACGTACTTTTCAATGTAATTGATTCAACGACAAAGGAATAGAAGAAGTTCCATGAGGTGATATTAATATTGGGAATGGAAGATAAAATATACACAACTCTCATCACAGTTGAAGGAATGGGGCATCATCAACAAAAAACACAATATTTCGGGCTATGCACTTCTTATAGCAAAATGGAACAATGTGACCAAACTCATACAGACACCATGGAAAACACAGCCACAATGAATGCTGTGGCTGCATTGTCCATGGATGCCTGCATGAGATCGGTCACATGATCTGTTTTCATGAAGTAAGGCATAGCCTGAAATATTGTGTTTTCTGTTGATGATGCACGTTTTATTAAATATATAAGATGCATTACATTTAAAAAGACTATCATTACTGTTTTGTATGCATTTCTGATGTAATATTGTTCTGTTAATACAGGCAGAAGGGCGACCACTGGCCCTGGACTTTCCCACAGCAGCCCCAGGCAACGACGTGCGACCGGCACACACACGACCCGGCTCGGGGGACTTGCCAGACGGGGGTGCGGGGCTTCCTCCCACTTTCGGTGCCTCGCCTGCAAAAATATCGACCTCGTCCCCAGCCTCGGAGCTCAACTCGAAGGGTGTCGTGGCCACAGTAGCAAATGGAGTGAGCCCGACCGCACCCCCTACAGCAAACTACCGTCCCAGCTTCGGGCAAGCCTTCCAGCGGGTCGCGGCTTCGGGGCCTTACTCTGCTCCACTCTTTCCTGCACCACCGTTTGGGACGGCAGGAATGATAAGTAATGGTATAGCATATTTGAATTTTTCTGCTAATACAGTTAATCAAGTTTTGTCATCAGTTACATTTTTATTTGGGTCATATCAAGATTTTATGAATCCAAATTTAATATTATCTGTATTCGGCTAATAATTTGTTGCCCAAATAAAAAGAAAGTGTTATTTTTTTAATGTGTGTACAGTTAGTGTTTAGTCTTGATTCCATGAAGAGTTTTTTCAGATCTAAAACATCCTGTTGACACTCTTATGAAACCCATTGGATAGCATTTCATATAAACTTTTAATTCATTTTTGTGCAGGACTTTGTTTTGAGTCCTTTAAGGTTTAGTTATGTTCTTGAAGTGAGATGGTTTAAAGTATTATTGAAATTTTTCATGTGGGTAAAAATATGGTTAAGAGTTATAGATCAGTAAGTCTAACATCATCATGGGTTTTCTGCTACTCAGTGGTCCATTCACAGCAATGGCCTTCCATGCCTCCCTTTGCTCCGCCAGTCTCTTTGTCATCAAGCATTTTCTTTCTTCGTCGACCTCTTCTTTTCCCTTCATTTATGATGTCCTCCAGGGCAGTAGTCTGGCATCAGTGGTAGGCAACTTCATATTTAAATCAGTTTGAAAGGTGTACACTTATACATAGATGTCATGTTCCATGTTGTCACATTAAAGACAATTTTCCTAAATTTTGTTGAACCTTAATTTAGTTGGCAAAAGTTTAAATAGTGGCCTACAAGTCTCTTATGCTTAGAAATATCTGTAACTGTAGAACTTGGATTCATTTGTTGATGAATTACCAGTATGGTCAATTCAGACTATGTAATGTTATTTCAGTGATTACAAAATCAAGTCAAATTTACAATCTGGCAGTATGAGCCCACTTACCAGTATGATGATGTACCCTCTCCAGCCTGGGTGCATGCACTGATTTGATTGGGGGAATTTGTCATAAAGCCATTGTATCCTTTCCTGAGGCAAGCTGGCCCAAAACTGTTGTAAATGGTCTTTAATTTCACGTATACTAGCTCTGGGTTGGAGTTGATGTCTGAACTGGTATCACACGTTTTATTGGGGACAGATATGGGGATTTTGCTGGCCATGGGAGGACCTCAACATCACACAGACAGTTTATAGACACACATGATGCGAGTGGACGAGCTTTGTCCTATTGGAAAGTGGCACCATAATGTAATACATGAGGATGCAGGATGCCATTCATCAGCAGTCAAGTGTCTTTTCCATGTTGTATTCAAACTATGCCACAGAATCTGTCAAAATCTCAATTTTTTCTGAAAAGTTTACCAAATTTTGATCCGGCAAAGCTCTGAATATACTAAACACTTTTTGTTGTTATAATTTTCTTGAAATATGCTTTAATTTATCCATGAAAATTAACAAAAGTTAAATATCTTGTCCAGAATTGAAATACGAACATTCTTATTTCCTTTTGAATGTTATTAACTTTTCCAGTCTTCATCTCCTTAAAATAATTACTTTTCTTTGTTACATAGAAATGCTTTGTGTGGAACACACTATTCTAGAAAATTTTTTACTTTTACATAAATGTTCCTTGGCTTTTCTAGCATCTCTGAAATAGCTAGGAACAAGAGGCATTACGGCTTTGATAGATAATACAAATACCATTGTATTTTCTCATTTTTGGACCCAATAAACTGCTACAGTGTAACTTCTCTGTATAAGTAGAAATGAGCAAACTAAAAAAAATTAAATTTATGCTGAGTGTGACAAGATAGAACTTAAAAAAACTGTGAAGTGTCTGGTAGATGTATTAAAGATAGGTAAAATTAACATTTAATATTATTGCTTTGAGTCTGGAGACTTGATGCTTACCAGCTTATAGTAGTACTTATCCATAAAAGGAAAGGAGGCAAATAGGGTTGAAAACTACAGGCTTTGAGGTCAGTGGTAATTGAATTGAATTGATTGAGAGATTGATAAACAACCTCATCAAAAATGTATATGAGGAAAGAAACATGCCATTGAGGAAGGATATTCATGTAAATCTTAGTTGATGGGTTACATACAAGATAGGCAAGGGCGGGGAAAAGGGGGGGTGGCAAGTTAATAGTATAGGGAGATGGTGATGAGAGGAAGGAAGGAAGAAATTGAGTAACAAAACTTTGGTCAGAAAAATAGCTTGAAAATGATGGCGTATTATGAGACCCACATTTTGGATATTAAATATGAAAGTTGGAGGGGATATTAAAGAGGGCATTAATAGAAGAATTATAAATATTTCATGGAAGAGAAAAGATTACCATTACCATAAGGTGACAATCAATTTCAGACATAAGGGAGAAGGAAAATTTTCATTTGTACGCATGGAGTCATTAATTGAACTAAAAAACCAGAGGTAGTGATGAACAATTTACCAAACACACTGAAAGTATTTAAAATTCATAAAGGATAAAACTAGGTGGTTGGGGAAACTGCACTCAAAGAATTTAATTTGTTTTAAAAAAATATAGGAAAATGGGCATGTAGAAAAATTACCTCTGGAGCATGTGTTCCATTGAAATTAAATTAATTAAAAATAGTTTTGTAACCATAATGTAGTTAGTTATAATCTGAATGTAAAATGTTGCAGGACCAACTGACCTGAGCATGAAGACAAAACCACTTCTGAGCCACAAATTGAGTACAGCAGAAATTGTGGCTGTGAGGCAGCTTATAACAGGGTACAGGGAGTCGGCAGCATTCTTACTGCGATCTGCTGACGAGTTGGAGCAGCTGCTACAGCAGCAGTGAATGCTTTGACTGAAGACTTGTGTACAGACTACTTTCTTCTTTCTCAAGTTAACTGTGCATTTAAAACATCTGCTGGTTATTTTTTAATCTTGTCTCCTAGTGTGTGCTGATAATATTTTTCTGACTTTGAAAATATATATGTTGTGCGTGAATTGAAGACAAATAGAGCACTGTGTGAATTAGTGTCCATTACCGAAAAAGTGAATGAAGAGTATATAAGAATTTGGAACAATTTGCAATAGATGAACAATTGCATTTTTGACTTTATATGTGTATATATTTGAAAATGAGGGAAAGAGAAAGATAAGTGCATGGCCATTGACTTTATAAAAAATAAAATATATTATGGGCCAGTCAGTCACTTACAGAGTCAATACAGTGATTCATCTGTATAATATCAAAACATTACAGATTATTGTCAAATCAGTAACCAAGTGAAATTTAAGAGAAGAAAACGAATCTGAAAATGGCATTTAGAACTTTCTATTGATAAATAATTATTTCTTGTTGTGAAGAATATGTTTTCATGTTTATCAGTGGAAGTTTCAATGTTTTTACTGACACTCAGACAGAATCAGCAGTTTTTGTCCACTTGTCTAAATTATTATAACTGATAAAAAGTATCCTCAACAATGGTACATTTTTAAGTAATGTAAATTTTTTATTGTTTCCGAATAGTACTGTGGTAGAGGCAGTGTGTGTGTTCTGTGTTTAATTTGTACAAAACTGTCGATATTGGCATTTAAATCTTTTTGAACTGTCTAGGTAGAGAAAAAGGTGTTTTCAATTATGAATCTCATTCAAAGCTTCTGAATTTTCTTCCCTTGTGCACGAGCACATATTCATAATATAAATGTTTTTTCACACCTATCAAATAGAAACATTTGTTGTGGATGTTTATGAAAATGAATCTTAATCTTTTTGTGATCTGCAATTTTTTACTGGCCCTGTGGTCCATAACTGTGGGGAAAATGATTAAAGCCTCTAAAGGTCAGTTCAGCACAGTCAGTGTAACAGTTTTTTGTGTCTGCATGTTTAAAATGTTTTCCACATATTCAGATTTGTAGCATTCGTCCATGTCTATAAATAAATTGAAATATAAAGATACTTCACAGTTACAGAGTTAGTGTCTGTATTACATATTACAATCTACCTTTTGCTCTTACACTTAAATGACATTGACTTTTATTTTAAATCAATGCTCTTTGACTTCCAAACTTTTTCTTGAATTTACAGTCAATACAGAATGTTTAAAACTAATTATTAATTTTACCTTTTTTTACTGAGACAGCCTGATTTGCTGAGCAATGTAAATATTTTTCGGTAAGCTAATCAAATCGTGTATAATTGTTTTATCTAAAAAACTGAAAAATTTCTATTCCATGAAGATGAAAAACGTGTTGCTTTAATTTTTTTTTGTAACTGTCAGATAGATCACACTGAAGTAAAAAAATTTTGGGATTGAATAATTCTTCAGGGATTTTGTTTGTGGCAACTAATGTCCACAGCAAAAATATTTACATGAACAGGAGTAAAACACAAGTAGCATATGTCTTGGAAATCGTACAGTACATAACTGTTTCAGAGATCTCGGTGCTTGTTTCTTAGACTAAAATAGAATAGTACCAATATTATTAAGCAGCCATAAGTTGAAACCCTCTCTAACAGTACTTAATTGTGCTTCTACATTCACTGATAAATTCTTGTTCTGGAATAGCAGTAATTTCTGATTCATTTTCTCCACACAGATCTTCAGAGTAGTTTTAGACTACTTACAATATAATAAATTTTTAAAAAATGGGTAAAATGAATGTGCAGCTAGAAGTGATAAGGAATCTCTACTTATGTCATCATTAAATTTTACTATATTATCGAACAGCCCCTCTTTTTTTCATTTGATGTTACATTATCAAGCCTACTACTAACAAAACAGGAGCATTTTAAAGACAATACACAGTGACAAGTTCATTTTCCTTCTCTTATGTATATAGGAATAGAGACCATTATTTTAATTATGCACCTAAATTAAAATTGTATTTGAAGTAATTCTCTGCGATGATTTGTTGAAAGAATAAAGCTAAAAATTTTAAAATTCTCTGTGACCAAGTACTTCACAGTTAACATAATTGAATGTGCAATGTACATTGCTTATTGCGAATTGTTGCTGTTGTTTCAATTCAGTACACAGATTTATGCCACAATTGTAAAATTCCTGACCCATGAGATTCTGTTGTATAAATTTTTATACTTCTTCTTTTGTAAACCTTGCACCACGACTATTCAAATTTAAATGTCATAAATACATCTCTACGAAGAAAATGGGAGCATGAGATTGACACTATCTTTGTTATAGGCTTTATGGATTATTTATATGCCACTTTTGTAATATGGAGTACAGTTGCACAGTTTTATTCTTGATGTAGTACAATTCTGTATTTCAAATAAAAACTAACATCTGTTTTAAAATAAGGAAGAATAGGGAAAATAACCCATCACTGCAGATGAAGGCACAAGGGCCAGGACAAACACAAAAACATGACCAAACTTAATGATATTTTGGTAAAAACCTTAGTCAAGTTAGAGGTGAGACTTCTGATCTCCTTGCCATATGTCTCGCTCTTAACATGACTGAGGTATTTTTATCAAAATGTTGAAAGGTGCATTTGTATTTTTTAAATATTTTGTGTTCATCTTGGCTCCCCTGCCTTCACCTGTGGTAAGTGTTGGGTTATTTTCCCGAGCCTTCCTTATTTTCATTGGCTAACAGCAGTTTCGTTGTCACTATTAATGAACATATAATTAGTTTGAAACTAAAACTTAAATTAATTTTTAGAAAAATGAACAAATTATTAAAATGAGAGTCAAAATGAGAAAATATTCCACAGCAATTAGCTCAGTGCTGTTAATATGGAACAATCATCAGAGGACTTTTGTACAAAAGACTTCCAAGAAAAACATTAGGAGAATTTTATTCACAAACTTTCTTTACAAGTTGCTAGTACATTTTTTAAATTATTTTGCACCTATATAGTCTCATAATTCTTTGTATGACTAAAATTTCATTCTTCCTGAAAGACAGAATTGAAAAATGTTTTAACTACATAAATACTTTTAATATGCCATGTATAGTTGTTAATAATGAGAGTGAAAACTATTGTAAACTTTAAATGCATAAATATATATGTATATATATTCTAAATTGTATTTTTTCTCTATTTAAATCTTTGCATTATCAGAAACTGCATATTATGTAATTTTCTAGTAACGTGAAATATACCAAAGAAGGCTGTAAATATATTACTTGGTAGTTAGTGGTGTTTTGTAACTGGACCACTCATAACTCTTTATGTCATGTAAGCGAATTTTATTGTTTTTATATTTTGAAAATATATATACAAAACAAAGGTTATATATGTGCATTAATTGATGTATATATACAATAAAAAATCAGTAATTAATTATGAATGAAGCTTTGTTATCACAGGCTGCATCTTACAAATTGCTTCCAATTCATTGTTTCATTAGAAGAAACATTTTGGCGTAGCAATAATTACCTCAAACATTTAGATGATAATTCTTAAGTACTTTTTTGTTTATTATTGGATTTTGGTACCAAGACCATGCAGCCAAGGCTTACATAATTATTTTTATTAATTTCAGTTGCAATGGAGCACAAATGTGGCTGTGGCAATGTCCCTATACTCACCATGTGATGATTTTTCACCTCTTAAGAATTGTAACTTTAAACTCCTTCAGTGTTTATGGTAAACTGTCCAATATTTACCTTGGTAATTTATTCCAGTCCCTGACTCCCTTAACATGGTTCTCCCTTCATTTCCATGTATTAATAACTATCCGTACGTAATTGTGATTATAAGCCTTGATCAAACCAAACACTTGTGTTACTTGCCTCCTGTCTTCCAATGAATCCCATCCTAGCTCCTTCAGCATATCAGTTACTGATTGCATTCTGCAGTAATTTCCCTTTCCATGGATTTAACACCACTCCATCATAATCAAGCAGTGGTCTGATCAAGGTTTTGTAATACATTCACTTACTTCCCTGGTACATCCCCTCGTCAACCTTTTCAATAAATTAAGGATTTTGACATCTCTTCCTATCACCTGCCCAATGTGTCCTACCCAATTGAGTTTTCTATGAGAAGTTTTACCATGATATTAACAGTTAAGAGCTTTAATAAGTAATTGCATCTATATGCTATATTCAGAGAAATTTTTTACCTTTTTATTCATGTACCTAATAAGCTGACTTTTCTTGGCATTTATTTTCATTCCATATTTAACTGTATCCTGTTCATTCCTCTTGTAAATGTTTAGTCTGTTCCTATTTTAATTCTTTTATGTCATCAGTAGACCTCAGATTTTAGGCAAAAACCTATTTTGTTGCTGACTGAAATGCATGAAAATAACATAATTTTACAGTGCCTAAATTGTCGTATTTTTATCAAAATGTTGAAAGGTGCATTTGTACCCTTTTTTTTACCTATTTTTAAGTATTTTTCTTTCAAATATCAACAAAAGCACTTTAGCTCAGAAAAATACAAATATTTTTTTAAGTGTTTATTTCCAACAATTCATTGTCGCTCAGTCCCTGTCTGTTAATATCACAAAGACTGAAGTGAGCCTTGTGTTCCCATTATGCACCAGTGTGACCAAGGTATCGATCCCCAAATCATCTTTAATTAGGCAGTGGTTTAACTAATTTTCTAATTTCTCAAGAGATAGAAAATTATACTATGACATATGCATCAGACAGGTGAGTAAACTGTAAAAATGTGTTGAACAATTTTCACTATTATATTAACAATACTTAAATAATGTAATTGACTTACATTTAGGTTTATTAAGTTTTTAATGGAAAATAGGACAGGTATCTTCCATAGTATTGCAAGACTGAACATTGCTTCTGGGCATCAGACACAAATTTTTTTTTTTTTTATTTTATTTATTGGCTTTTGGTTTCCTGACCATACAGCCATCCTATGTATACAATTTTACATTATGTATTTGCAGATACTAATACTAAGCAGAGTTAACATGACGTATACATTACATTGTAAATTTTTTTATGTTTTCGTATATTACACTAATACTAAACAGACTTTAATTTACAGTATAGCATATACAATTACATGCTTTCCCAATTTCCCTGTCCCATATTAAAATTAATACAAGAAAGAACAATATACAACATAATCTCAGAAACATATCTATATTGTAATTCCCATCGTTATAAAAAATTCATATATTATTTTATACGTTCTGACGTCCTCAGTGGCCAGAAGTGTGGTGACTCTGGTTGGGCCCCCGTAACCCAGGTCGCGTAGTTTCTTGAGGAGCTTCTCTGTTGCTGCTCTTCTCATCGGGCATCCTAATAACAGATGGTTGGTGTCCTCCACCTCTCCACACTCACAGTAAGGCGTCTCTTGGGCTCCGATGCGGTGTAAGTGTTTCTTAAAGGCTCCATGGTTGGCTTTCAGACGCATAATTGTTACATAAAATTTTCTGGTTACCCTCCATTTTTTGTACCAATGTGAGTTGGGTATATGCGGGTGGATTTCCCTGTAATGACTTCCTTTGTACTCTGCTGTACGTGCCCACTCGTCTTCCCATCTAGATCTCAGTGTTTCTTTGAATTTCTTCAGGTGGTCCGACGCAGGAATCTTGTGTGGGCGTCTTACTCCGTCCGTGATAGCTTTCTTGGCTAGGTTGTCTGCCATTTCGTTTCCTCGCATACCACAGTGGCCTTTAACCCATGCTATTGTTACTTCTTTCTCCCTGCTTTGTAGCTTATCTACTTCCTTCATTATATCATAGACTAGTTGGTTGTTGTGACGCTGGGCTATGTGGTTCTTCAGTATCATTACTGCTGAACGAGAGTCGGTTAATATAATAATCTTATCTTCCCTACTTCCTCCCGCATATTTTAAGGCTTCCAGGATTGCTGTAAGTTCAGCTGTCATTACGGATGCTTGGTGGTTGAGATTGTAGTATCCGAAGTCTCCTGTTTTGGGGTCTATGAAAGCGCAGCCTGTCCCCATTTCGTTCTTCGCTCCGTCCGTATATATAGCTTTCGTTGGCGACGTTTCTTGCAGAAACTCTTGAACTTGTACAATGTGATCGATGGCATTTTTATACTGGCATGAATCGTCTTTTATTTTAGCTACTATGAGCGAAAGCTTATATCTGTTTTCATAGATGGGTAGTTTTCCTGACACCCGTATCTCTTTTTGTAGGTCTCTGACTTTGGAGTATTCCATTGCCAGAGGAGGTGCCTGTTTCCGTTTCCAATACCTTTCCATGTGATATGCTATAGCAATTTTCCTAATGTTTTCCATAATTGATGTATGGCTGTACTGTGTTTGCTTGAGCATAAATTTTGCTGCTAGATAGCGTCTTCGCAAATCTAATGGTGCCTCCAATGTCTCCACCAACAGAACGTTTGTTGGTGTCGTCTTCATCGCTCCTATGCATACCCTCAAGGCTTTGTATTGTACTCTATCCAGTTTAATTAGATTATTTCTACTCGCCGATCCATAGCAGATACATCCGTAGTCCAGCTGAGAGCGTACCAAGGCTCGGTACATGTTCAGTGTAACAGTAGGATCTGAACCCCAAGACGTACCACAGACTGCTCTTATGACGTTTATAGCTGCTTCACATTTATTCACTATATGTTTTATTTGCTCCCGCCATGCCAACTTACTGTCTATAGACATGCCCAGGTATTTAACCACTGTTCTTATTGGGACTTTGTAGGGTCCTAGCGTCACATCGGTCCCGTAGGGCTGTCTGTGCCTCGTGTATACTGACACTACTGTTTTTTGTACTGATATTTGTAGGCCATTATTTATTAGCCAATACTGAAGTTTCCATATAGTTTGGTTAAGTATTGCGATGCAGTTGTTCAGTAGCTTATCGACCACGTAAAAGCACAGGTCGTCCGCGTATTGGAGTAGCCGGATATGTTGTGGTATCAGCTCATGTAGGTCTATGGTGTAAATGTTGAATAATAGCGGGGAGAGGATTGATCCTTGTGGTAGTCCATGACTGGTTGTTCTTGGGCCAATTATCTTCCCTCCATTGTTAATGATTATTCGTCTGTTTGATAGTAGACATTGCAATCTTTGTGTGAAGGTTGCAGGTATTCCCCTCTTTATCATTTTTCTTAGTAGTACTGCTATTGATACATTATCATATGCGCTGGTCAAGTCTGTAAACAACGCAAGGAGGTATTAATTGTTTCCAAAGCATATCTGGATGTCCGTTGTCAGGTTTACTAGGACTTCTGTGGTTCCCATTCCTCTCCTGAAGCCAAGCTGTGTGGTTGGCAGCCAGTTATGGTGTTCCACCCACCATTCCAATCTGTGCTTGATCATCCTTTCAAGTACCTTGTATATGCACGAGAGAAGGGTGATCGGTCGATATGATTCTGCTTCGTTATCTTTTTTCCCCGCTTTTTTCACTGGTACTATTCTTGCCGTCTTCATTGTTGGGATGTTGATTCCCTCCCCCCATACCTTGTTCAGTATATTCAGCAATCGCTTTTTCCCAGTCGCCGGTAGCCTCCTGATCATTCTATAATGGATGTTGTCTGGCCCTGGGGCGGTACCTTTGCCAAACAATAATGTTTTTTCAAGTTCTTGTACGCTGAATGGATGCAGCAGTTCATGGTTTGTATCTTCCTCCATCCACAATTGTTCCGGGTTCACTGAGGGAGGTGCCATTTTTATCAGGATCTCCTCTGCTAGATTTTCGGGCAAGGGTTCTCCATACTTCTCATTCGGTTTTTTATGTTTTAGTCTTTTAATTGTATTCCAAACTTCTTGAATTGGTGTATCCTTATTTAATGTTGAGCAGTAATTTTCCCAGTTTTTCCGTTTCTTTTGCTTAAGCATCTTCTTTGCCTTAGCTACTGTCTGTTTCACATAGAGATAATTTTCCAGGGTTGGTCTTTCTTTGTATTTTTTAAAAGCTTCCTTTCGCAAGAAGATTGCTTTCTGGCACTCCACGTCCCACCATGCCTTAGGTGCCTTGTGTCGTACATAAGTTGCTTTCTTGTGTGGAATTGATTTCATTGCTGCGTTTTCTATTGCTGCTATCAGCTTACGATAATCTTCTTTAACCTCGCCACATTCCTCATAGGAGTCAATATTTTCCCTTACATACTTGTCGTAAGCGCCCCAGTCTGCTTTTTCTATATTCCATTTGTAGGGTGATTGGATCACAGCTGGTGTTAATTTTGCTGTCGGCAAGGATATTATTATTGGTAGATGATCCGAACCCAATGACTCATGTATTACTTTCCAGTTCGCCTCCAGTGCTAGGCTTATAGACGCCACTGACACATCCACTGCTGAGCTTAGTTGATTAGGTGAGCCAATTCGAGTGGGTGCACCGTCATTCAAAAGAATCAAGTTTTCTTCATCGATCATTTCCATGAGACATTGTCCAGCTGTGTCTGTCTGCGGGCATCCCCATAACTGGTGATGTGCGTTTATATCTCCTAAGACCAATTTCGGTGCTGGAACTTGCCTCACTATGTTACTTAATATGTGTTTTGATAACACAGTCTGTGGCGCTCTGTATAGTGAGAGAACTGCAAATTTTGACTCTGCGTTGCCTATTACAACCGCACATGCATCTAATCCGGCATTAGGGTTTCTTATTTTAACCTCTTCGTATTTTATATCCTTCCGAATTATGATTGCCGCTCCACCATAGCCGTCGTTTCTATCTGCTCTTACTGTATGGTATCCTGGTAGTTCAAAGGTTGTCTCAGGTTTTAACCATGTTTCGCAGATAGCACCTATTTGTATATGTGCTCTATGGAGTAGTTCCAGTAGGACTACTTTATTGCTTCTAACGGAGCGGGCGTTCCACTGTAGTATTCTATTAGCTGCTTGTTCCATTGTTGTATGGTTCTTCGTTAACAGGTTGGGATATCATGCTCCTTTTTAATAATTGTCTAATGTCGTTTGCTCCCAATTGTTCTCCTATTTTAGTCCTCTCTACTATCTTCGTGACACAAATTTAAATAGTAAAGCATGCCTGGGATTTCCTATCATCTGGTTGCCCTGTTATCGTGCCTGTGTGCAGCAACTAGCTTGAAACTTTTAAAAGGTAAAATTCGCAGGGTTTTTCTGATCCTACAACTTCTCCAGAATTCATGGAGGTAGAGCTCCATATTCCCATTGCAACCACTGGCACTAGGAGGATGTGATGGAGTCAGCACTTTGCAATTCCTTACCTTCTCATGGAATTTCCTTCACGGTACTAATTGCATAGCAGACTTATTGGGGCTGAAAAGCCGTTCCAGATGTTCAGCTTTGTCTTTTGTTGCATCTGGGATCAAACAATTGTCCAGGTCGCAGCCAGCTGAATTACCGCCTGAGTGATGCGGCCTCCTGATTTAATATTATCAGGTTTCAAAGACTGTGTAGTTATGTAAAAAAAAAAAAAGAATCTATTAGTTTAATATTTTGCACTGACAGTACTAGACTGCTAAACAATTTAAATCGCTAACAGTGGATTTTAAATATATAGTTGGGGCAATCTGGTTGTTCAAAATAAATGCCTGATTGTGTTTAACAATCTGTAAATTGTGGAATTTATAGTCTGAGGATGTTGACATAATTATCTGGATTATAAATTAAATGTCTGTTTATAAATAATACAACAAACATAATATAATAGTAAAAGTAGTAATACATAAAGAATATAAACATACCAATTTTTGTATCAATATCAAACAGTTGTGTATTCCAAATTATTTCTCCATCAATTCGAAATACGTTATGCACATTAAAGGTTTTATACACTTTAGATAATTGCAGGCAGCTAAAATCAATTAAATTCAATAATATTCTGCTGAGTTACATTTCTCTCTGTTACATGATAAATTGATGAGTTTTTTTGTTTATATTTCATTAACATAACCACAATTTTGGTACCTATTTTGACTTATTTATAATCTATTTTAGGCACCTCAAATTAGATTTTTAGAACCTAAAATTCCAAGGTCTAGTCATCAGCAAGCAATCTAACATCTGACTTCAACCTATCAATACAATCATTCATTTGAATAATGAGCAGCAATGATGCCAATACACTATCCTGAGGCACTCCTATTTAACTTTTACCTTTTTTCATACTGCATTTCCCACCCTTTCTCTTCGCTTTCTACCTTTTAAGAATTACTCCAGCCAGCAAGTCACTTCTTCATCCACTCCAATGTTTTTTATCTTATCTATCACCATTTTATGGCATATTTCATCAAATGCTTTAGAAAATTGCTTTTTTTTTTTTTTTTTTTAAAATGTGGAATACATGTTAAAAGATAATGGTTTAAGAATTAGAAGTAATGCAATGCATGGAAGGGAAGAGATGATCACATCTTTCCCGCTGCCATGTCTCTCACCTCTCACATGAATAAGATTTCTCACCGAAATATTGTGCAATTTGTTTGTTTTTTTAAGAGTTCATCTCACCTTCATTTGTGATAAGTGACTGGGTATTTATTCCTATCCCATCTAATCACTGAATTTTAGTCACACTGTAGTATTCATTGCTTTTATTGAAATAATTCAACTTTGGCGCAACTGTTTTCTTTGTAACAGGTGCGGCTGACTGTACTGCTGACCCATAATTTCTGCCGATTTTTCCTGTATTTGTTGTTTGTAGTGGCCTTAACCATAGGTTCTCTTGCTGGGATTAAAGAATGATATACCCCTGATTTTATTGCGATTTCCACAAATTCCTATTAGGCCAGTATGAGACTTGATCTAGATCAAATTGCACCCAGTCATAAAGGTGCTGTAACAATTTCAAGATTTTGTAGTCCAGGATCTTTTTTTCCATATCTAACATGGAAATTATAGATGGACTCATGTGCACCTCTTGGATCCCTTGATAAAACTTTTAAAATCTCCTTTTCTTTTGGCATAGCTATGGAAAACCAACAGAGTCAATGAGTTTAAACACTTAGGCAAAATTATCATTCCAACAGGACTCGAGAAGAAGGCACAACAAAACAGACAACAAGATGAAAAAGGCTTTTGGACAGGCCTGAAATGTCTACAACAAAAAGAACATATGATTCCAATCAAAAATTAGGTATTACAATACAGTTATTAAACCAACACTCTCTACGCCACAGAAACACTCACACTAAACTCTAAGATGGACATCGAGAACATCCAAAAAGAAAAACAAAGAATCATCAGGACAATTATTGGCCCAACCAAAAAGGAAGAAGGCTACTGACTAAACAAAACAGTAGGGTCCCACTCAAACATAGACAACATCAGAAAATGTAGACTAAAATTCTACGGTCACATCTACAGGATGCCAGATCATAGATTAATTAAGCAGATATTCGACCTCGTGCAACCATTAAAAATGCCTTACAGCTAGTTTGATCAAGTAAGACAAGACCTGGAAAAAGCAAATATCAATATATTAGAAATCCTAGATCGCAAAATCTTCAGACAAAAAATATACAATTGGGTAGTCATGCCACAAACCAAAGCAAACAAGATCACCAAACTTGGACAGAAGAGAGAAAACTTGCCTTCAGTAAACAGATGCAAGAATACTAGAATGGCAAAAGAAACTCAGACAGAAAATGACTAAGTTTTGTGTGATCTTTATAGGTCTATCTGCATAAAATAAATAAATAATAGCAGCTAAGGAAAATGGCCTAAATAATCAAAATGAGGCATAAATTAGGTATTACTTGTATCCACTACTCACCAAAGTTGAAAGGAGTGATAGTAGGAGGTGCACAGGAACAGTATTGATAGAAACGAGAGTTACAATATGGAGAGTGACTTGAGGATGGTGGTGAAGGAGGCTTAGCATACCAGGGTGGAATTCATGCAGGTCCCAAGTCACAATGACTGGCCACAATTGAACTATGCTGTGAGGCAGGTAAATGTGGAAACGGAAGTGCTCCTTGGGAAAGGTATTAGTTCCGTCATTAGGGTTGTGCCTGTGAACACCATTGGTAGGTGGGGTTTCACTAGGCATGGCCTACACCTAATTAGGTGGAGCAATGGGGTACGAGGTGTATTTTTTAAGTAAGTACCGTTTTGTCACACCTTGGCTGCAGCGCTACGGTTGGCGTTCCGCGCATGCGCACTGGGTACCTGCATCTCTTGCCTACACACTGACGCCATTACAGCCTAATTCTTCCTTGTTTACGTTGTTCACTGAGTGTATAAGATGCCTCCGATAATCGTGAGTCCCGCAAACTGTGAAGTACGGGCTGTTATAAGATTTCTTTGTGTTAAAGGCCTAAAACCGATCGATATTCATCGTGAGATCTGTGCAATTTACGGACAAAACATTATGAGCGATGGAATGGTGAGAAAGTGGGTGAGAGCATTTAAAGATGGCCGCACAAATGTGCATGATGAACAACGGAGTGGGCGTCCTTCGGTCGTTAGTGAAAGTTTGGTGCAGAAAGTGGACAATAAGGTGAGAGAAAACAGACACTTTATGATTTACTCCTTGTGTGGTGACTTTCCTAATATTTCTCGTAGTGTTTTGTATGGCATTGTGACCGAGCACTTGAATTACCGAAAATTGTGCTCACGTTGGGTACCGAAAATGTTAACGGATGTGAACAAAACCAAACGTTTAGGCAGTGCATTGACTTTCCTTGAGCGGTACCACAATGATGGTGATGATTTCTTAAGCCAAATTGTTATGGGCGATGAGACATTGGTGGCCTACGTCACACCTGAATCAAAGCAACAGTCCATGGAATGGCGGCATTCAGATTCACCCAAAAAAGTGAAGTTCAAGCAAACGATTTCTGCCCGGAAAATCATGTGCACAGTTTTTTGGGACAGAAAAGGAGTATTGCTTGTGGAATAGTGTTTAATTGCCATCTAATATATATATATATAAAAACTTCCTACCTTTCTTTTTTTTTAAACTTTCATAAGTAAAAAATTAGTTGTTATCCACATTAGCACTAAATAGTATCGACCTTCCATCTTAAGTTTGTTTCGAAATCCATCAGCTTAAGTTTTATTCATTGGTTCTTAAGTAGTTTAGTTACCTAGTCATTTTTCATAAAACTTCAATCAAATTAAATATATATAACAATTCAACAGTTAGTCGAGTATAGCGCCTATCATATTTAATAAAAAACATTAGTATAGTATAAACTTTATAAGACTACTTTATCAAATAAATTTAAGATTTGTTTAGAAGATGGTTGAAGTATTTGGGAAAATCATGACTGGAAACTGTGGTGCCTGTTGTAGGTACGATGCGAAGGGGATGGGTTGTAGTTGGTGTAAGAAGTGGTTTCACTGGGCATGTGGGGAAGAGGAAACGGGGGAAATAAATGGGGCTCTCGCATGGTTTTGTTCACTTTGTCTTAGGGATGATAGGATTTTATTTTATTTATTTATTTTCCATATGAAACATAGCCCAGCACCTAGTATCTAATCTGGGCCCTTATTTCCACTCTTTTACATTTACATATATTTGTATCTTATATATATAATATATTAACATATAAACATGAATGAAAGAAAATTTTGATTTGATTTCAAATAACTATTACATCTACTGCTATTAAACAGAATGGGTACCACAACACTACTAAATCTACTACTACTGTTATTGCCCCTAATATTACTACTGTCATTACTACTACTACTACTAATACCATTACTACTACTACTAATACTACTATTACCACCACCAATTGTCACAGCCGCACTTCGGTCCACTATTGTTCATTTTTCTTGGTGTTGTGTGCGCTCCAAAGGCAGAGTCCCCTGGAACCGGTAGCAAAGTCAGCCACCCAGGCCATCAAGAGTTGACCTCCTGGAATACCAAGATGGCCCCAGTTGTCGCTCAGAAGACGGCCTCTCTGGAGCACACTGAAGTTCCTCCGACGATTGATGTTGCTCATTGTCGTAGGATATCTTCCGTCAATCCGGTGTAATAGTGTTCTCCTCTTCTGCTATCTGTGGCCTTTGATTTCGCTCAGCATTTTTCCTTTTTATAAATTTCTCCTTCCAAAATTTTGAGGCTAGATCAGCTGCCTCGTCCAGCAAATGCCACAAACTTTCGTCGCGCAGTATGTCAAATATTCTCCTACCTTGCAGCCGAGCTTGTTGGTGTTCTCTCAAACTGGCTGTTGTTTAACTTGTTTCACACTCCCATACCATGTGCTCCGGCGTACTCTCTTCACCACATTCGCACCTGTCTGAGTCCACAATATTTCGACTTCGGAGCCAGCTATTGTATGGCCCGTGACCTGTAATGTAGTGTACCAATCCGGGAGAGGGTTGAAGGTACTTCAACTTTAACCTTTCCTCTACGGATGGGAACATATCATATGCTCTTCGACCTGTTTCACTGTTGTTCCATTCTTGTTGCCATTCTGCCAATAGAAGCTTCCAAATGTGCATCTCCGATGTTGCTTCGTTGCCTACAATTTCTGCTACCTTATCTTGTTTCCCTTTTCTGAGCCAGTATATGGCACCCCGTTTCCTTACTTCAAGGTCCAGTGGCCATACACCAATGGCAACGGTTAATGAATTTGTTGCCACGGTTCTGTATGCTCCTGTCAATCTTAAAAGTATTCCTCGTTGGACACGTCTGACTCGCTGTTTTAGTTTTACTTTTCTTAGTTGCTTTGCCCACACACTTGCTGAGTAGCCCACTAAAGAGGATAAAATTGCGTCATGGTATAGTCTTATTGTTTGGACTGGAACAGTAAATTTTCGTTGGCCAATATTAATGATTTTGTTCATGACCGCCACTGCTCTTGCTATTGTCTTCTCTAAGTGAGCTTCGAAGTTTAAACGTTCATCCAATTGAATGCCTAAGTACCTGCACACTGGGTTTCTACGAATTGATTTACCGTCGATTCTTATAGTTGGTTTTCGAGTCAGCTTGCCCTTGAGCAACATAAATGTTGTTTTATGTGGTGCTAAACTCAGTTTGACTTTACTGCACCATTGGCTAAGGCAGTTAAGTACTAGATTACTATTGTACCCAATCTCTGCTCTTGTTGCTCCTTCCACGAGTAGTAAAAGGTCATCAGCAAAAGCTATTAGACCTAGAAGTTCAGGTATTCTTTGTACTAGTTCAATCAGTGGTTCTATCCCTATATCCCAGAATATGGGACCGAAAACGGAACCTTGTGGGCATCCTTTAGTAAGGATCTTTGTGATGAACAAGTTCTGGTATCTCAAGGAAGCAGTTCTAAATCTGCAATAGTCCCTGAAGGTGTAAAATAATCTTCTTGGACAACCAATCTCCCTCAGCCATTCAAACAGAGCGGGCCACCATAAATTGTCGAAGGCTCCCGAAATATCAATAAATATGCCTACTACGTAGTTTTTTGTACTGCTACAAATTATTTCTATCGACCGATTTATGGCATCCTCTGTCGACTTCCCGGTTCTAAATCCATATTGACTAGGATTCATTCCCTGAACCTCCCGGTGGCTTTGTAATTTTTTGCATAGAATCTTCTCTTGAACTTTTCCAAGCACATTCAATAAACAAATCGGCCGGTAAGATTTCGATTGAAGAGGATCCTTGTCTTCTTTCTTTAGAATTACCACCTCGCTTTTCTTCCATATCCCCGGAACTCTAACCTGATATAGACATTCGTTCAGGAGCCTGCATAGGACGGGGGTTAATTTTATGATTAAATCCTGCAGGACCTCAGCTGGAATTCCATCTGGACCGGGAGCCTTCCTTTTTTCATTTTGTTTATCGCGGTTATTACTTCTTCGGGTGTAATATTATTTCCTTCCTCTTGACTCCAGCAGGGCTGCCACATGTTCCTTCATAGTGTAGCTTGTTCTACTGTTTCTTCTTCCGGGTTGTCATCAGGAAGCAAAACTTTTAATAACTCCTCCACTGAGTCTCTCCAATTCGTGGTTAACTGTCCATCTGTTCTTTTTACTGTGGATAGTATTGTAGGAGGCCTAATTTTACTAGCAGCTATATTGTAAAGAATACCCCATGGGTTGTTCATGAGGTTTTCCCTCACGAAGACTTCCCAGTATTTTTGTTTAGTCTCTCTCATCGCGTCTTTGAAAATCTGCCTCTTCTGCCTGTAGTATTCAAGGAGGAAACTTCTATCTGCTGCCACCATGCTTTGTTGATACATTCTCCTCGCTCTTCTCATGTTTAGTTGTAGTTTTTGAAGTTTTTCTGTCCATATTTTGTCAGTGGGATCTACTATCTTTTTTAGTGGTATCACCCGTTTCATGGCACTTTGTATTGCAGTTGTCAGTTCTCTTGCGGCTTTGTCTACATCGAAGTGGTTTTCTGGCAAATCCGGTGGAATGAACACATTCCTTAATTTTCCCCGTGCTGCTTTCTTGATGTTATATGCTGTATTAATGTTTCTGTTGCCACTGCTTTCTTCTGTCTGCATTCTGCCCAGTTCATAGACAATCAAATTGTGATCACTTGTTGTCATGTTGTCAAGCACTCTCCAACCCCAAAGCAAATTCCCCGCATGAATGTTTGTAATTGTTACGTCGATATTTGTTCTTGCGCCAACACTGTTGCAGAAAGTAGGAGGATTATGTGCTTGGTTTCTAACCTCTAGACCCAATTCACTTAACAGTTCTTCTAGAAGTTGCCCTCTCCTGTCAGTCTTCTTGCTGTGCCAAAGAGCAGATTTTGCATTGACGTCCGCTGCAATAACTAGTGGATTTTATCTAAGTATGGGAAGATCTCGTCACTATACTGGAAATACATGCTTACAATTATGAAGCTTCCCCATGCTGCTTCTATCTCAGCACGTACTGTGTGTTCATCACATAACTGCGTAATTTTTGTAACTGTTATCTGTTTATTTAAAACGATTATTGCTGCCATTGGGTTATTGCCCTCTGTTATTATTCGTGATGTTACAGGCATGTGCGGGATTTTGCTTTGCCAGGAGTACGGTTCTTGTAGACAAATAATATCTGATCTCAATTCCTCAGCCACCTTTCTGATTTCATGTAGAACCATGGCGTTTCCTTTAGTATTCAGCTGAGTAACTTTTAACATAGGATTTACGGGTGTCTTGTATGCACATTGCACTGGGGCCAAGGTAGTCTTGTATCTAACAGAATGCGTCCATGGGTCATGACAAACTGCTTGTATGTTTCCTCAGGATCAAATATTTCTCTTCTCTCTAAAATCTTGTGAACTAGTGTCAGGAGCTGAGATGGGTCTGTTGGAAAATTTAGTGACCTCAGTTGTATTCTGTCAATTGCCGAAGGTTGTGGGAACGTTATGTTTTTACTGCCAGGATGGAGGACTCTTGTCAAATGTCAGAGGGCAAGTGTAAGTGTATGCACTTCTTCAAGTCTAGTTAGCCGAAGTGTATCCTCAAAATCGGCGTACAATACCGCTGGATCTGCAGTAATGGCATTCGGTTGACTTTTCACAAAGTTCGGGTGTTTTATTTGGCTGGTACGCAATCTTGGTTTGCGAAGATGATATTCATTTTCTTTGGAATATCCGAGCCCACCGCCTCTAACAAAACGCTGGCAGTAATACGATTCAGAGGTGGAGGAAATTTCGTCTAATTGCTTGTCTATTAACAGCTGCCGATCTGTTTGCACGCCGGCGCTTACCATCGTTTTCTGCATTTCCATCGCCTTCTTCTTCCTAAATGTTTCGGCTCTTGCAGCATTCTTCGTCTACGAGATGGGGGGTTGCCTCTCTTCTTTTGATTTTTCATTCCCACTTTTGCAACTGCTATTTCAACTGCTCTGTATATCAGATCTGCTATATTCTCCATCATTTCTTGATCTATCCTGCAACTGGATTGTAGACTAGCCATAATCTATTCTGTTAACAAGGCGTTGCAGTAGCAGTTGATACGTGGGACAATCCTTTCCTTTGTTTTTGCATGACTTACCTCTTTTCTGGCATGGGATGCACGTTTGAGGCATCGACTACTTATCACATTGATCACGCTTGTGATTGTTCTGACCACAATGACTACAAGTCTCTATGTCCATTTGGCAGTGTTTACTCACATGTCCGAGGTCTCTGCACTTGACACAATTTGGTACCACGGTGTAGTCTTTGCAATTGATTGCACTGAATTCCACGTATATTTTATGTTGCTCTAGTAATAATTTGCGCATATCTGGGCTTACTTCTATAACGTGATGAACGGTTGGCTTTTCACGGGGTCCTGTTTTAAATTTAGGGCAGAAACCGCTTTCGAACTCCTCCTTTGATAATTTAACTTCAAAATTTTGCTCATATACCTTGTCTACTAGATCATTTATTTCCAAATTTTTTGGTACATCATATAAGATTACCAATGGTTTCCTCTTTCTTGGAAGCTCACATTTTAGCGTCTCATTTAATTCTTTGTGTTCCATCAATTTTTTGACATCCTCTTTAGTTTCTGCATCTATAATTACTGAGTTAGTGGTACTCCTTATTTTATTAATTTTTATTTTGTCTTTTGATGGTTTGATTATTTTGGTAATCTGTTCCACAATTACTTTTGGATTTTCGCCACGTCTTGAGCTCACGAAAAGAGAACTTGTTTTCGCGGGTGTGATTCTATTTTTTGCTAAGCTAGTTGCCTTACTAGCCACTGCAGCATAGCTTGGTGGAGAAGTTGTGTTTCCATTTGACTTAAGTTCCTCAATTGTTTTATTTAGCCTCTCTAATTCTTTGTTTAATTCTGAATTTTTTCCTTCTATGAAAGAAACCGCAACCGCCCAACTGGCAAGCTTGTCTTTAATTTCACGGAGTAGCGTTTCATTCAATTTGTTTCCCAAGTTTTTGTTTAAATAGCCGACCAGATTTTCATATTTTTCAGCTAGCATTGGGGTTTCATTGGTTTTATTTGCACTTGAGGAAGCCGCTGCCATTGTTTTGCGAGCGCCTTTTACTTACGTTGCAGCTGTTGGACACCGCTGAGCTGTCAAAATGCTGACGTAGCGTGGCGTTGAACTGTGCGGCAAAGCCGGTGACTGCCACAACCAATCGGAAACCAAATAATTATTCACAGAGCCAGTGTTAGTTTAGCTATTATTGATCCACATTCACACACACTCACTAAAACACTAATTTTCCACCTTCGCGACTTTTGAAAGTTCTGCGTTTCGTTTTTCCCGATCAAAATGAACTAAACTTCGAGAGCGAAGCGCGACGCGGCTGCTTGTGTGGCACTCCACTCGGCATGATGATAGGGATGATAGGATGTGGGAGATGGGCGAAACGATTAGGGAGTTGCGTGGAAGGGTTCTTGAGGCTTGTCCTGTGGAGGCTCAGACTCTGCAGGCGTGGCCTGTGGTGGCCTCGCCTGCGGAGGTTCAGCCTGTGGGAGCTCAGCCTGTGGAGGCTCAACCTGTGGAGGCTCAGACTGCACAGGCACAGCCTGTGGGGGCTAAGCTTGTTGAGGCTCAAGCTGTAGAGGCAGAAAGTAGAGATAGTGGGCTGGAGGAAGTAGATAAGAATGTGTGGGAGCTGGTAACAAGTCGTAGGAGAAACATGGTTAACAGGATGAACAAGCCAGACACTTCAGTAATTGTGGGGAAAAAATAGGTTTGACCTGTTGCCAGAGTCAGGAGGAGAAGAGCCTCATGTAGATGTAGGAGTAGGTAAGATGCAGCAGACCTTTAGAAATATGGGAGTGCAGGGCAAGAATAGGAAAAAATGGTTCTGCTAGGTAGTAGCCATGGGAGAGGCCCTCTTCTGCAGGATCAGTTAGGTACAGGATACCAGGTCACAAGTTTTTTCAAACCTAGTGCAACATTAGGCCAGGTAATAAAGGATATAGGTTCCCTTTGTAGGAGTTTCACTAAGGATGATAGAGTAGTGATAGTGCGAGGTGCGGGAAATAGTATTGATAGATTGATAGAAATGCGAGTTATAGTATAGAGAGTGACCTGAGGAAGGTAGTGAAGGAGGCACAGCGTACCAGGGTGGAGTTCATGCAGGTCCTAAGTCGCCATGACCAGCCACAATTGAACTATGCTGTTAGGCGGGTTAATGTGGAAATGGAAGTGCTGCTTGGGAAAGGCATTAGTTCTGTGTTGGGGGTTGTGCCTGTGAACACCATTGGTAGGTGGGGTTTCAATATGCATGGCCTACACCTAAATAGAAAGGGGAAGGGAGTGTTTTCTGAGTTGTTAGTTAAAGCAGTGAGGGAGCCCATTTCCAGTGATAAGGGGGTCAGGACTGTGCCGTTTTTAGGTTAGGGGCTGCTGGTGAAGGGACAATAATAGATTATCAAAGTGATACTGATTGCAGATTCACGATGGGGAAAGTCACAGATGTTAAAGAAATAGATGAAGTGGCTGAAACAACAACTGACTGCGGTAAAAGTGGGAAAAAGGAGATAAATTATTAAAATGTAAAGCCAGTAATAAGGGTGTTAATGGTAAACTGTAGAAGTATAATGAGCAAAGTAATCGAATTTGCAAACTTAATAGAGATACACGAACCACAAGTAATAATTGGGGTAGAGAGTTGGTTAAAAGAAGAAGTACTAGACAGTGAGGTTTTTCCTGATGGTTACACAGTGTACCGCAGAGATAGAGGAGCAATTGGTGGAGGAGTTTTCATTCTACATAACAAAAACTACCACAGTTCACTGGAGTTCATAGATCAAGGCCATGAGTTACTTGGGGTAGATTTCTGGGGTAATAAATAAGAAAAAATTAGAGTGTTGGCTGTTTACCGCAGTGGAAGAATGACAGAAGAGGATGAGGCTCTTGGGGAGAAATTAAATTCATACTCCGATTTCAGAGGTAAGAATAGAATGATCATCATCGGTGGGGATTTAAATTTACCGGGTGTAAACTGGGAAGGGAATAAGATAAATAACACAAGGGAACAAAGATTTACAAATACCTTAATAAGGGAAGGAGGATTTACAAAAGTGGTTGAGCAAAACACTAGGGGACAAAATATTTTGAATTTATTTCTAATTAAGCCCGATGAAAACCTTTTGAGGTATCAAGAAACTGAAGGAATAAGTGATCATAAAGCAGTTCTGATGGATATTAGAAGATTCAGTAAACCAGCAGCCAAAATTGAAGGGGGAATATATACAATTATAAAAAGGCACAGGTTTCAAATTTGAAGAGATATTTCAGAGAACAATTCAGCAAATGGAAGGAAGGCTCAAGTACAGTAGAGTCAAGGTGGGAAGAGTTCAAGGAGATAATGAGAAAGGGGGAAGAAAAATTTATTCCAAGGCAGAAAATAAAGAGAAGTAGAGAACCTATGTACTATAATAGGGAAGTGAGGAGGTTAAAGAGGTAGGTAAGAAAATAACATAACAGAGTTAAGAGACAGCAGGGTAGTAGGGAAAATTTAAACTACTAAACAATGACTTAATAACAGCATGAAAATGGCTAAAGATGGCTTTATGAAGAGTATTGTCAGTGCAGGAGGACCATTGACTGATGCATCTAGAAATTTCTATGGCTATTTCAGGAAACTGAGGGGATGGAAGGATGTAGACACACTTATAGATAAGGGTGGAGAAGAAGTTACTGACGATTTGAAAAAGGCAGATATTTTAAGTAACTGGTTCAGTGAAAACATTAGGGACAATGAATCAGAAACAGGAGGGTCTAATTCGGAGAATGAGCTTAACAACACAATTAGAAATGACGATAGTAAAAAATTTGATGTTCATCCTGAGGAAATCATGAAGGAAATAAGAAAGCTGAAAAAACATATAGGAGCTGGTGAAGATAATATTACTACAGATATCTTAAAGATAGCCGGATGTGACATTGTACCTTATCTTGAAATATTATTTAAAGTGAGTCTAGACACTTGCTGCTTACCACAGGACTGTAAATGTGCAATAGTAGTACCGGTACATAATGGAGTGGTGAGAAATAGAGTTGAGAATTACAGGCCTATCAGTTTGACATCAGTGGTAGGTAAATTAATGGAAAGATTGATATGCAACCACATCACAAATATATGTGAGGAACGTAAGTGGTTTTCAAGCAGGCAACATGGCTTCAGGCAAGGATATTCATGCGAATCTCAGTTGGTGGGATATATGCAAGATATTTCAGATGAAATGGACAAGGGAGGCCAAATTGATAGTGTAGCACTAGATCTGTCAAAGGTGTTTGACAGAGTAAGCCATAAAATGGTAGTAAATAAGGTAAAAACTATTGGAGTGGATGAGAAAGTGATTTGCTGGGTAGAAGAATTTTTAAAAGGTAGAAAACAGAAAGTTAGGGTAGGAAATGTAGTTTCAAAAGAAGTGGAAGTAAAAATGACTGTGCCACAGGGTAGCGTATTGGGAACAATGCTATTCATTATTCTAATGAATAATTGTGTTGATTGTTTACTATCTGAAATTAGATTGTTTGCAGATGACATAATGCTGTATAAAAGAATCAAAACGATAGAGGATTGTTAACAGTTGCAGGGTGATCTGGACAGGATATCTAGTTGGGTTGGTAAACATGGAATGAAGATAAATGCAAAGAAGAGTCAGCTTATTAGATACACAAATAAAAAACAAAAGGTTAATTATGGATATAAGGTGAGGATACAATTGCTTGCTGAAGACTTGAAATGTGAATATCTTGGCATTACTGTTGATAACAATCTTAACTGGGCAGGACACACAGGACAGGTGGTAGCAAAAGGTTTCAAAGTTCTGCACTTGTTGGAGAGAGTGATGAGGGGATGTACGAGAGAAGTAAAAGAATTGGGTTACAAAACTTTGGTGAGACCATTGCTCGAATTTGGTAGTGCAGTATGGGACCCTCATTTTACGTATCAAATACAGGAGTTGGAGAGGGTGCAAAAAAGGGCTGCTAGATTTGTTCATGGAAATTATCGCAGAAAGCAATCAGTGACGGATATGATAAAGGAGCTGGAATGGGATTCATTGAAAGACTGGAGGAGGATGAGGAGGGTCATGGGAGTGTACAGGGTGTATACTGGCGATGAGGCATGGAAAGATATTGCGATAGGTATGAAAAGTAGTGCATGGAAGGTAAAAGATGACCATGACCACTAGCTGGCACTCGATTTCAGGCACAAGGGAGTGGGAAGATTCTCTTTTTTATGTAAGGGTGTCAGGGATTGGAATGAGTTGCCAAGAGAAATGATGAATAATTTACCGAAAACTTTGAAAGAATTTAAAGATAAAATTTGTAGAGGGCAAATGTAGGTGGTTGCAGGATAGGGGGAAGATGGGTGTGTAGAGAAATTACCACCGGAGCCTGTTCTCCATTGCAATTAAATTAAATTAAATTTCTGTCTCGTAATGAGACAATCAATGCAGCAGCTTATTGTTAGACATTGAACAATCTGCGCCGTTCAATCCAGAACAAAGGACATGGCAAGTTGAATAAGGGCATCGTTTTGTTGCATGACAATGCCCGTCCACAAGTGGCTTATCAGACCAAAGATCTCATCACATCTTTTTGATGGGAAACTCTAGATCATCCTCCGTACAGCCTTGATCTGGTGCTCAGTGACTACCATATTTTCCTGCACCTTGAAGAAACATCTGGGTGATCAACATCTTGAAGATGATAACGAAGTCAAAACAGTTGTGATGCAGTGGTTAACAAGTCAGGCGGCAGACTTCTATGAGGAGGGTTTTCAAAAACTGGTACTATGTTATGACAAGTGCCTCAATATTGAAGGGAATTATGTAGAAAAGTAGAGTAAGGTACAGGCTTTCATGCAAAAATAAAATTATTGAGATATATTTGCACGTCTTTTTTTTTATTTCGAAACAGTACTTACTTAAAAAACATGCCTCGTACTTGCTGAGTTGTTAGCTAAAGCAGTAAGGGAGCCCATTTCCAGTGATGATGGGATCAGGACTATGCCTTTTTTTAGGATAGGGGCTGCTGGTGAAGGGATGGAAATAGATGGTCAAAGTGATACTGATTATAGATTCACAATGGAAAAAATCACAGATGTTAAAGAAATAGAATAGTTGCTGAAACAATAACTCACTGGGGTAGAACTTGGGAGGAGGACATAAATGCTGAAAATTGCAATGGGCCGTAATAGTGTTAGTAAAATTTGGGAATAAAAATTTATTTCATTTATTAATTGCTAACACGAGTTGAGGCTCTTGTCTTCAAGCAGCTGTGTTACAGCGGAAAAGCTAGTGTAGCAGGTTGAATTACACCCTGGGTAGCATCCTGTGTGACAAATCTCCCACCACCAAGTTGTGAAGTCAATGTCACATGTGTTCTTGTCGCTTATGGGATGGTTTAGCTCTCAAGTCACATGGCACGGTACACTCCTTCTGAAATATAGGCAGTATTGCCATATTGTTACTTCTTCATTCTGTTGGAGGCATTCACAAGGAGAAGATGTAGATGCTACAAGAACACCTGAGTAGCAGGTAGGATGAATAATGATTTCACTGGCCTTGCTTGCCTCGTAACAGCAATGTTCTCTATTGGTTAGGTTTCATAATGTTATCAATTATTAACTATGGAAGCAGTATTGTCTAAAGTGTTATCTAATGGGAAGTTATTTGATGAGTGTTCACAGTTTCATTAGGCCTACATTTTCTAAGTGTTTGATATGATTTTGGTGAGCTTAGTAACGTGTTGTTTCCTCAATCCGTCGTAACGTAGATGGTTAAAGGGCAAATGTATAATAGTTAGGTTTTTATCAATAAATGTTGTTAAATTGTTTTTGTGCAAATTGTTACACTAACCACATAACACTCTTGCTTAAAGAACTCATGTTGCCTTCCTAATTAGCTATATAAATTGGTTTTCAGTGTCGGAATGTGCTAAGTTGAATGTAGTAATTTTCTCTGGTTATTTTGCCCACATATATTTTTTGGAATATTATTTAATGCGTAGCTCAGAGACTCTATGTTAAACAACGTCGTCCTGGTGTTGGATTACATGTTAAGATCTTTCGGCATCTGCCACATGAAAAGCAGCTACATTTCTACTCATGAAAGGTAAGCTCTACGTAATATCAGTGATAACGCCCATGCTAAAAGTGTGTGTTTGACCCACCCATTCCATTTTCAATCCTGATAGTAGGGGTTTATTGGCTTTGCAGTAATTAGAGTGTAGATGTTGATATTCAGAATGTGGTCATAAGGTTATGTTTGGTCTGTAAGCCACTTTGCACACTCACATATATTAACACACACATGTGTATAACAGTAGTAAAAACCCACATTCCCCTACAAAATATAAAGCCAGTAATAAGGGTATTACTGGTGAACTTTAGAAATATAATGAACAAAGTAATTGAAATGCAAACTTAATAGAGATACACGAACCACAAGTAATTATAGGGGTAAAGAGTTGATTAAAAGAATAAGTTCTAGGCAGTGGGGGTTTTCCCTATTTTTACAGAGTGTACCACAGAGATAGATGAGCAATTGGTGGAGGAGTTTTCAAACTAGTTAACAAAAAATACCACAGTACACTGGTGTTCATAGAGCATTACCATGAGTTACTTGGGGTAGATTTCTGGGGTAATAAAAAAGAAAAAATTAGGGTATTGGCTGCTTACCAATGTGGAAGAATGACAGATGAAGATGAGGCTCTATGGGAGAAATTAAATTCATACTCAGATTGCAGAGGTGAGAGTAAAATAGTCATTATTGGTCGGGATTTAGATTTACCAGGTGTAAACTTGGTAGGAAATAAGATTAATAACACAATGGAACAGAGATTGCAAATACCTTAATAAGGAAAGGAGGATTTACACAAGTGATAGAGCAGAACACCAGCAAACAAAATATTTTAAATATATTCCTAATAAAATCTGGTGATAACCTTGTGGGGTGTCAAGTAAGTGAAGGAATAAGTGATCATGAAACAGTTCTGATGGATATTACAGGATTCGGTAAACCAGCAGCCAAAATTGAAGGAGGAAATAGGCACAGATTTCGAATTTGAAGAGATATTTCAGAGAACATTTCAGCAAATGGAAGGAAGGCACAAATACAGTAGAGTCAATATGGGAAGAGTTCAAGGAGATAATAAGAAAGGGAGAAGAAAAATTTATTCCAAATCAGAAAATAAAGAGAAGAAGAGAATCTGTGTTCTATAATAGGGACATAGGGAGGTTAAAAAGGTTGATAAAAAGAGAACATAACAGAGTTAAGAGACAGCAGGTGTGATGTAACAAGACATTGTTTTGAAGCCATAATTAGGAACATTAAGAAGTATTATTAATTAGGATAAGGATAGGATTAAGTAAATCCAATTAGTTAGCTAGAGTGAGACGGAAAGATTTTTTTTTAATTCCAAGATTTCAAGTGGCTACAGATACTGTCATGGTGGCTAAGCCATGCTGGAGAAGTTCGGACACCTTGCTTCCGCCCAGAGTTTGGCAGGGATAGGATGGTATTGTAGCCACCCCACAAACACAAAAGTTACCTATACGGTGGGGTAACATCGGTGGAACTCAGTGTTCCCTCCCATTTGGCAGAGATGGTCCTCCCACCAACAGGAAGGTAAGAATCCAATGTTGGCAGCACTCCCCCCAGGAAAAGATCAGCCCACCCGAATACCATTATGGGGATATTATATAAGGCCTCACAATGGGACCAGAGGCACTCAGTCTTGGTCAGTTCTGCTAGATGTGTTGTTCAGTCTCTGCTCAGTTTGCGATGTGATCAAAGTGATCACTGTCCACGCCGCCGGCCAGCCAATATGATGTAAGACAAATTTTCTCTCTCTCTGTGTACTGAAGGCTCACTCTCGCTACAAGTTATGGTGTAAGAAACAGAACTTTTAAGGGAAAGTGTTTGATTTCCTTGTGTTAAATATCAGGAGAAATGTATGGACTAGCCTAATCGTGTACCTATGTATGAATGTGAATGATCAGAATACAAATTTAATTTTGTGAGATTCATAATTATCCACATACTTTATTTCTTTGTGACTGTCTCCCCCCAACCCCGTCGCCAAATGATAATGTTGAAAAGAATGCAAGTCAATCTTCGGCTAAGCGGTCCGATAATAAATAATTAATAAATTGGCCGGAAACTAATTAGAAGGACAGGTGGGAACGTTACAAGATTTCGATCATAACAGCGACCGCTGCATTCAATTGAAATGTTTTTTACTATTTGTGGCAGCATCAATTGGCAGAGAACTATTGATAAGTTTACCAGTGTGAAAGACTCCACAGAGCACAGAGAGAGAGGGACATGATGGCGTTTGCGGCAGGAAAGAGGGCAACGAGAAGAAATTTAACATCTGCAGAGGCGCAAGACATACCGAGCTTTCCAGATGCTGCAGCATGTCAAGGAATGCGGACCAACATACATTACACCAATGCGGAACTTGAGCACCATTCTGTACTGAGCGGACAGACCGCTTGTCCAAGGTCAGCAACGTCACCATTGTTCGGAACTAGGGAGGCAGCCAGCAGGTGACGAGCGTTCTCCAAAAGTGACCTGCCCGAGGATAATGGAACGTCGAGCGACCACCAATCCGACATCAGAGGACTGGATCTTGAAGGCGCGCGACGATGGATGCCATGCCACCATGGACAACAGCGTTGTGAAAATGCCAGTACCATTAATTCTTATGATCAGCAGTTGAGCAATTTTGGCACAGCTATGATGCACAAATTTTCAAATATGTTAGAGACTAGTTTTGACAGGTTTAATGATCGGATGGTTGATCAACTATTTGAAATATTAGATGCAAAATTTTGTTTGTTTGAAGATAAAATCAAAAGATACTTGTTAGAAAATTTGGATAGTAGACGCATTGTGACTGAGGATAATATAAGAGATTTGCAGATTGAGGTAACTTTATTAAAGAATGAGTTAAAAGAGAAAGACAAAAGAATTAATGAGCTTTCTGAAAAATTACAGGGGGTAGAAGCGGGAAATAATTCCGTTTTTAAAATTTATGAATGTTGCCTTGTAAATCTGGAGAATAATGTAGGAGAAAATAATAGGATGTCACTCAGTCAGCCACGGGAGGTGGGTCCGGAGGCTGCCCGTGAAAGCACTTTAATTAATACATCATTAGACCAACTCATGAGCTGCCCTACTGCTTTTCCTGGGAAGGAGAATAATCGGTTAGTTAATAGTGATTCAAGGGGGGGGGGGGTTATTCCTTGGCAAATTCTGGCAGACAATCAGATACAGTGGGAGAAATTTAGTGGGAAGGAGTCTGTGATCCATTCCTGGAGTTCTGTGAAAATTTCGACCATTATTTCGAGTCACACCCCCTGTCCGAGGATAGAAAAATCTACCTGTTCGGTAAACATCTTGCCAGAGAATCTAAATGGTGGTTTGATTCCGTAAGGAAAACCTTCACTTCCTATGAGAAGGCTAGGGGGGATTTTCTGGCCCAGTACTGGTCACTAATGTCTCAGAGGAGATGTAAGAGGTTGTTAATAACAGGTCCCCGATTTCAAGCCAAAGACAGAACCCTAAGAGAATTTTTTTTGAGGGAAATCACCCAAGTGCAGTACCTTGAACTGCCCATTGATCCCGTGGAGATTATTAATGCTGTTTTTCGCCGGCTGCCCAAATGGGCAAGGCGACAGTTCATTACCGCCCAGATAAAGACATTCCTCGTTGACCTGGGAATATTGACCGACATGGACGAATTTTATGAGGAAGAGAGGCCGAATATGCGAATTGCAAGTGGTGGAGGAGAGCGCCAAGGCCCTCCCACACCTCAAAATGATAAGTGGGCGGTAAGAAAAGTAAATATTCAGCGGTTCACTGCCAAACGTGACCATTTAAACCTTTGTCAAACAGAGCCGGGGGAAGGGGGTGGCCGGCTGCCGAACTCAAAGGAGACCGCAGACAATGGCGACCTAATGGTGCCACTCTACCCTCTGCATCCCCCACAGTAAAGTATGCAAACACGGAGCATAAAAGAAACAGGTGATTAACTGGGTATGTCTTCTGGGTTCTGGAGAATACTGTGGAAACAATGTATGAATTGTAATACTTAAAATATGTATTTATTAGAGTGTTTAGGTAATTATTCAGTGATTTCAAGGTGCAGAAGACTTAAATTTAAGATGTCATAAAATAAATGGGAGGTTGTCAGGTAGTTACGTAATGGAAATTAGTTTTCGAAAGCTCTTCAAGAGATAAAATAAATGGGAAAGTGGAAAAAAAAATAGCGGTTGCTCTGGATGTAATTTACATGTGTAAGGAAAGAAGCAAGATTATAAGTTTTTCTGGGAAGGTCTGCAAGAAAGTAAGTTAAAATTCAGATTTTAAGGGGACTGAACCTAGTCAGATGGCATTAATTAAATATATAAGTCCATAAAAACTGAGGATTCGAGTCTGCCCGAATTAAGCTTATAGGGATGGTGTTAACTGCAGACTGAGTAATTTAAAAATGGTCATGGAAAGATAAGTGAGTTAAAGTAACAGGTAAAATCAAATTAGCATTCCATTCCCCTTTTGTAACACAAATAATAATAATAAAAAAAGGACAGCTTTCATACTAAAGGTAAAGAACCCTTGGGAAAACATTACATGATTTGAGGTAATTAAGAAAAACGTCAATACAATTTGCATTCATACCAAACAGATCTAAGCTGGATACTGAAAATTTTAACGACAACACTCAGTATGGTGGTTATTCAAATGTATAAAATAGGATATATAATAAGTAATGAGTTCACTTTGATGTTATATTTCCATGTTCGAAATGATTTTGTAAATACTTTAAATTTTGTTATTGCATTGTGTTTGTGTGGTTTTCATAATTTTTTGCAATAGTAGCTGTTGCTTTTGTTTTATGTAATGAATAATGCCATATACATTAGTATTAGTAATTTATATTCTTTAAAAGGTTTTTTTATATGTAATAGTTGATTATTCTATAAATGTTTGGTGGTTTAAGAAAACCTGTTTATAAGATGTATGTACTGTTGTAATTATCTGAGCTGCTGCAACAAATTGTTCTCAGCTGATCATAAGGGTTGGGCAGCAAACTACATATAAAGGGATGCGTGTTCACAGAAAAACAGTTACGCTGGTGATTAGCTGTGAAGACGGGCGCTGGTAGGGAAGGATGTCACCGCCTGACTCCCCCAACCCCCTCAACGGCAGGTCTGTTTACAAACATGACGAAGGAAGGCACCCTTAATCGGGAGGGGGGGGGGGTATTTGTGATGTAACAAGACATTTTTTGCAGCCATAATTAGGAACATTAAGAAGTATTATTAATTAGGATAAGGATAGGATTAAATTATTCCAATTAGTTAGCGAGAGTGAGGCGGAGATTTTTTTTTGATTCTAAGATTTCAAGTGGCTACAGATACTATCATGGCAACTAAGCCATGCTGCAGAAGTTCAGACACCTTGCTTCCGCCCAGATGTTGGTGGGGATAGGATGGTATTGTAGCCACCCCACAAACACAAAAGTTACCTCTCCGGTGAGGTAACATCGGTGGAACTCAGTGTTCCCTCCCGTTTGGCAGAGATAGTCCTCTCACCAACGGGGAAGTAAGAATCCAATGTTGGCAGTACTCCCCTCAGAAGAAGATCAGCCCACCCGAATACCGTTATGGGGATATTATATAAGGCCTCACAATGGGACCAGGGGCCCTCAGTCTTGGTCAGTTCTGCTAAATGTGTTGTTCAGTCTGTGCTCCGTTTGCGATGTGATCGAAGTGATGACTGTCTGCGCCGCCGGCCTGCCAATATGATGTAAGACAAATTTTCTCTCTCTCTGTGTACTGAAGGCTCACTCTAGCTACAAGTTATGGTGTAAGAAACACAGAACTTTTAAGGGAAAGTGTTTGATTTCCATGTGTTAAATATCAGGAGAACTGTATGGACTTGCTTAATCGTGTTCCTATTTCAATTATAGACCTATGTTTCAATGTGAATGATCAGAATACAAATTAAATTTTGTGAGATTCATAATTATCCACATACTTTATTTCTTTGTGACTGTCTCCCCCCAACCCCGTCACCAGATGATAATGATAAAAAGAATGCAAGTCAATTCTTCGGCGAAGAGGTCCGATAATAAATAATTAATAAATTGGCCGGAAAATAATTAGAAGGACAGGTGGGAATGTTACACAGGGTAGTAGGGAATATTTAAAACAACTGAACAATGACTTAATAATAGCTAAGAAGGTGGCTAAAGATGAGTTTATGAAGAGTATTGTCAGTGCAGGGGGACCATTGACTGATGCATCCAGAAATTTCTGTGGCTATGTTAGAAAACTGAGGGGTAGGGGTTGTTGAGACGGTTATACATAAGGATTGAAAAGAAATTACTGAAGATTTGAAAAAGGCAGAGTTTTTAAGTAACTGGTTTATTGAGAGTATTAAGGTCGGTGAATCAGAAATAGGAGGGTCTAAATCAGGTAACAAGCTTAACAACAGAATTAGAAATGAGCAGACCAAAAAATTTTGAAATTCATTCTGAGGACATCATGAAGGAACAAAGAAAGCTGAAAAAACCTAAAGGGGCTGGTGTAGATAATATTACTACTGATATCTTATAAAGATAGCATGATGAGACATTGTACCTTACCTTGAAATATTATTTAAATTAAGTCTGGATACTTACTGCTTACCAGAGGACAGGAAACGTGCGATAGTAGGGATAGTACATAAAGGAGGGGTGAGAAATAGAGTAAAAAATTATAGGCCAATCAGTTTTCCATCAGTGGTAGGTAAATTAAAGGAGAGATTGATATGCAACCACATCACAAATATACGTGAGGAGCGTATGTGGTTTTCAAGTAGGCAACATGGCTTTAGGCAAGGATATTCATGCAAATCTCAGTTGATGGGATATATGCAATATATTTCAGATGAAATGGACAAGGGAGGCCATATTGATAGTGTAGCACTAGATCTTTCAAAGGCTTTTGACAGAGTGGGCCACAAAATGGTAGTCATTATCATTGGAGACCATCTCCAGTATCCCCAGTGTAGTTTACGAGCCTCGGTTGTTGTATACGATTATTTTCCACTGTCTCCTATCCAGAAAAGATTCTTGGTACATGATATATTTCCAGTTCCAGCCTCTTCTCTCAATGTCTTCCTTCAGTTGGTCTGTCCATCTTCTTCTTGATCTTCCCACTGGTCTTTTGCCCACTATCTTTTTGTCCAAATAAGTTTTTGGTAGTCTTGTACTAGTCATTCTCTTGGCATGCTCAAAATGGTAGTAAATGAGATAAAAACTTTTGGAGTGAATAAGAAAGTGATTTGCTGAGTAGAAGAATTTTTAAAAGGTAGAAAACAGAAACTTAGGGTATGAAATGCAGTATCAAAAGAAGTGGAAGTAAACATGGGAGAGTCACAGTGTATTGGGACCATTGCCAGGGCTGGCAGATAATGTGGGTATTGTGGGTAGCAGTACCCACCCGGGAAATTCCGGGTGGGTATTTTACCCACCCAGAATTTGAGAGTTACCGACCGTGCATAGAGCAAAGAACTGACAAAACTGACAAAAAAAAAAAAAAAAAAAAAAGAAGAGAGAGAGCAGACCAGGTGAGCTTAGACTTATACCATATATAATAGACTGTTTATACTTTCATATCTCAGAATTCCAAGATAATATAATAATAATTCCATGTGGCTGGAATGACCTGGTGAATGACTACTGACTGTGCATTCCACCCGTGTTGTAGCCACCTTAACCTAACCCGGCATTCCTGCCGGGTACAGGGGCCCTACCGTTTAACGTGGAATCCGAAATTACGGAAGCGTTCTGGCGTACTTCACATTACACAGCAAGCTGTGCCAGAGGTGAAGGTCAGGTTAAGGATCTATGTAAATCCCCGCCGAGTCACGGATTCAAACCAGGGACCTTTCGATCTCCAGTCAGACACCTTAACCACTAAGCCACCAGACCGCTCAACCCCAAGATGGAGAATGTAGCCATAGCCATGTGTATTCTAATACCATTTGCCTGATAGAGTGAGATGGAATGGCAGTGACTCAATCCCAATTTGATATTTTTTTCTACAGTGAGTCAGGCATGGCCTATTATGTATATCTGTGATACAAATACATGCACACACCTTTTTGATCAGGTACAATTTTACAAACATAGGGAAGTTGAATTCCACATTTCCCAATCCACAAACCTAAAACGTCCTCTTTTGATATGTTGTTTTTTTGGAGGGGGGGAGGGGGAGCAATGTGAAATGTAAGGTTTTGTATGACATTTCCAATTCTGTCCACTCTTCTCCATGGCACCAACCATTATTCTGTTCTGTTTATTTTTTTCCTAGAATACTTCTCTGTCAAAATTAAGGACAACATGGTTCCCTCAATCGTATTCTGTTGTGGTAGGTGGAGGAGCCAACTAAAATTGAACATTAAATTTTGTGCCTTTTTTAAAGTCTATAGCTGAAGATGTGACTGAACTGAAATCATGGCTGCTAAGAGATGCTCACAAATAGCTTCATCATGACTGACACACTGAAATTCTTGATTTGATGTCTACCACAGTGCTGTCTGAAATCATTGAAGAAATAAGTGCACCTGATTGTTTTTCCTATTTCTGATATTTCCAGAACTGAACAAGTGTTTGTTACCTAAGAAACATTTCTGAAGATTTCATTAGAAATTAATATTTTATTTGGTTATTTTCATCTGTGGACACCATGGCATAAACCGTATTTGATCTGGTCATTAACATTTTCACTAAGCACAATTTGCCACTCTCAAAACCCAGAGGCCACGATAGTGCTTCTAATGTTTCTTTAAAAATACGGGTATTACAGTCACTAACACGCAAAGAAGAGCTTTGAGCGTTATTTGTGCACTGTAATGCTCATAATCTTAATTTCATAATACAATATTGAATTGTAGTAGTGAGAAAATAAAATATTTGGTAAACTTTGTGCGAGACTCGCCGAAATGACTTGGACAGTTTAAGCAACGACAAATCGGAATAGAAAAAGGAACTAACGATGATTTGCTTTTTCTTGCAGCCTATTGTCCAACAACAAATTTGTAAAGAATACAAGTTTAATATAATTTTTTAAATGATGGTTTTATATTTGTAAACATATTTTTTTCATTTTTTACAGATGGCCAACACGATTCAAGTCTTTTAATTAGGTAAGAGAAAAATATACGCAGCTAAAATAATTTTTATCGATCATTCTGCAGCCAGAGAAGTAGAATGCTCTGTTGCTGTTAAGGCTTCTGGATTTTACTCCTATACGGAATCGTTTAACAATAATAGAAATTTCTTATCGCGTCGAAATTTTGAATACATATCTACATACACGATTAGTGTAGGCCATTTCTTCTGCAGTTGCTTGTTAAAATAGTGCAGCAATGCAACTCTTGATTTTATTTATTTTTCGATTCATTTCGCCTCTCGTCGAGGTATCTTGAATGTACAATTTTCTGTGTAATAGGTTATAAGTTTTTAACTTTTATACATAAGGGTTTTTTTTGTTTCCATATAATACTAATCTTACATACGTAAATCACATTATGATTCAATTATATCAGAGTTTCTGTGCTTCGTATGGCTACTCGTCATGATTCCTGGCTCGTCCTGTTCGAATGAACGAATTTTTCAGTTTTGCGCCTACTCTAGAGTTACTTAATAATAACAATGTTGCAAGATTGACTCAGTAATATGGAAATATTACATTTATATAGTAAACTCACAGATAAACTTGATTTTCGAAAATTGTTGAATTAGTTGATTTCCAAACAAGCAAAGTGCAGTACAGTTTTTCCATTGTGCAATTAATATTGAGTAACAGTAAATTAAAAAATAATAATTTTTGCCTGCAGTTAAAATATAGTTACTACAGTATATTATACATTTTAAAAAAAAATCATGTTGTTTATACCCCTATCTATCTGTTTGAATGATCTTCACTATTATTTTATGTACCATGAGGTAACCAAATAACATTTTCAGGGGGCCCCACCCCCCGTCCTCCTCTTTGCCTGACTACCCACGCGGGATCAACATGAAACGCCGGCCCTGACCATTGCTATTCATTATTCTAATGAATAATTGTGTTGATTGTTTACTTTCAGAAATTAGATTGTTTGCAGATGACATAGTGCTATTTAAAGAGTTCAAAATGGTAGAGGACTGTAAACAGCTGCAGGGTGATCTGGACATGATATCTAGTTGGGTTGGTAAACATGGGATGAAGATAAATACAAAGAAGAGTCAGTTTATTAGATACACAAATATAAAACTAAAGGTTGATTATGATTATAAGTTGGGGAAAGGATTGCCTTTTGAAGTCTTGGTATTACATTTGAAAACAAGCTTATCTGGGAAGGACACATTGGACAGGTGGTAGGAAAAGGTTTCAAAATTCTGCATTTGTTGGAGAGAGTGATGAGGGGATGTATGAGAGAAGTAGAGGAATTGTGTTACCAAACTTTGGTCAGACCTTTGCTTGAATATGGTGGTGTAGTATGGGACCCACATTTTGGGTGTCAATTACAGGCATTGGAGAGGGTGCAGAGAAGGGCTGCTAGATATATTTCTACCACAGGATGCAATCAGTAACAGATATGATAAAGGAGCTGAAATTTCATCCCAAAATCTCAGAAAAATGTATATGAAAAGTAATGAACACACCAGCCAGTCTCTCCTAGCTTATCGTAGAACTTACAAAAAAGTGTATCGAAAAGTCCTAGCAGAGGCCAAGAAAAACTACAATAACAGGAAAATTATAAATTCAAGCAATAAATCAAAAGCTGTTTGGGATGTAGTAAGAAGGGAAAGAGGGAAAACCAAAAATAAACTAAACTCCTGCCCAATAAAAATCTGTGACACTACGCCAGATAGCGACCCAACAGAAATAGCAAACTATGTAAACAATTACTTCTCTAGCGTAGCTGCAGAACTTCAGGCTAAATTTTCAAATAATCAAACATATAAAAATGGTTACATCTCAGTAAATTCTATGGTCCTAAACCCAGTAACAGAAGAAGAGGCGGAAAAAACAGTCCTCAGACTAAAAAATAAAAAATCAACAGGATTGGATGAGGTGCCCATGTTTCTAATAAAGCAATGTATACATATCCTCCGAGCCCCATTAGCGCACATAATAAATGAGTCTTTCACAACTGGTGTATTTCCTGACTACCTAAAATTTGCAAAGGTCCTACCTATTTTAAAAAATGGAAGTAATGAACATGTAGAAAATTACTGCCCAATTTCTATACTGTCATCTTTCTCCAAAATTTTTGAATCACTTATGAAAGATAGGTTAACCAGCTTCCTGAGCAAATATAATATCCTTAGCAAATCTCACTTTGGTTTTCAGGCAGGAAAAGGAACAACATCAGCAATAGCACAGTTCACAAAAAATGTACTTGAAGCTCTTGACAGAGGTGATCTTGCAGCAACTCTATTCCTAGACTTTTCAAAAGCCTTTGATACTGTCGACCACAACATCCTCATACAAAAACTAGAAGCAATAGGTATAAGGGGTAGTGCAAAATTCTGGTTCCAGTCATATTTAACCAATAGAATACAAAAAGTTGAAATCTCTGCTATCCCGGAAAACTCAAATATTTTATGTAAGTTCCTGTCTGAACCAAGATCTGTAAATATAGGTGTCCCACAAGGAAGTATTCTAGGCCCCATATTATTTCTAATTTATGTAAATGATTTTATATCCAGTATCAGTCACGGGGATAAAATTTTATTTGCGGATGACAGTAACATCATCATCAGTGATCCCTCAGTCAATGAACTCCAGGCTAAAGGAAACGCATCTCTTATAGAAGTCTTAAACTGGTCCCAAAATAATAAACTGACCCTCAATATAAATAAGACAAGCAGCATCAAATTCAGTTCACTTAGCAGTGTTCAACAGATAGACTTAAAACTGAACAATGAACACATTGTGTGTGTTGCAAATACAAAGTTTCTGGGAATGACCATTGATCACAAATTAAAGTGGAATTAACATGTACAAATTTTGGGAAAGAAAATATCCACAACCTGTTTTGCACTTAGAATTCTAGCTCCTGTATGCAATGATGATTGCCTCAAAATAATGTACTTTGCAAACATTCATTCCATAATATCCTATGGAATCATTTTTTGGGCTTCAAGCAAACCAAATGTAAACACTACTTTGAAATTACAAAAATGGACTGTCAGGATAATAGCAAAAACTTCAAGAAGAACCCATTGTAAGGACATATTTAGAAAATTAGGCATCCTGACTGTTCCATCCTGTTATATCTTCAATTCTATAATGTATATAAAAAATAACTTACAAGACTTCACCACAAACAGTTCCGTCCATACATATTCCACAAGGTCAAAAAATGATCTACACATAGAGAGGAAATTAAAAAGTAAAACTCTAAATAGTTCTTTCCACAAGGGAGTGAAATTGTATAACAAACTGCCAGTAGCAATTAAGGGAGAAAAAAACCCAGATCTTTTTAAGAAAAGGCTAAAAATGTATCTAGTAAAAAATGCTTATTACTCCGTAGAAGACTATTTAAAGTAGTCAAATTATGTAAAACACCTGTGTCTATTAAATTAGTAGTTACAGATAAATTGTACAAATCTTATGTATATTTCTATATGCCTTACATTTATAGTTGAATATCCAAATTGTTCACATTATGTATAAAAATTTAAAATGACGAAACCAATATACATGAAAATGTATCATATGGTGAATAAATGAAATGAAATGAAATGAATGAATGGGATTCATTGGAATACAGGACGAGGGTGAAGAGGGTCATGGGAGTGTACAAGGCATATATTGATGATGAGGCATGGAAATATATTGGTGTAAGAATTAAAAGTAATGCATGGAAGGGAAAAGATGATCATACCACAAGACAGCACTTGATTTCAGGCACAAGGTAAGGGTGTTAGGGATTAGAAGAAGTCACCAAGAGAAATGATGAATAATTTACCAAAAATGTTGAAATAATTTAAAGTTAAAATTTCTAGAGGGAAATGTAGGTCATTGTAGGAAAAGGGGGAAATTGCCACCAGAGTGTGCACTGCATTGCAATTTAATTAAATATTATTATTATCAGGAGGAGGGCAGGAAAAAAAAAAAAAAAAAAAAAAAAAAAATCATGCCTATTTCCAAGAAAATAGAAACATGTGACTGAGTCCACACAAGTGCCTACAATCATTACAGCCGCATTTATGATTGTTTTTATGATTGGAGGCAGTGGGTCCTACTCCCATACCAATATTAGCTTCCTGGACATATGCTTCTCTGTGCAGTCCACATCAAACCTACACTGATATTCCCACTTGGCAGCTGCCATTCATATCACACATGAAATGATCCCTCCACAACAATCTATCAATCCAAGGTAGACGTATCTGCTCCAATCAAGAATATTTTACCCTTTACTCCAACAGCCTGGCCTGAACACTTATATCCTGTAATTATTCTCCACTAACATATATCTCAAGTGAAAAACTTTCCACTGAGTCAATAATTGTCCACCACACTGACATACAAAACCCAAAGCCAACCGTAATACTATTTTTCTCACCTAGTTCTCTCCTGGCCTGGAATCGTTAAAACAGATTCTTCATCATGGCTATGTCTTACTCAGATCTTATCCTGTGGCAGGCTCGGATGTGACCACATCTTTCCCCCTGCCATATGTCTCGCCTCCTACATGAGGAAGACTAAAAAGTCGAAATATTGTGTAATTCTTTTGTTTTTGTGTTTTTACGTGTCTCGCCCTCCTGCCTTCATCTGTGGTAAGTGACGGGTAACTGTTTATTTTCCCTATCCTATCTTATTTTCAGATCTTATCCTGAAATGTATCAAATTCTCCCCCACTATTATTTCCTCAATGCCACATGTCACTTTCAATATGCCACCCAACCTAAAAAATATACTTGCGCACAAACCTTCTGCATATTCACCACATTTTCGCAACATTTTGGGGTTGGTTGCCTTCAATGAGTTTTACTCATCATTAGAATGATCAAATTTGGAGATATGGTTTTACGGTCACATATCATTACTGGTGCCAAGCATTTTGTACCTATTGCCAGGTCATACATATTAACAAGAGTAGTGAAGATTTGTCATATGTCTTTGAAATATGTAACTATGTTTAGAGTATAATAAGTGTATTTTTTGTTGTTGTGAAATATGTAGTCTATGAGGCAAAGATTGGGGACTGCAGAAAACTGCCTAAAAACTGCAGTCAGGATGGCTCGTGCATGGTCCCGTTGTACCTCTACAATCCCGTGTGCACTTCCTAGCACCCTGAGCCTCACTGGTTGGTATACTTTTGCCCAAATACCAATCCTTTAATGCTCCTTCCCTTGCAACAGGTCTCACAATGAATTGAAACATAGACTGGCAAAATCTACACTGTCACAGGTCATGCCACCCATAAAAATCCCATCTCACATACCAGCTCACCTTCTTTCATTTGCAGAGTTCTGACGTCGGCCTCACTTCGAACAGGTTGTTCTTTAGAATGATTGTTCACAGGCAGACAGTTTACTGCCAAAATGTAGAGCACACTGTTGCTTTCTGTGCCAGCACTCACTACTGTTGTGATCTCAATAATTGTATTACAGAGCTATCAGAGTAGTTCCAAAAAAATCATTTCCAATCTGAACTTGACAGGTGGGAATTAACATACCAGCACATATTGGAAACTGTGCAGTGACAATGGCGTGGCAACTGAAGGGGTGGCAACAGTTGATTACTCGATTTGCTGCCCCCTGGACGTGCCGCCCGTGTGTGGTGCACGCCCGCTTACGGTGGACCTAAGCACTACTACATGGAATGACCTTCGCAGTACACAAAACAGTTTTGAATGTGGTAAAAGAAGTCACACCCATTAACAACAGACTAATGACCCTAAGGCTACAATACAAAGACAAGCACATGCCCACAAAAAGATGTAACAATCCTTCTCAGAGATTTCAATGCACAACTAGGCAGAGAGAAAGAATACCAAGAAGTCATATTGAATACAATTAATTATTTTGTTCAAATTCTTGAATGGAATAGGTGGAGTTGCCAATAAGATAATCTCTCAGTTTTTCTTTAAATATATCATTATTATCTGCCAATTGTTTCATACTCTTGGGAAGTTTATTAAACAGATGTATACCATAATAATTAACTCCTCTTCTTACTAATGACAGACATGTTTGTGTTTTGTGCAAGTTATTTCTGTTTCTTGTATTGAAATTGTGTCCTGTGAACTTGAAGTAAACAGGTTAAAATGATCTATGACAAAGCACATGAAAGAATGTATATACTGAGAAGTCATTGTAAGAATATTGAGTTTTTTAAAAAGTTTAATTAGTATAGTATTCTTTCTATTAACTACTACTCTACCTCTATTATTACTTGTGGTTCATATACCTGTATCAAGTTTAAAAATTTTAATACTTTTTTCATTATATTTTACTGTTCACCATTACCACTCTTATTATAGGCTTTCTGATATTTTCAATGATTCGAACCCATGTCCTCCCAAATGCGAGGCCAGAATGTTAACCGTTCACCCACCATGATGGATTTTAGGGGATTTAGTAAACCAGTAGCCAAAATAGAAGGTGGAAATAGGTACAATTATAAAAAGGCACAAATTTTGAATTAAAGGGATATTGCAGGGAAAGGTTCACCAAATGGAAGAGTGGCACAAGTATTGTGGGTGAAGTGGGAAGTGTTTAAGGAGATAATAAAAAAATGGCGAGGAAATGTTTATTCCAAAGCAGAAAATAAATGGAAATACACAACCTACATAAGACAATAGGGAGGTCAGAATGTTAAAAGAGACTAGTGAGATGGGAACAAAACAAGGTTAAGAGACAGCATGGCAGTAGGTAGTACTTAAAACATATAAACAAGTAATTAATAACAGCAAAGAGGGAAGCTAAAGATTGGCTTATGAAGAATATTTTTGGTGCAGGGCAACCACTGAATGATGCATCTTGAAATTTCTGTTGCTATGTTGAAAACTGAATGGAAGGGAAAGTATTCAGACAATTGTATATAAGAGTGGAGAAGAAGTTACTGGGGATTTGGAATTGGCAGAGATATTGAGTGACTGGTTTAATGAGACTATTAGGGACTATCATCCTGGGATGGGAGGGGATATGTCACAACAGCATCTCCACGTAAGTAGAAATGATGAAACAATACAGTTTGAAAAGAGCCTCAGGAAATTATGGAGGAACTCAGAAATCTAAAAAAGTGCAAAGGAGTCAGTGTGAATAATATTACCACAGAATTATTAAATATAGTGAGACACGATATTGTACCTTACCTTGAAATTTTATTTAAAATGTGTCTTAAGTCTTGCTGCTTACCAGAGGACTGGAAAAAAGTGATAGTAGTAACAGTTCATAAAGGAGGGGTGAAAAATACAGATGGAAAGTACAGGCCAATTATTTTCACATCTGTGATAGACACAATCATGGAGAGATTGATATGCAACTACATCAAGAATGTCTATGAGGAATGAAAGTGGTTTGCAAATTGACAACATGGCTTTAGGTAAGGAGATTCATGTGAATCTTAGATGGCGGGCTACATGCAAGATATTTCAGATAAATTTGACAAGGGAGGACAAGTTGATAACGTAGCATCATATCTTCCTAAGGCATTTGACAGAATGAAACATAAAATGGTATTAAATTAGTTGAAAACTATTGGAGTGGATAAAAATGTGACTTTCTATGTTGATGAATTCTTAAAAGGTAGAAAACAAAGTATTCAAATAGGAAATGCGGTACCAAAAAAGGTGGAACTGAATATGGGAGTGCCACAGGGTAATGTAATGGGATCATTACTGTTCATTATTCTAATGAATGACTGTGTTGATAGATTACAATTAGAATTTAGGTTGTTTGCATATGACATTATGCATGGGCGCCGGCAGGATTGCTTCTAGGGGGGTGCACCAGGGCTGCATTGGTGCCCCCTCCCCGCCTATCGGCCCACAAATTTCCAGGCTGTGCAACCTTTTTTTTAGCTCTACTACTGCCCAGACAGCGACCTGGGATGTCAGGGGGGTGCAAGTGCACCCCCTTGCACCCCCCTCCCGGCGCCCATGACATTATGATATATAATAGGATCAAAATGGAAAAATTGCGTGAATGCTGCAGGGTGAGCCGGATAGAATAATTAACTGGGTAGGTGAACTTGGAATGAAGATAAATGCCGAGAAGAGTCAGCTTATAAGGTACACAGATAAAAAAAGGTTGATTGCAAGACAGGAGGAGGATGAGGAGGGTCATGGGAGTGTACAGGGCGTATACTGGCGATGAGGCATGGAAAGATATTGGAGTAGGTATGAAAAGTAGTGCATGGAAGGGAAAAGATGACCATGACCACAAGATGGCACTCGATTTCAGGCACAAGGATGTGGAAAGATTCTCTTTTTTAGGTAAGGGTGTCAGGGATTGGAATGAGTTACCAAGAGAAATGGTGAATAATTATCCGAAAATGTTGAAAGAATTTAAAGATAAAATTTGTATACGGCAAGTGTAGGTGGCTGCAGGATAGGGGGAAGATGGGGGTATAGGGAAATTGCCACCGGAGCCTGTGCTCCATTGCAATTAAATTAAATTTTAAAAAATTATGATTATAAGGCAGGTAAGGAATTTTTTGTTGAAAAACTGAAATGTAAATACCTTGGCATAACATTTCTAACAAACTCTACTGGGCATCAGGTATAGGACAGGTAGCAGGAAAAGGTTTCAAAGCCTTGTTGGAGAGAGTGATGAGGGTTTGTACCAGAGAAGTTAAGGAATTGGGTTACTGAACATTGCTTGAATATGGTGGTGTAGTTTGAGGTCCACATTTTGAGTGTCAGATACAGGAGGTGTGAAAGGAGCACAGCTGTATTTGTTTGTGGAAACCCACTCAGCAACTGATTTGCTAAAGGAGCTGTACTGGGAGTTATTGGAAAACAGGAGGATCGTGAAAAGAGTGATGGGAGTGCACAATGTTGGTGATGGGCATGCAAGGATATTGGTGTAAGATTGAAGAGTAGTGCTTGGTCTTTATGGTCACAAACTGACACTTAATTTTATGAAAAAGGGAATAGGAAAATTTGGTTTAGTGGGTAAGGGTGCCAGGAGTTGGTATAAATTAACCAGGGAAGAGATGAATAGTTTAATTTAATTTAAATGCGATGGAGTACATGCTCCAATGGTAATTTACCACTTTTCCTGTACCCACTTAATTAAACTCTCTACAACTAAGTTTAATTTCTATCAGTGTTTTTGGTAAATTATTCATCATCTCTCTTCATAATTTTTTCCAATCTTTGACCCTCTAACCTACAAAAGAAATTCTTCTCACATCTTTATGCCTGAAATCGAGTGACAGCTTGTGGTCATGTTCATATTTTTCCTTCCATACACCTCTCCTGATTTTTCACCAATATCTTGCACGCCTTATCACCAATATACGCCTTGTACACTTCCATAACCCTATTTACCCTCTTTCAAAAACGATGAAGGATTGAAATTAAACTTCGTAAATCGCAAAAACTATACAGGGGAGGAATTTAACATTGAAAGTATATAATTATAACAATAATAATAAATATAAGTAAGAAAAGTGTAATTAGATTGCTAAGTTTTGCTGCAGGAGCAAGCGCCCCATCACAATTAAATTCAATTCAATATCTAGTGCCACACTATCAATTTGGCCTCCCTTGTCCATTTCATCTGAATCGTCATGTTTTGCGTATAGTTCATTAATTGAGATTCACATAAATATCAGGGTCTAAAGCCATGTTGTAGATTTGAAAATCAGTTTATCTCCTCACAAACATTTCTGATGTGGCTGCATATCAATACGTTTATTTACTTACCGGATGTGAATCTGATCACCCTGTAATTTTCAACCCTATTAAACCCTTGGAAGCCCCTGAGCATATATATATATATGCTAGGTGTGTAAATATGAAACCGGATTTTTTTTAATAAAAAATACACATTTACTTTATAAAAATGATACAAAGTACCTTATTCGAAATATTGTCCATTGCCAGATATACATTTTTGCCATCTCTCTGGTAATTTATGAATGCCACGCCAAAAAGAAAAAGAAAGTTGCTCTTTTGACGCAAATCAGTAATCGAGCCATTTTCATAAGAAGTGAAGCGCTGCTCAGCGAGTGGATGTCCTATCGATGTAAAGAGATAATAATCGCACGAAACTAAGTCAGGTGCGTAAGCCGCATGTGTCAGTATCTCCCAACTAAGTGCCTCAGTTATTTCCTTGACTAGTTTTGCTGTATGTTATGGTGCATGAAGCAAAATCACCTTGTATAGCCTTTTCTGGCATTCTGGCCGTTTTTCCCGCAATGCTTGAATCAAATTGATCGTTTGCTGTCGATAACATGGAAACATGGAATGAAGATAAATGCAAAGAAGAGTCAGCTTATTAGATACACAAATAAAAAACAAAAGGTTAATTATGAATATAAGGTGGGGAAAGAATTGCTTGTTGAAGACTTGAAATGTAAATATCTTGGAATTACTTTTGATAACAAACTTAACTGGGCAGGACACATAGGACAGGTGGTAGGAAAAGGTTTCAAAGTTCTGCACTTGTTGGAGAGAGTGATAAGGGGATGTACGAGAGAAGTCAAGGAATTGGGTTACAAAACTTTGGTCAGACCATTGCTCGAATATGGTAGTGTAGTATGGGACCCTCATTTTGAGTATCAAATACAGGAGTTGGAGAGGGTGCAAAAAAGGGCTGCTAGATTTGTTTCTGGAAATTATCGCAGAATGCAATCAGTGACGGATATGATAAAGGAGCTGGAATGGGATTCATTGCAAGACAGGTGGAGGATGAGGAGGGTCATGGGAGTGAACAGGGCATATACTGGGGATGAGGCATGGAAAGATATTGCAGTAGGTATGAAAAGTAGTTCATGGAAGGGAAAATATGACCATGACCACAAGCTGGCACTCGATTTCAGGCACAAGGGTTTGGGAAGATTCTCTTTTTTAGGTAAGGGTGTCAGGGATTGGAATGAGTTACCAAGAGAAATGATGAATAATTTACCGAAAACTTTGAAAGAATTTAAAGATAAAATTTGTAGAGGGCAAATGTAGGTAGGTGCAGGATAGGGGGAAGATGGGTGTGTAGGGAAATTGCCACCGGAGCCTGTGCTCCATTGCAATTAAATTAAATTAAATTAAATAACGTTTAGTATTAACAGTTTCACCAGATTTTAGTAGTTCGTAATAGATCACACCATTCTGATCCCACCAAATACCATAGCGACGGTTCACTTGGAGCTATCCATGACCTTTTACGCTTAGGGTTGTCGAAATATATCCACTTTTCATCACCTCTTAAAATTCGATGGAGAAATTATTTTCTTTTATACCTGGCGAGCAGCATTTCAGAAGTGGTTTTTCGTTTTTCTTGCTGTCTTTCATTCAGTTCATGTGAAACCCATTTTCCCATCTTCTGGATCCTTCCCATCGCTTTTAAACGAATGGAGACAGCTTCCCGTGTTACATTTAATTGATCTGCGAATTGTTGTTGCGATTGATCATCATCCTCATCCAACAATAGCATCATCCTCATCCAACAATGCTTGCAACTCCCCGTCTTAAACTTCTTCGGAAGTCTTCCACGGTCTTCGTTTCTCACGTCAAAATCACCACTTTTGAATTTTTTAAACCACTCAAAACACTGTGATTTACCGAGAACACGCTCACCGTAAGCTTCGACAAGCATTCGATGCGATTCTCCAGCAGTTTTCTTTAAATGGTAACAGAAAATCAACGATTTCAGAAAATCGTAGTTTGTAGGCTCAAAACTCGACATGTTCTACATTATTAAAAACTACACTGTCGTATGAAACTTATTTTGTTGTGAGTTGAAAATCACAGTCAACTGTCAGAAAAATACTGGCGACAATAACGCGATCTGGCTGTAGGATAATCTATCGGCAAATTCCGGTTTCATATTTACACACCTAAGTATACACAGACGGAAAAAAAAATCCCAACACCAAGAAAAAATTATTGTAGAGTAATGAAATTTGGACAATGCATTTGTCAAGTTAACATGTTTAATTGATTAAATTTTCAAGATCACAGGTTAATTTAAGCTCAAGAAAATGCATTTCAAATGTGAAATACTGTTAAATTAATAGCCGGTGTAACCTCCAGAATTTTGAATGCAAGCCTGCAAACGTGAATGCATTGTGTCATACAGGTTTCGAATGTCACTTTGTGGTATGGAGTTCCATGCTTGTTGTACTTGTGCTGTCAATACTGGGACGGTCAGTGCTGGCTGTGGATGATGCTGGAGTTGTCGTCCAATGATATCCCATACGTGTTCAATTGGAGACAGATCTGGTGATCTCGCAGGCCAAGGTAACATGTCGACACTCTGTAGAGCACGTTGCGAGACAACAGCGGTATGAGGGCGAGCGTTATCCTGTTGAAAAACTCCCCCTTGAATGCTGTTCATGAATGGCAGCACTACAGGTTGAATTACCAGACTGACGTACAAATTTGCAGTCAGTGTGTTTGGTATAACCACAAGAGTGCTCCTGCTGTCATAGGAAATTGCTCCCCAGACCATGACTCCAGGTGTAGGTCCAGTGTGTCTAGGCCGCAGACAGTTTGGTTGCAGGCGTTCCCCTGGCCTCCTTCTGACCAACACTCGGCCATCACTGGCACCAAGGCAGAACCTGCTTTCATCAGAAAACACAACAGATCTCCACTCCGTCCTCCAATGAGCTCTGGCTTGACACCACTGGAGTCGCAAACGGCGATGGCTTGTAGTCAGTGGAATGCACGCTACAGGGCGCCTGGCTCGGAGCTGTCCTTGAAGTAACCGATTTCTAACAGTTCGTTGTGTCACTGTGGTACCAACTGCAGCTCGAATTTCTGCCGCAGACGCAGTACGATGCGCCACAGCTGTACGCCGAATACGGCGGTCTTCCCTCTCAGTAGTGCCACGTGGCCTCCCGGAACCCGGTCTTCTTGAGGCAGTACCATCCCTTGACCACTGCACCCAACAATCATGCACAGTGGATACATTCCGGCCAAGTCTTTCTGCAATATCGCGAAAAGAAAATCCACCTTCTCGTAGCCCTATTACACGACCTCGTTCAAACTCGGTGAGCTGTTGATAATGGCTTCTTCGTCTTCTTAAAGGCATTCTTGGCTAACATCAACTCACTATGTCAAATCTCAGCGGTAAATAACGTTCACAAACTTTACAGCGCGTATTTAAAGCAAACCTGATTTGCAAGCTCTGAGTAGCGCTACTAGCGCCACACTTATGCGCGAAGCGCGAAATTTGAATCGATGTCATCTTTCAGATGTATAAACACGCCTACCAAATTTCGTTTATCTAACACAAGTCTTTCTTGGTGTTGGGATTTTTTTTCCCGTCTGTGTATATCGTTCCTGTTTTTAAGGTCAAATCGCATGACAGGTTCATCTGATCTTGCTAAAATAGAAATTCGGAGTCAGAATGGCCGGACAGGAATCTGAACCAGCGTTCTCCAAGATACCAGGCCAAGCGTCTGCGCTCACCCACCATCTCGGTTCTTGTGTTTCATTTGCTTGTTGTGTTGGCTTTCTGTACTAATGGTGCGTCCATAAACTACGTGACTCGGTCAAGGGAGAAGGCGGGGTTTGTTAGAAGGCTACGCCAGGCTATGTGGGCTCAAAGGGGTTTCGAGCTAAGCTACGTAGCTTTTCATTCATTTTATACCCAACGACAGCTTGTGATATTTATTTCCTTCATTTAATCATCCTCGTATTTTAGGAAGTCTGTTTACTGACAGTACCGCGAATGCGTGTGAGTTGAAGTCGTAGTGTTAAATTGGGTCGCACGGGGGCGGCGCATTTGAAGTAACCAAAACGTGACAGCGCAGTATGCGCCGACAACAGGGGCGGATCCAGGATTTTTTGGAGGGGCTGAGCGGATTTTGGTTTGTGGGGGAGGGAGGGACTTGAGTGAACTTTGGTTTGGGGGGGGGGAAGGCTTGAGTCGGTCAAAGATAGTATTTATAGTCTCCTCGGATTGCCGCTCCCTCTGGCCCCTTAAAAGATCAGGAGAGTTAAAAAAAAAGTCTCCAAAATTACAATGACGGGGGTGGACCTAGATATTTGGGGGGGGCATGAGTCCACTAACCCCCCCCCCCATTGGATTCACCTCAAGCCGACAACACCGGTTACTTAAGACGCAAATTCGCTTAAAGATGTCATACAAGATTTTCCACACCAGTAACAGTTCGTGTTGATTTAACATTTATTAAAAAAAAAAAAAAAAAAATCCTATTTTGATTTTGATCTTCAGTGTGTCACCACAGATCTCGTTAACAAAAAAAATATCCTAATTTTGTTGTTTCAAGTAAATTTCAGTACATGTGAAGTGTTATTTCAAGTTCAAAGTGTGCTGTGGTGAAAGGGCGCTGTACAACAAAATGTTTTCTCAGCGAGTTTTCACTATCTAAAACGGCATCCATGAACTATTGAAATCTTTTAAGCAGACCAAAGAATCATTCCTTAGTAACATAGAAAGAAAGGTGACAGAACTGCAACAATAGAATAGAATAAATGCAGCAC